>OY829506.1:11559121-12006729 GCA_963691665.1 Clepsis dumicolana
CATTTTGATATAAATAGAGTTGAAATATTGAGGAGCACCCCGGTAGTTGGAAACTTGTTCAGGAGCTACACATCAGGTCAGATCCAATCTAGATAAGTGTGATGTCCCTTTAAGTAAGACTATCGAGCTACTTCTCACATTAAGTTCAGGTAGAGATCATTGTGGTATGATTTTCTCATAATTTAAGTTCCTTTTAAAAATATGCTTTATGACTGAATCCAGGCCATAGTAGAACCCTAGACGACCTCTACCAAATTTTGCAAGTTGTATACCTTATTTAATGCTCACCATTAAATAAAGGATTCTGATTATAAACATTTCTGTTGTTTGTTTCATTTACAAACTTTGTCACCCAAAACATACTGAGCTATCCGACACCTTCTGCTTATACTAATTCACCAGGGTGACAAATGGCGCCCAACGTGGGGCCTGAACAAGTTTCCAACTACCGGGGTGCTCCTCAATATTTCAACTCTATTTATATCAAAATGAAATAACCCATTCAGCTGAAACAAAACACTCCCATGAGTTCAGGTGGCTTACTATACACCATCACAAAATGACGGCTCTACCTAGTGGATGCAAACAACAAAATAAACACTTTTTTTCTTTTTATATACCTGTAGTGCTGACCCATTCCCGCCGCTATTTAAGGATGGTCCGCTGGCTGTAGACTAACTTCTTTTTGTGAAACATGGTTAAGTTAAGCTGGCTGTAACAAAATACATCAGTACAATAAACTCCATGCCGTAAAGCAAACCCAATTTTTGATCTCTCCAGCAGAGACACTTACCCTTGCTGGTGCCAAATTTATTTTATCTACTCCGGGCTCACGCCATCTCGGGGTCTCGCTTTAACTCTTCAACTCAAAGTTATGGGTTTTTTGTTTCAAAACTCCACCAGAATCAAAATTCATCCACCACGCTGCAGAGACCCGAAAATTGCCAAATTATCTCTCCTCGCCAAAATCTGACAGCTCCTCTGTCATAGACAAAACAACTCTACGACCTTAAATTGAAGTTTGTTTTTCCAAAATATAAAAACTTATTTGCATTTTTAAACCGTTACGCTACTTTGTCTTGTCCTGCTTTAATTAATGTAGTTGTAAGGTTTTTATTTAACCAATTATATAAACATAACGTGCGGATGGCACTACATAGCGCTAGATGGCGTTACATGCAATCTTTGAACCAAAACTATTTCCCCAGATAGTGTTTTCTATGAGCATCACTAGATGTCGCTACTCTGCACTTCTCAGACTATAACTTATTCAATAATGAAATGACCACGTTACATCAGTTTCTTAATTTACATAACAATTTTACATTGTGTTGGATATTAGTGAAACCTTAATTCTAGCACCATAGTCTAGCACACTAAATTTGAGAGAATGAAACAATAAATATAAAGAATACAGAAAAAGAACGCACAGTGGTCACATGACTGCCAATCTGGGCCGTGTTTTATAAAGCTACAAGTTACAATTTACAAGCGGAATGCTCATTCTATCACCTTTTATTAGAAAGAGACTTCCGCTTGTAAATTGTAACTTGTAGCTTTATAAAACACGGCGCTGGCCGTTCACTCTCACAGTGCCAAGTGGAGCGGAGACTGCGACTTGATAGCAAAACTAATCCACGACTAAGTATTTGTATCTAAAGCTCCTTCCACACGAAGACTATTATATTGACGCTAAAATAGGTTCCCGGTAGGATAAATAATTCAATCTGGACGTATCTAAGTAGACGCGAGGGTATAAGGCCCAGCCCTGTGCATTTCTAGGATGTGGGGGCTACGAAATACCAAATGTAGAGTTCGGTGTATACTTATGATCACTCACTCTCTCTTTCGCTCTGTAGCGGTAAGGAATAAGCCCCTTGCTACCTTGTATTTCCTTCTCGACTTTTTTTTTTATGTAACGTCTGTTATGTGGTGTTCAATAAACAATGCTGCACATTTACCTCAGTCAGTGCCTTAGTTGTAGCACTTTCTGAACATTGCATATATCAAAGTTTTTGGTGTAAATGATGCCTAAAGCCTAACGCCAGGCGTGATCTGTTATGGTCACGACTCTATATCCGATACACTCAAATTTTGTTGGGAAATCCTTACGGATTTAATTAATTTTGCAATACAAGTGCTGTTGGAACTCCACGGTATTTTGTGACTAGGTTACAACAATACCTTACGGTGCATTAGTACCTATTGGTACCTATAGGTACCTTTGTAATATTGTTGGGTATAGATGAGTTCTTTAGAACTGTCACGAAAATAATTGAATGAGTGAATGAAAGTATGTACGTACGTGTCATGTTTTTTAATTTTTATGTTGTATGTACTTTTTTGTATTGTGTCTTGTTTGTATTTTAATTTTATAGCGCAATGGCTTTGCTGTAATGCTGTAAAATTGTTTTCGTAATAAATAAATAATAAATAACAATAACAATGTCATCTAGGTACGAATATGAATATGCTTCACATATAGATAATAATATGAAAATGATATGCTTACAATACAATACAATACAATAACTCTTTATTGAACACCACATTACAGTCAAAACACCTAAGCTACCTAAGCTATTTCCTTTTTAAAATGTCTAAGTGACATTATTTTCGTTCAATCCATTCGTGTCAGCTTTAGTGAAATGACCTGTGTGTAGTAACATCTTTATCTGATTTAATGTAGCTTTCATAACATTACCTAAGCATTTTATAATGGGCACTTACACCAATATTTTATTACTGATTGGTACTAAAATTTTAACGTTGAGCACAATGGCAGATAAATTCCGCATTTTAATGCTAAGAGCTATAAGTACCTAGGTATGAGCTAACTAATGTGACAAATTGTACAAAGCTCGTTTAAAAAATAAATTGAATAAAAGAGCTAAGCACCTACGTGGCACCTAACCTATTCGTCTAGTTGTGGGCGCTCACGGTGGGCGCTAGACAAGAACGAGTTGTCCATCGTTTTACCTAATTTAGAACAGGGTTTCTCATCACTATGGGGACTCCAGGGAACCCAGGGATTCGCCAAGTTATTGTAAGGAGTTCGTGACAAGATTTACCGTGTGACCCGTGATGGGTGGTTGGCTAGCTTGGGCGGAGAGACTCGCAGTGCAGATGAAACGAGTGATGCATTTTACTGTATTAATTTAAAAAAATAAAAACCTCATTCTCTAAGACATCAATATTTATTTTGTATTAAGATTAAGGTTTTCTTATTTAAGGCGCTGTGTGTAGCCAAAGTGTCATTTTAGAAATTATAGATAAAATACTTACTCAATTATCTGAACAGTGGTTTTTTTATATGTATATCTTCAGTTCATTAGCTAGTTTTTTGTTAACGCGAAAACACGATTACTAAAAAAAATCTCGATAGATTTTATTTTTGAAAAACATGCCATTTGTTTTTTATTTTCCAAATATCCCAAAAGCCAGTTGAAACATTGAAACAAAACTTATTTAGTTAGATAGCTTTTTAGTCAATCTAGTTTTATGTATACCACTTTTTCAATACGTTGAGTGTATAATTTTTTGCATTTTTTTTTCCTAAAATCGGCTATCGCGCGGCGTCGCATCATAGCGCCCGCTCTTCTGTTGGCCGTTCAGTACGCCAGCGACCACTGTCAACGACGGTTCTGTGTTTCTTTTGCTGGCGCGCAAAAATTGTTTTAGATAACAAATAAAATGGGTAACCGCAGTGGAAAAAAGGTCATAGAAAAAGGCAACGCTTGCGTGAACTACGGGAACACATCAGAAAGATAAGATCACGAAAACGGCGAGTAACTACCATACCTACCTACCTCAGAATTAATATTGAAATACGGACACCTTATCAAAACGAATGTAGTGCGTCGAATCCGAACCTAATGAATTTTCCGTATTGAATTTTAATAATTATGTCTTGAGTCTCATCTCACGCTCACAAATCTGTTTTATACATTATATCAATCTTTTTGTTGTTTTTTATAAAATACATGAAACAGATATTACAGTGTCATTGCAAGTTAATTAAAGGTTTGTAAAATTTACTCACTATGCCCAAAGTCGGCGTTATGTCCGAAGGTATAGAGGTAACTCTAAGGTATACATCGTGAAATTTTAGTGATTGTTTTCCCGCGGCGTGGGGATTTAGTCTCGATTGTACCTAGTGACAGACACTTTTTTTGTTCAAAATCGATATGGGTGTCTTTTTCCATGTTTTCAGGGGTGCTGATTACTAAAATTATATCCATTTTCAAATCCAAGATGGCAGACACATTTTTTTTTGTTCAAAACCGATACGGGTGTCATTTTCTATGTTTTTAGGGGTGCTGATTACGAAAATGACATCCATTTTGACCTTCAAGATGGCGGACACATTTTTTTGTTAGAAATCGATATGGGTGTCATTTTCCATGTATTCAGGGGTGCTGATTATGAAAATGACATCCATTTTGACATGCAAGATGGCGGACACATTTTTTTGTTCGAAATTGATATGGGTGTTATTTTCCATGTTTTTAGGGGTGCTGATTACGAATATGACATCCGTTTTGACCTCCAAGATGGCGGACATATTTTTTTGTTAGAAATCGATATGGGTGTCATTTTCCATGCATTCAGGGGTGCTGATTATGAAAATGACATCCATTTTGACATGCTAGATGGCGGACACATTTTTTTGTTAGAAATCGATATGGGTGTCATTTTCCATGTATTCAGGGGTGCTGATTATGAAAATGACATCCATTTTGACATCCAAGATGGCGGACATATATTTATGTTAGAAATCGATATGGGTGTTATTTTCCATGTTTTCAGGGGTGCTGATTACGAAAATGACATCCATTTTGACATCCAAGATGGCGGACACATTTTTTTGTTAGAAATCGACATGACTGTCATTTTCCAGGTTTCCGGGGTGCTGATTACGAAAATTACATCCGTTTTCAAATCCAAGATGGCGGTCATAATTTTTTGTTAAAAATCGACATGGGTGTCATTTTCTAGGTAGGCATGAGCATGTCGGGCCACGAGCGTAGCCAGGTTTTAGTATCTGTTAATATCTGAACTTTTCGGAGGAGGGCCGGGGGTTTGAACCCCCGAAACCCTCCCCCTGGCTACGCCCGTGTCGGGCCATGCCGTGTAGGGTTCCGTAACCGTTGCTACAAAGAAACGTAGTACCGATTAACCTATTTTTGAGTTTTGCAGACTTACCTTAGACCACAGTGAAATAAAACGGATCACTCTCGTATGCACGTCAAATAATAAAAATAACGATGGAAACGAGGGTAGTTGTGTGCCGCTGTCAGCTGCGCGTAGTTAAATCTTACAATGGCAAAAACCGAACCATTATATATTCGGCATGTCCATCTGTTCGTCTGTGCGTATGTTACAGACATTTTACTCGAAAACTTTATGAGGTAACTATATTGAAGAAATTTGGATTACACATTTTGATACATTTGGTTTAAATACTTCTAGAGGGGAAACTCCATACATGTAACAAAAGTTAAAAGAAAAATCCAGCAAACATCAATTTTTTTGATTAAGCTATTATTTTCGGAAATAACCGCTCCGAAAGTTGCACAAATTGTGTTTATATATCCTCCTCCATAAACCGGAAGACAGAAAGTCTAAACTCACTAGAATATTTAACTTCCGAATGAGTCGGACTTGGACTTTTTGCATGTTTAGTATTACAGTCAGTACGATTTACAACCATATCGATTTCTAACAAAAAAAATGTGTCCGCCATCTTGGATTTGAAAATGGGTGTCATTTTCGTAATCAGCATCCTCGGAAACCTAGAAAATGACACCCATGACGATTTTTAAGGAAAAAGTATGTCCGCCATCTTGGATGTCAAAATGGATGTCATTTTCGTAACCAGCAGTCAGCACCCCCAGAAACCTAGAAAATGACACCTATATCGATTTTGAAAAAAAAAATGGGTCCGCCATCTTGGATTTGAAAATGGATGTCATTTTCAGACACACAGACATACACACAGATAGACAGCCAGACACACGTAGTGGTCAAACTTATAAAAGACCTCTTTTTGCATCGGGGCCTAAAAAATAAAATAATGTTTCTTTGGATCAAATTTGCTACCATTAGTATTTAGATGACTACTTCCTTAATTCAATCTGTATATTTCATTCAATACAAAAGTATTTGGAGATTAAGTAGAGTATTTCACATAATAAAGTTAATTTAATGTATTAATTTCAACTTCCGGAAAAAAACGGTGTTGAATTTGGTATGTAACATAATAACCAGAATTAGGATGCCGACAGAATAAGGACGTCGGCGCTCGACGAGTTGCGTTGCGCGGGCAGCCCGGCTACTCGTGCGCCATGTCCCCTGCTTCACCCCCGCAAATACCTAAAGTTTGTCTATACACAGCGCCTTAAGAGAGTTATCTTACGTCAAAACATCATAGTTAACTTAGGCCTGTGTTAACCAACCTTTAAACCGTTTTAGTTTAACGTCGCTTTGAAGAACGGTGAAAATAGGCTTCACGCTGTATGGTTGACCATTTGAACAACTTACAAAAAATAAAAATAAAACGGCAACTTTTTCGTAACTGCTACGGAACCCTGTGCTGGGCGTGTCCGACACGCTCTTGGTTGGTTTTAAGAATACGACGCTCACAGAGGAGTTACGAGATTTTTCAAAGTTAAAGTTTATGTAGAGAAGAAGTGTAAAAATTTTAAATTAATGAATCACTGTCGAATTTAGATTAAGATTAGGATATTGTTAAAAATATATATATGTAAATCCGAAATACGGATTGGTCCGAAACATGTCTAGACTGACATACGTGAGTGATTCGTTTACTTCACTGTAAACAGTGTCGGCTTCTCTATACTCTTAAGTGTGTAAAGAATCGGACCTGTTTCAATAACTCCTGAGTATAATACATATTTGTTATCTTTAATGAACCAGTGCTGTAAAATGAACAGCAATAGTCGTTCACTTCACAATTTCACAAACTTGTTCAGAGCTATCATTTCCCATAAAATAAGCATTTTTGGAAATGCTTTACACCTAAGCAATTTGTCGCTACATTTTATCAGTTTCGGTCTTACAGTTACCAAACGAAGGTACTTTCAACGTACCTAATAACGTTATCTACCTGACATTGTATACCTACTTAAGTATACTTAGTAGGTCAGGGGTGTCGTCGTCATTTTCTAACGTACCTTGTTCATGGCTGTTTCAGCGTCGAATTTAGCTGTCGTATAGTGTGTTAGAAGCTGTGTATACTGTATAGCAGAGTAGTTGACGTACTTTTAATATTTTTTTTAAGAACTTCATTTGGTTTGCTTCATCCTTCCTAATGCGAACTGCTAAGGAATGGAATTCGCTCCCATCTTCTGCATTTCTGGACGGGTACAATTTAGGGCTCTTCAAGGCTAGAGTTAATAGGCTGTTACTGAACCAGTGAGTTACATCTTAGGCCTCATCTGCACCTTCCATCAAGTGAGATAGGGGTCAATCACTGGCCAGTTTATAGTAAAAAAAAAGCTTTGGTCCCTAAGAATAACATATCTGCCTGGAGAGAGACCTTTATTTTTAAGTCTTCCCCATAGTTGGATTGCATCGAAAATTTACCCCGTGTCATCGCCATGCGAAAAGCCATTGGCGATTAGATGTTGCCTGTTGACGGAACTTTGATGTACAGACAAGTTTATTTATTGTCACACTAGCTTTTGCTGGTTACTTCGTACGCGCATAAACATTTTCTCTATCCCGTGGGAATTTCAACAAATCAATCCTTTAGTACTTGTCTATATAACATAACCTAACCTCTATGCAAAATTTTAGCCTTCTAGGGCCTAGGGTTTCCGCTGTAAGTTGTCTGTCAGTCATCACTCATCACGTCACTCAGTCAGCCAGTAACGGAAGAGTTTTGTGTACAATTATATAAGTACTGATATTTCATTATCACTAAGTATTCATTATCGCCAAGTCGCGTCTTCACATTGACCATTCAAAAATGCTATCTTTGTCTCGTTTCAAATTGAATGCATGATCTATATCTCTTTGTGTCGAAGTTGTCAGTTGTAAAAAGTTATAATGATCTTGAGCCTTTTAGGGTGGTGGCCTTTATGGATAAAAATAGAACTTATTGATTTGCTAAATAGTTTTCGTCAGGCGTGACTTGTAAAAAATGGCCGTTAGCAGTGTTCCTCAAAAGAAGATATCAAGTGAATGCATCATCACATCATAGATCTCTTTCACCTTGGTCATGATCATATTATTCTAGCCTTTGTAGCCTACGGCCTACTGATAGGCACAGCGATGTTATAGTCAAATAAACGGTACAGCCGAGTTTAGACCTGCATAAAAAACCGGCCAAATGCGAGTCGGACTCGCGCATGAGGGTTCCGTAGAAAGATTTTAGTTCATAGTTCATAGTTATTTATTCAAAAAAACATTGCGTTTGAAAATACACGTGTTTTTGAAATACAAATTAACTATTTCATGCAATAATGAAAAAACATAATCAATAAATAGAAAATTTCACACCATGTCAATAAAAATTTGTTCAAAATTATAAATATCTATTGTTAACAAAATAAATTCAAAGTCAAAAACTAGTCTTATAAAAATAACATTATTAATACACGTGCAGCACTTACTAAATACGTCATTTCAAAAATTCCTCAATGGAGTAAAAACACCTCTCCAGCAAAAAAGCTTTAAGCCTATTTTTAAATATGCCACTGCTCGAGAGCATCTTCATATCAACTGGCAATCTTTTAAAAAGAACAATTTCCTGAATTTAACGCTTTTCCCCAGTGTTTTAAGAAGTCCAGTGTTAGCAGAGCCCTGCTCCTAAGCAAAATGTACGCAGTGTAGGGTCAACTTATATTATATGGTCTGTGAAATCTACAGACAGACATAAAATTTTAAGATTTTGAGACTTTTCGGAGTGGTTGTGCTAGCTAAGCCCCTCATACCTTCATACCAAATTTCAAGTTTCTAGGACATCTGGAAGTACCCTTTAGGTTTTTTTTAAATCGGCAATTTGTATGGAAATGGATTTTTTTATGACTGTATCTTTTGATTGCGTTGACTTAGAAGGTTGACTTTTTCACGGCTTTAAGGGACCGCAGGCTTGAGTATTTGATATTAATTTCAGCACGCTACCTAAACGCGTTCCAGAGAAAAAGGGTCTTGACAGACAGACAGACAGACAGACAGACAGACAGACAGACAGACGGACAGACGGACAGACGGACAGACAGACAGACAACAAGTGATCCTATAAGGGTTCCGTTTTTTCCTTTTGAGGTACGGAACCCTAAAAAATCATGCAAGTTGCAATACAATGCGAGGCCGTAAAGCGAACGAGTTTGGAGCGGGCGATCGAACGCCGCAATGCATTGCAACTTGCCGATTTTTCTTGCAGTTCGTTAAGTGATTAGATATTTTATATAATTATGACTTCTTAAGTGTGTGTTTGCGGGTGGTAGGACCTTGTGCGAAGTCTGTCCGGATCGCTACCACCATCTTACTCGCTAATCCTGCCGCTAAACAGCGGTGCTTGCACTGTTGTGTTCCGGTGAGGAGAGTAAGACAGCCGGTGTAATTACGGGCACAAGAGGCATTTCGTCTTAGCTTTCTAGGTTGGCAACACATCCGCAAACCCTCTGGGGTTGCGGGTGTCTATGGGCAGTGGCAATCACTTACCATCAGGTGTCCCACTTGCTCGTTTTCCTTCCTCGTAGTATAAAAAAAACATAGTAGAAAAACCTTTCCCACGGGCCAGGCAAAAATCAGTCTTACCTATAACAATATCATAGGTACATATTTTGACAGGGGAAAGCTTTAAACCTCCGTTTAAATTAACTTTTGAAGGGTACACGGAAAGAACATGTCTAGGTTACCTTATCAACTTTTTGAGTTATCGCGATTTGAAAGTTTGGAACGATGTAATTATCCATATAATTTTTGTATACCTACATCTTTTTTAAGCTAATAAAAAGGCAAGTTACATTAATGTTAGTACCTGTAACTGTGTGGTAACATAGTCTATTGTGTGCTCTACATTTTGAGATTAAAATCTCGTTCTTTCCGTGTACCTCCCCTAATTCGAATTAACAGTGGAACTATCACACACGTTTTTTGGCAATTCGAAAACAAATGGGGAAAAGTACATGCAAGTAATAAAATTTATTAGCCATTATTTACTATATTTTCCTCATAGAATTTAACTCAGCTTTAAATATTAGTGTCTTTGCTTTGACTTAAAAGTGTGCGACTTTGACTGTTGAATTTCAAATGTTAAAATAAACGGAGTACCTATAGTAGTACAAGTTAGTGCTTGAGAGGAAGACCCGGCTACATACTACGCCACACCTTGACTTAGGTGAAGTTCAAGCCGAAGGCATAATAAACCTGTCACTTAGGTGAAAGTTCACCTAGACCCAACCTAGACCTTTATAACTCACTCTTACCTAATAAACTATCTAGTTCTGTAGAACGTACGTGGTATGTAGGTATGTAGATATAATATGAATTAGGTATGCCTAAATTGACGACCGGATAGCCTAGTGGTTAGCGACCCTGACTATGAAGCTTGAGGTCCCGGGTTCGAATCCCGGTCGGGGCAGATGTTTGTATGATGAATAAGAATGTTTGTTCTCGGGTCTTGGATGTTTAATATGTATATAAGTATGTATTTATCTATATAAGTATGTTTATCCGTTGTCTAGTACCCATAGTACAGGCTTTGCCTAGTTTGGGACTAGGTCAATTGGTGTCAAATTGTCCCGTGATATTTATTTATTTATTTATTATTTAAATGTGCAAAGAGTTAGTGACCGCTTACTAACTCTTTGCACGACGGAGATGAGTATGTTTTGGTCCCCATGCTTTCTATGTACCTATACATATGTAGAGCATTATGTCAATTTAAAGCTCGCTTTATGAATAAACCAAGTTGCATGCATCACAGGGAATGTTGAAGTGGAACATCTTAAGGTATGTACTAAAACACTTTGTGTAATAAACTATAACTTGTTGATGGTATAGTGTTTACGTGTAACTTTTCGTGATTGGCAACAACTGAAGATATTTACAGGATTTCCTTCGGAATGTTGGAGAATCCATTAAGTAGTTAAATTGCACCAAGAGTAGTCTATTTTTTACGCATGAACGATTTCAATGTTCTGTGGGTACCTTACTAGGTACTTACCTATGAGGAATAGAAAAACGGAACTACCATAGGGTTTTTGCTGCCCGTCGCGTGAGTCCGTCTGTCTATCCATCTGTCAAAAGCCTTTTATGAGATACCTACTTACAATTTATTTCGGCAGTAGGTATTACTTAACAGATTTTTAGACAGTAAAGTTTTCATTCCCATTAAATTAAAACGTATTAAAGTAGATATATATTAGGTTCAATCTAATACGTTTTTTTCGTCGTTGATTATAGTAGAGGCCTAGCGCCTAGTGAATTCGACGGCTAAAAATACATGGTAGATAGGTATGAGAATTGTTTATTTATATTGTCGATAGCTAGTGGAGTCGCTGCCAATTTCCCCATATAGTACTTAATTCAGACGTAAACGCGACCGCGATCCTGACGTATTTTTTGGCCGTCGATTACACTAGAAGCTCTGATTTTGAATCCTTGTCACACTGGGTGGGCGCGGTTGTATCTCACAAATAAGTGAGTTTCGTTTCGAGTGACAGGGTGGTAGTATGACTACTCTTATTCATTGCACGGAAGACAACGCAACGTTATGCGCCTAGCGGACACTACGCAGCGCAGCGACCGCAGTACGGCTAAGCCTTTATCTTGTGGTTTTAACTCGTACTTGTAATTACTGTAATTGTTCTATAATAATTGTAGAGTTTCCCAATTCCGCATATCTTCTGCATCGAAGCCGAAAGTTATTTATATGACACAAAACCAAGAACCGCTGAAATGCACAAAGACAGGAATTTTTATTACCAAGTCACGGGATCTTGCGTCATTCGATTTAGATTACTTTTAGTTCATGACATCTGTCATTAGAAACATTGTAGCTACACTACGCTACGAGGAAAAACATGGCTCGAACCTCGAACAAAAAAAGGCGACATTTCATCGCCACTTAAGTATTTAGCAGTGTAAATTGGTCCCTCAATTTGATTGCCAGTTTAATAGTTCGTGATCTACATCAGAGATCCACAATGGGATCTATTTTGACAGATACGATTCGATTCATTGCGCAAGAGTGCCGACCTTCGCGCCGTCACTTCGTCCCGGTTTATTTGATTGTTCGAGTTTCTTGCAGTGGGTATTTTGTGAATAAATAAATAAATAAAATAAAATGACAACAGAAACTAAACCCTAAAGTTTTATGGCTTAGCACTAAGCAGCAGAAATATGAAGTCGGTGCGGTGCGAGCGGAATATTATTTGAATGAAGCACCGACTTCATATATCTACTGCTTAGTGCTAGGCCAGAAAACTTTAGGCTTTAGTTTCTGTTGTCATTTTATTTTATTTTATTTATTTATCATTATTTTAGAGGATTATTTTACGTTTTTTTTCTAAGGTTTTTTTTTGAAGGCGGTTTTACTTTTTTGGTAAAAGATTTCTATTTCGCAATTTTACGTTGATTTAACATTTTCAGAATTATCCTCTAACTCCTAACCGTTAAGGAGTTGTACCTTCCATCATCAGCTCATCAACATAAGATGATGACTACCGGACGCAAATACTTGAATAGCCTTTGAAAATATATGAAACATACATGCCTATAAAATTTGAGGGTTGCCCTCGATTTCCCTGAGATCCCGTCATCAGATCATGACTTGGTGACAGTGGGACCACCTCGGGAGTATACCCTTTCGAATAATGATTTAACATTTTCAGAATTATCCTCCAACTCCTAACCGCTAAGGAGTTGTACCCTCCGTCATCAGCTCATCATCATGAGATGATGACTACCAGACGCAAATACTTGAATAACCTTAGAAAATATATGAAACATATGTGCCTGTAAAATTTGAGGGTTGCCCTTGATTTCCCTGGGATCCCATCAACAGATCATGACTTGGTGACAAGTAAAATTTGAGGGTTGCCCTTGATTTCCCTGGGATCCCATCAACAGATCATGACTTGGTGACAATGGAACCACCTCAGGAGTATACACTTTCAAATAAAAAAAAAAATTTGAAAATCGGTCTACAATTGACGGAGTCATCGATGAACATACATAAAAAAAAAAATACATACAGTGGAACGTAGAACCTCCTCCTTTTTTTGAAGTCGGTTAAAAATGATTTTTTATCCCTATAAATAGACACAGGTCGCAACCGATACTAATGCTGACGTCTATTAGTTGCGTTAACATATTCCGTGATATAGTTCAAAGGCACCAGGATCTAGGCAAAAAGGCGACTCAATGTCGGTTGCGCGTATTCAAATTTTAGATAACGACTTAGCTTTTCGGTAATACGGTAGGAGCGTCCGCCTTATAATTGCCGCCGATGGATCCACTGTCAATCAACTATGGAACACACGCGTTAATTAATTAAAACGTTTTGTTGTATAACATAAATTCCGAGCTTTGTGCGATCCATCAATAAAATAGTGGAAATAACAAGGTTAACGGTTAATTGCGTTTGACTGAAGATATTTATTGTTCCAAGGACCATCACGTAAAGCGTGCTACAGAAGTTCGGCAGTCATTTGTTGTAGTACTAATTACTTGTGCTATATTTATAGATGCAAGCAGCTCAGGGCCGAGCACGTCAGATCAGGGGTTATCAGATTATCTCACCACGCAATCAATCAGGATATATATGTTCATTCATCTTCGTAATTATTTTTATTACCAATTGGATTACATCGTTCGCGAGAGTGGAATGTTCTTCTTAATTATAGGTGCTTCTTTACTCGATATCCGCCTTAATATTACTTGTGGCAGGTACCTTCGGAATAGAATTGATTGATACAAGGTCTGAAACCACGCGGTTGTTTTCTGAAAGTCTGTCTCACATATCATAAATAATTAATGTGGGTGGAAGTGTAAAATCGCAATCGCACAATAGTGGTTTATGCAACTGTTACATAATGAGGGTCCTTAAAACACGAATGTGGTTTTATAAAACGAGGCGATCTTATTGATCACACGAGAGTTTTAAAGCCTAATTAGATATGTAGAGGTGCATGCATTACTTTATCTACACACATTATAATAAGTACTCTAAGATGGGTGCAGAAGCCGAAGGCATAAAATAATACCTGTCACGAATTTGACGTTTTGTAAATCTATACCTATAAAACATTACCGTGACTGACTGACTGACAGACAACGCACAGCCTAAACCACTGGACCTAGAGGCTTGAAATTTGGCAAATATGTACCTTGAGTATCCTAGAGGTGCACTAAGAAGGGATTTTTCGAAATTCTCACGGGATAGGGAATAAATAGGATTTATATTTTCGGATCAAAGTGGCTCTATCTCAGTAACTATAATTATTAGACATTTCAAATTTGGCATGCAAGTAGGTAACAATAACAGTTAAAAAAGGTTTTCAGGATTTTCCGAAATTCCCACGGGATAAAGACCAAATAGCATTTACTGACTAGCGGATACAGAGGACACTCACAGCCTAAACTACTGGTGCTAGAGACCTGAAATTTGTAATACAGTACCTAGAGTATCAGGTGCTCTAAAGAAGGATTTTCGGAAATTCCCGTGGGATAGAGAAATATCTTAACTTTGTTTCTTTGTTTGTAGGAGGTAATCTGTGAAACTTTCACCAACAGAAAGCTACACTATCCCTGATTGACATAGGCTACTTTTTCTCCGGGAAAATGCAAAATTCCCGCGGGATAGAAACAAGTGAATTCAATCTATACCTATAAAACAGTACCGTGACTGACTGACTGACTGACTGACTGACTGACTGACTGAAACTGAAACTGACTGATAGAAACAAGTGAATTCAATTACGGTATAAAAGTAGAGATTAATGAAAATATTTTTTTACTTGGTCTAAATGCAAAATTCACTTATTTCTATCAAACGGAAATTTTGCATTTTCCCGAGGAAAAAGTAGTCAGTCAAGAACTGTATGTAGTTTTCTATTAGTGAAAGTTTTTGAAAAAATCGATCTAAAGCGTTAAAATGAAAAATTCCCGCGGAATAGAAATAAGTGAATTCAACTTCAGGGACGCCATAAAAGGGATATAAACACTAACTACTACGCCGCCGGAAGGAAAGAGGGGGGCTCGGGGGGCGCAGCCCCCCGCCATAAAAAGGACACAAATACTACTCCTTTCACCAAGCTATTGATAAGTAGCGAACCACTACGCTACCGGAAGGAAAGAGGGGGGGGGGGGGGGCTCGGGGGCACAGATATAACTATTTTTCACTGGAGGTCGCGGGTGAGCAAAGTAATTGTTTTTAGCTCCAAAAATAACATCTAGGCTCTAAGCCATCATTCTTGAGAATGGCTTCCCAAATTAAACAGACCAAAACGCATGGGATGATTGGGACTATTGAATTGTTATACAGAACTTAATATATCCGCGGTATAGCAATAAACAAATTCTACGCGGACGAAGTCGCGGGCAACAGCTAGTCATAGATAAACATACAGAGCTGAACGTCTCGTATCGTAGGCTTATTAAATTGTATTGGCTTTTGAAGATGTTCCAAATTTTAAACTCGTAATGACATTAACTAAGTTACTTAAATTTTCAAAGTAACACCGATTGTTGTAATTTCACACGATTTCTGAACGCTTTATAGAGGAGAGGACTTATTTTGATATGATACAAATTAACTTCTAGACGAGATTCACTGTGCTTTTTTGTTTTTTTTTTAATGGCTTCTGTCCGGTATAGTTAACCACACGAACACTTACAAATTGGTATGCTTTGTAAAACCAAATCCACTTTCTGATGTGCACCAAAATCTTTAAGCAAAAAGGTATTCTCGGAATTTTAGCTCTAATTATCAGTGTTGCTAGAAATTAAGTAGGTACCTATACATATAGTACTATTTAAGACACAGATTCATGTCCAATACAAAAAGTTGATAATGATTAATTTCCCCCAAGATTTGCGGGTTGCTCTGTGACGCAACCAATTATTTCCTAGCCTCGTCCTCGCATAATAATTAATTGAATATCTTTGTACTACGGAAGGTCCGTTTGCTTTGTTATCGATACGCACTTTCGTTTGATTCAATATTTACATACCAATTAGGTAGTCCTTGGTACGCCCACAGTCTACATGACATGTGGACAAGTTGCATTTGTCAATTGTCGGAATACTCCGTGAAAAGTCGCAAGTTTTCGATATTTGTTGAAATTGTGACTAAATTTTACAGCAATCTTAAACATGTTTGTGGAAAAGGAAACTTTAATAACTCAAAGTAAGCAAGTTATACAAGATAAATTGAAATTATTTACTACTGTACAATACTGTATTGTGTATTATATATAACTTAGCCGAAGTTCCAGCCGGCTAAAACTAATAAATAGGCGCAACCCCACGTAGGCTTTTAGAACATTTATATCTATAAAGTTCCATAACAAAATATGTTCTCAAGGATCCACACCATCAACTACTGCCTCTCATAAGTACAACTTGCGATTGAGTACCTATTTACAAACCCTTTACCCGGGTTCAATTCCCGATTAAGCTTAGAGCGTTTTGTTAAAAAATTTAATGCCGCCTTTGTTCAAGGAAACGAATTTCCACTACCTTTTTTTTTTTTTTTTTTGTTTGTTTGTTTGTTTGTTTGTTTGTTTTTTTTTTTTTTTTTTTTTACCACGTCGGTGGCAAACAAGCATGCGGATCGCCTGGTGTTAAGCAATTACCGCCGCCTAGGAACGCTTGCAAGACCAGAAGTATCACTCGCGCGTTGCCGACCCTGCATAAACCTTTTTATACCCCTTTTGAAGACCGCCATGCTGTAATTCGCTGGGAAAACCTCAAAAGGAAGCTCATTCCACAATTTAGGTGTCCTTGGGAGAAAGCACCTTTTAAACCGGACAGTTTATCCCATATAGTTAAAGACTTTGCCATAGTGACCCATTTGGATTGCTAACCCTTTACGAACAAATTTTAAAGTAAATTTTAATGCTGATTTAATAATTACATATAAAAAATCTAAATCAATCACATACTTATCTAATCATCCTTACCTCTAACCTAACCTGCAGTTAAATATGTAGCAAATGCCAAATTATCCAAACAGTGTATGATAATTATAATCATTTAAAGATGCATAAGTACTCTGTGCAATTCGCTTAAAACAAACAGGTATACCCACTTAAATTAATGTGGACCGTGAAGTTTATTCTAGTAGCTAATAACTTAAATGTGTTGGAATTATAGGCCCTATTTGCGTAACCCAGGCAGACAATTGCAAGCTGTTTAAATTATGTTGCTTGCGATGCATAACTTATCACTTGTCAAGTTAGAGCAAGTATTACTCCGAATACATTACCTAAGTGTCTATACATATACGAGGTTGCTTGTTATGTAAAAAATAATTTGGTACAGTTTCCGAAGTTTAACAGTGTGCGACAGAAAGGTAAAATTAACACCAAACCTTCTAACACCGCTTTGATGTCAAAAAGTTTCTACGGGATGGCACCAAGAATTTTTAATAGACTGCCCTCAGAAATATTAAAAATCGTCAATTTCAAAAAATTTAAAAAAACATTATTTAATTTTTTGGTTGAAAGGGCATATTATAGTGTCAATGAGTACCTATATTAGGGACACAGTATAATTTGTTTTTTTTTTTGTTTTGGTTATTGACATAATTTGTAATTTTAATTTTTAGTTGTAAGAAGCATGCTGCATGCCAAGCTAAGCTGTGGCTATTTGTATGCTTTACCTTAAGGCACAACATAGTGATACTCAAAGTGACCTACCATATTTGTACACATTTATTTATTTTTACCTATGTTCGACAAATAAACATTTTGAATTTGAATTTGAATTTAAGTAAGTTGCATTACATTGCGGTACTCAATCGACTATTTCTAACTCGTTTGCTCCATAGCTTCGCAATGTAATGCAACTTACCCATTTCTTTTCTTACAAGCGTAAATTCGGGGATTGTTAGAGTTCTTCCAACTTTCTGAGGTGAAAGTAGTAATGCTAGAACGAGTAATTGACTAACGTGTATTTTGCAAACTGTACACGAGAGCCGATGAAAGTTTGTTTTTTAAGAAAAAAGTCATAACTTCTTTTCTATTACGGTGCTTAGTGGCCTTAGTGCAGCTTCCGAGAAACCAATCACATATACAAGAATTGCTCGTTTGAAGGAATTGTATCAAAATCCTATGTTTAAAAAACCTACTGAACTAATTTTGACTCACTTCTTACGAGACCACCTCTGAACGCACCCTTTCAAACAATAATCATCAAATTCAATTTATAATTGGCGGAATAATCGCGTAACAAACATAATATTTACAAATGAAAATGATACAGTCGAATTGAGAACCTCCTCGTTTTTTGAAGTCGGTTAATTAATGTCCATAGGTAGTATCTGCGTCATCGAAAAACAATCAAGCAGCAATTTTTGCGAAGTGACTTCAAAATATCGAAGCTGTTACTAGATTTGTGGCTAATTTATGATTGCATGAACGCCTGACAGTAGATTAACTTGCTTTACTGCCAATCATACCAAATATATTTTACATGAAAAGGAAACGGAACTGTGTGTAGAACGTTTTGAATGATTACCTTTTTATTTTTTATGGTGGCATGACGAATGGATAGATGGTCATTCTTTCGAAGGTTTGCGTGGTAGGTTCAATAGCTAGGTTAGTTTACATCATATTACTTAATATCTAATCTAATAATATGACACGAATGCGATAAGGCCGCCCATTACTACCTTGTATTTTCTTTGTGCCTTATTTCTTGTCTTGACTGTTATGTGGTGTTCA
The DNA here is from genome assembly GCA_963691665.1 of Clepsis dumicolana. Classification (NCBI taxonomy): domain Eukaryota; kingdom Metazoa; phylum Arthropoda; class Insecta; order Lepidoptera; family Tortricidae; genus Clepsis; species Clepsis dumicolana. The sequence goes on from OY829506.1 coordinate 11,578,048, forward strand.
ATAAAGAGTTATTGTATTGTATTGTATTGTATTGTATGATACATATTAGATACCTATTTATAAAATGTTCTTGAAAATGTTAAACTTTACAAGTATTCAGTATCTCCTTGTACTGTTTTGTGGTTTTCAATAAAGAATATTTGTATTTGTATTCGTACCCATTAATCGGTATTGTATCTATTGTACGGTCGAGGAAATTACTGACCCACCATGGAACCTTTTCGTAGTAAACGTCATGGTGACATCGCATAGCTTGACCAGGAAAATCGTTATGAAACTTTACGTTACTATGAAAATTTTCTAAGGTGGGTCAGGAATTAATTTCCTCGATGGTACCACGCGCATTACTATAAAGATACTTCTTTGGAACATTTTGAAACAGGCACGGTGTTGCGAGCACGCGGGCGGGGAGCGAACCGCGCGGTCGGCATCACCCGTGCGGGCGGACGTACGCGCGGTTCATAATCGCTGGCACAAATTTCTTCTAATTTATAACTTCATTTTTGTTGCCACTAAATTGGCAACAAAAATGAATTACCGAAAGGGCTGGTGTCCATATTTATGAGCACGGGTGTCATTTGGCAATACCCGCAATATCCAAAACCTCCGAAAACTCATAATTCCGAAAACATCATTATCTACTTATTCCGAATTTTCATTATTCCGAAGCCTATTTTCTGCTGAATAGAAACTTCCGTTTTGTGTGTTTTGAAAATATAGGTAGATAAGGTAAGGTTTCTTTTATTGAAATAAAAATATAATTTAGAACTACGGCGAGTAGGTACGGCGGAATACTATTAACTATTATGTATTCTGTGGCGGAGCTTATAGTTCGAAATAGGTACTGAAAATTCAGACAAATGATAGGTATTTCGGAATTGAGTTTTCCGTATTTATAGTAGTAGTGTACCCATTTTATTTCTCTAGCTCTTGGGGGATAATTTTTCGGGAACGCAGTAGCATGCAATTTACCGCAACACAGAAGCAACGTGTTTAAAAAATAAAGAAAATAATTATAAAATGTTTTAATGAATGGATTTGATTTGTATTTCCATATTTTCGTCTCTCATTTTATCTCTTCTTAACTTTAACACGGTCTCGTAAGAAGTTGTATCATGTATTTCGCTAGTCTCGTTTTACTGCTGCACTTTCTTTTAATGTATAAAAGTAAGTAGGTAGGTGTTTTTTGATGGCATTATTTGCCGAAAACATAAACTTTTCAGAGTTTTTAAAAACATAATCGTCGAGCAAGCATTTATTAAGTAGGTACCTAATTTAAAAGGTTAGCCATAGGTAGGTTTTATAAAGTTCCTGTCAAGCTTATAGTTTCAGCAGTAAAAATTAACTTTATTTACTTCACTCATGTCGAATATAGCTTAGCTTACTTTTTGGCAGACCCGACCGCATGTAGAGTTATTTAAGACAATTTTTAACGTATTGTTTACTCACCATTTTAACCGACTCGCAACTTTTTAAAACTCGTAAAGCTTATTTTATTTTCCCTCCAACAATGCTGAACATCCGTCGTTTAAAATCCACTTCGCTCACTCATTTAATTTTATCTGTTGGAAGTGAAACAATTTTCAATTCCCGCTTCGAATTTCGGATTTATTCGTTTCCCCCGTAAAAGCGCCGGTGTTGTAACTCGCGCATGCGCGAACCGTCTTCGCTGCGATCGCGGTTTGTTTTGCCGCTCGTCGAACCACTCACCGACCATTCTTTCTCTCGAGAATAAAACGCACGTGATGCGCCTTATGAAAGCACTGGCCGTGGAACGAAGACTCCAAGCTACTGAACCAGTTTATCTAGACCTCTGAGCGCCAATAGAAGTGCCTAGTGCCTTCGCTTTTGTTTACGGGTCAGTTAAACTAAACCTGATGATTTAAGTTATAAAGTGGTTTATACCTGCTCGGCTGATATATGAAAATGAAACCACGTGACGAGGAGATTGGCGAGAGAATTGTAGTCACCTCTAGACCTGGGAGGGGTAAATTATTTCCGTGTAAAAAGTACGGTACAACTCGTACTGGATATTATGGTTGGTTATTATAATTTCGTTTACCCTGCGTTTGCCGTAACATACTTATGTAGGTAAGTAGTAGGTACTTTGATACTTCAGGCAATTTTCCTGTCTTAAAGATCATGGGATAAAAAAAATTACAACGCTTTATTGACAATGCCTATCATACACCAGTACCTATATCAACTCCTGTTCGCTGTTTACTCCTGTTTACACACATTATGCCAGTGCTTTATAATAATGCGAAGAACCAGCAACTCAAACACGCTAAGGCTTGTCATGCAAATCCCCAATCGGAGATACAGTTCTGGGATTTGTTCCGTGCGGCTCACTCCGCTCACCACCCCACACCTCGTCTCGTCGTTGTTTTAAATATCTACCTACTTATGCTATATATACTTTAGTCTTATGCAAACAGTAACACTTTTATTGACAGAAAGCTCTAAAATATATAATTAGCTCTAGGATGAAGAAAAGGATTCGTTTTTTTATTCACTTAATTAAATATAAGTACCTATACTAACTTATTATGTCTACTGGTGGGTAAATGGCCAAAAGGTCCCGTTGAACGGCAAAAAGCATGATCTCTGATGTGTTACTATGAAATGGACCATTACCTAGATTTATTGTAGTTAACCGTTTAAATTTATGTGTAACATGCAGACATGACACGAGATTGTATCTCTACCTAGAACTTGGATAAAACCACGGATAAATAGTATATCTATTACCTCTTTGACCACGGTGTAACTGTGAACACATCTGGGCCGTGTTTTATAAAGCTACAAGTTACAATTTACAAGCGGAAGTCTCTTTCTTATACAAGGTGATAGAATGAGACTTCCGCTTGTAAATTGTAACTTGTATAGCTTTATAAAACGCGGCCTTGAATGTACTTACTCTTTTTAGTTATTATTTTTGAGTGTTATTATTATTACTAGCACGGGATAATGTCTCACGCGGCTGGGCAAAGGCCAATGCCCTCTATTCCTCGAGCTGTGAGCGGTCTCCGGCCAGTCTTCAAGGATCTAGAGTTAGATCATCCCGGGATTCCCGGGCCATATCTGCCTGAGCCTATTACGTCACCGCCATCCATTTTGTAGCTATGAAGCACACTATGGCAATAAATTTTACCCCTCCTTTTGTTTAATTCAAAGATTTTTTTTTACTTTATTATAGGTATACAATTTTAACATGAAACTACCGTGAGATTCAATCATAGTGAAATAAACTGATCACTCACGTATGTCAGTCGAGTATAGCCCGACATGTGATAGTGGATGGTCAGTGCCCCCGAGTTGGAAAACTGTGTTGAATACTGAGTCAACAGCTAGTGTGAACGAGCTTTTACAAAGTGATGTGATTAGTGTAGTGTGCTACCCTACTTTTGACAATAATAAAAATGACGATGAAAACGAGGGTAGTTGTGAGCCGCCGTCAGCTGCGCCAAGCAGCCGCGCGAGCAGAGCCGCGGCGCGCAGTTTACGTCTCGCCACCGGCGTGGCTTGTGCTCCCAGAGGAAGGACTACGGATTAGTCCGAAACATGTCGGGCTACACTCGACTGACATACGTGAGTGATCCGTTTATTTCACTATGGTATACAGTTTGCTGTTACATTAGCCATTAGGGCAAAAAATCATAAAACATTGGTTGAATGAATCGCACTATCACAAGTCTACGCACTGCATCTTCGGTAAATCTACTTTCTTCCATCCAAAAAATAATAATATTTAAGTAATTATTACTAATTTGTAATGAAACCTTCAAGACAAGACGTATGTTGTACGTAACATAGAGTAAAAAAAAAATGACATAATGTTATCAAAAATCAAAATCAATATTGATAGATACCTTGTTCGTAGTACATTTTTCTTTGAGTAATTTATTTAGTTTTATGTTCACCTATGTTTGATAAAGTCCGCGATGCATTATTTTACGAGGTCGTTAATCTTCTGGATATCATATCACTAGAAAGCCTCAACCTGTACGACAAAATAACTGACAATTTAATAATAACACTGAGGTCGCAATTTTACAAACCGAGATGCGGTGATAGATTTTTGGTATGAAATAAAGTTTCGAGCAATTATTGCCAAAATTATTAGTGAAACAACGTAAATATGGAAGAAGAAGAACCCGTAAAAGATTCCGCAGCAGGGGAAGGGGGTGGTACCCAGGCTATGGAGGATGAAGGAGCAGAAAAAGCAGAAGGTGAGCAGGCGGAAGGTGAACAAGTCAAAGGCGAAGAGGGGGAAGGAGAACATGTACCTGGTGAAGAAGTGGAAGGCGAACACGTGAAAAGGGAACATGTCGAGGGCGAACACATCGAAGGCGAACATGCTGAAGGCGAAGAAAAGGAGAAGTTAGGGGAAGGAGAAGAATTAATGGGTGAAGAAATGGAAGGAGAATTCCAAGGTGAGGAAACTGAGGAAAAACCTCCGGAGGAAGCCAAGCCAGAAGAGGTAGTCGAGGAAGAAGAACAGTACGTAGAAGAACCTCCTCCCGACCCCGCCGCCCCGTTCAACTTCAGTGACTCCGAAGAAGCGCTCAAACCGAAATTTGAATTGCGACCCGACCAAGTGGCAGAAGTAGAGCAATTGTGGGCGTACTACCAAGATTACACACCAGCTTACACTGACATTGACGACTATATAACCGAAAAAGAGCTTATCTACATGCTTAAAGCTTTGATGTTAATGACTTACACGCCCGAGCAGCTTGAAGAATTAATAGAATACTGCGTCAGACCACCACATCCTGAAGGTCACATCACCTACCAACAGTTTCTCAAAATGGTAACATTGAGGCAAAGAGACTTTCCTATCGAGGAGGAATTACGTACTGCCTTACAGGTGTTTGATCCAGAAAGAACTGGTTCTATGAACCGAGAGGAACTAAAGGACGTTCTCCTTCATCAAGGTCATAAGATGCCGGCGAAGCAATTGGATAATCTAATTAAAGAAGTAGATATGAGTAACGATGGTACGATCGGCATTGATGACGTCGTTGGCACAATGTGTATTGACTTGAATCCCGAAGATTTAATAATGCTGAGGAATGCCGTTTTCCCCCCTGCCGAACAACCGGTCGCTGCTGAAGAAGAGTTTTAAATTAAAATGCCTTTTTAAATATCGTACCCTTAACATTTTATACTTTGAATAAAAAAAAATAATAAATAATGTCATTTCATTACCCTTGCAAACCAAATCACGCCTTTTTAGGGTTCCGTAGCCAAAATGGCAAAAACGGGTCGTGTTAAGGGGATCCGCCCCTAACAGTAAGCCCCTTTTATAAGTATGTTTATTCGTTGTCTAGTACCCATAGTACATGCTTTGCCTAGTTTGGGAGATTAGTGTCAATTGTCCCATGATATTTATTGATTTATTTATTTTTAATAGTTTCGTCATGTCCGTCCGTCCGTATGTCACAGGCAGGGTACAGAATGCATGCGCTAGGTACTGCTTCAGGATACCTCCGCGTTCCCATGTTACACCGTTTATTAATAATGCTAACTGGCTCCGAATGGTGGGTCGGCAGGAGCTTATGTTAGCCTGTCTTTTGTTTGACATTATTCAAACCAAAACTCCAAGCTACCTCTACAAAAAATTAATTTGGTCTGGGACAAAAAGGTTCTGCGATGCTAGGCCCTCTCGAGCGGTTGTGTTGGCAATGCCTCCTCATAGATCTGCTGCATTCAGGGGAAGTTTTAGATATTCGGCTACTAAATGCTGGAATAATATACCCTCACCGCTGCGCAAACTTGAGTCTAAGAACGTTTTTAGGACAAAATTTCGCTTGTATTTATTAAACGTCCAAAAAAATCAATAGTTCTAAAATTTTCTAAAATTTTCTCATATTGATAATTTAAGTACGAAATATTGCATTTTATTTTTGGTAATTTATAGTTCGTGTTTATGTTTTAAATATCTTATTGACAAAAAATATTATTATTAATTTGTTCAAAATCTCTCATAAGCAGGCATTAAATTACATTAAATTAAATTAAATAATTAGTTCCGTCCACAGATAAATTCGATGTTAATAAACTATATTTATTTTGCTTGATTAGCTGTTAAAGGTTTGTTGATATAAGGTTAGCCTATGATGGTCAGGGACAGTGTTAGTTTTTTTATTAGTGTATGAGTTTTTGGATCGATTCGGTGGTTCCAGAGATTACCCCTACATACTAGCGAGCAGAGTAGCGCATATAGTTTTGCATGCTTACACCATTTCCACAGATTAATCCATGGTTCTGGCAGAATACCAGCGCTGCGGTCTTCGCAGCTTTATGCTGAGTCAGCGCCTTTTTTCTTCCATGGCACATGGTATCCACTGTTAGGTTAAGTTGCTTTATATATATATTTTTTCTTTAATATTAGTTTACTTTAAGGTTTTCTTGTTTGTATTATTTGTATTAACTTGTGTGTTATGGAGATAATAAAGTTGAAATCAATCAATCAAATCAATCAATCAATTTTACTCGAAAACTATAAGCGGTAGGTATATTTATGAAATTTGGAGTACAGGTGTCTTGCAGAAGCCGTTACTTAGTTTGATAGTAAAAACCGGAAAGTGCGGACTCGTGCAAAGATTCCCCTGCTTTAAGTTGTTCAGTATTGGCAGAGCCCTGTTCCTAAGCAAAATGCACGCAGGTGGGGTCATTTTATATTGGTCTGTGAAATCTACAGACAGACATAAAAATTTAAGGTTTTGAGAATTTTCTGAGCGGTTGTGCTTTGAGCTACCTTCATACCAAATTTCAAGTTTCTTGGACAACTGGAAGTACGCTTTAGGTTTTCAGAGTAGGTACGGCAATTTGTATGGAAACAACCTTTTTAACTACCGTATCTTTTGATTGCGTTGACTTAAAAGTTTGATTTTATCACAGCTTCAAGGGACAGCAGGTTTAAGTATTTGATATTAATTTTAACATGCTATTTCCACGTGTTCCAGAGAAAAAGGGTCTTGACAGACAGACGGACAACAAAGTGATCCTATAAGGGTTCCGTTTTTTACTTTTGAGGTACGGAACCCGCTAGAACAATACGGTTGTTAAAATATTTTGAAAGATATTGTTTCCGGGAGCGTTCATCGATCGATTGCGATCGATTAGTATGGTAGCTTTGGTTGATCGACGGACATACTATTAATCGATCGATGTTGATCGATTGGTGTGAGCTAGTTAGTAAACTATCGATCGACGTCGATTCTGCAATCGATCGATGGGTCTAGTAGAAGCTATCGATCGACGTCGACTGTTTCATTCTACCATAGATCGATGCCATCGTTCGATTATCGATTGATTGGTGCGGTAACGTTAAAAATGTATTTTTAATATTTTTTCCCAAACTACAGACGGAATTCTCTTTTCATCGTTTCATCATTTTAGTGTTCGAAAAACCCTTTTTGGTTGCATGGTTATTTTTTCCTTTGTTTATCCCAGAAGAGATGAATTTAAAAAAAAAACACTTTATTTCTGTCAGTGTCATCTGTCAGTTCGTAAAGTTAATCATTCTCGTTCGCGTCTTTCGGAAGTTGAAGTAGTTTCGAACGGGTAGTAAATATTTTCGATTAAATAATTTCAGTTTGAAGGCAAATTAAGCAGCAAGTTGAAAATGAAATACATTATTTTACTGCTTGCATTCGTTACCATACTTAGAGATTGTAAGTAAACCTTTGAATAATTCTTAAATTAGTTTGGGGTGTGGTTAGCCGACTCATGTTGATGTATTTATTTGAATTAAAATAAACCCAACGGACACTAGCTTTTTGAGTAACTAATTCAGCTGAAGAATAGAAATCTATTCTTCGTTTTGATTTTTATCGTAAACTGTTATAAGGGTCGGTTTATTTTATTAACCTTTTGCTGACGAAACGTCAACAATTTTGAACTTCAAAGATAAGAAGGTTCACTGTCGGTTTGTTGCACCTTATTTTTTATGACTCCCTTGTATACCTAGAGTCGCTATTTGATATATCCTAGTGGTGGAGGAGCTTACATTTTACACTCCAAAGTACCTCTGTATTGACCTGCTTAAAAGTCTTTGTTTGTTTTTACTTTCTTGGGCGTTCAGGGCGACCATACAAAGAAAACTAAACAATAGAGTTGAACAAAAATATTGTGTTTACAAAACAAAATCATAAACAATAAACACTGCAGGTCAATCTGATAGAGATATCGACTGATAGTTCAGTGTAATTGTAATAAATAGCATTTCAAAAGATTTCAATTGATTGTCAATGTTGCAGTTTCCAAGGACTAATTTCATTGTTAATTTTACTCATTTATTTGTAGTAAAACATTAATCACATGTTACTTACACATGTATTTTAAAATAATACAGAATATTATAACAAATGATAATTAATATTAGGACCACCTTAGGCCAGGCTTAGTAACAAAATAAATTTCAGGGGCCAACAATGTTAGAAAGGGTGATTGGAAACCCCAAACTTTACTCTTATGTAATTTGGGGCTCTTGCCCTGCATGCCCCCATGGCCATGGCATAGACTGTACTGAACATTGTGTTGCAGGTCTGGCCATCTGGTGTTACCAGTGCACTGCGGCAACCCCAGGGTGTGCTCCTCCATTCAACTGGCGAGGAGTTGGATACCTCGGCAACCCATGCCCTGACAATGATGATATTTGTGTTAAACTCATTGAGAGGAAAGGAGGTTAGAATGAATTCTTTTCAATTTAGTACTTTGTCTGCACAGAATTCAGCTATTCTTATCCTGTGGGAACTATGAAATTTTACAGCGTAACAAATATAACAAATATAACCAGCATATTAACTTTCACACATTGAAAAGACTATAGTCATTATGTTGGCTTTCACATTGCTCTTGATTAACATAGTCTGTTTTATGAAAAACATGATTGAGATGAAAGATTGAGGGCTATAATTTGTCATTTTATTTACAGCTGAAGAAGTGATAACAAGAGACTGTTTAAGTAACTTCAAGGCATTCCGCACGGACATTCCAGCTGACACATATGAGGGATGCAGAAAGGCTGCTAAAGATGTCAATTTGGCTAACTATGTTAATAACAGTATTAAAGAGCTTGATGTTCAGAGGTAAGAATGTTTTCATTACATTTGTCTCTGATTTATGATGTAAGATATCATAATTTTAATTCCATGGAACTGTGTAACAGAGAGTTGTATAGTTCCACTAGCTGTTGCCCGCGACTTCGTCCGCGTAGATTTCGATTACCGCTATCCCGCGGGAACTATACAATTTTTCCGAATAAAAAGTAGCCTATGTTATTCCTCAATATTCAAACTACCTTCTTACCAAATTTCATCTAGATTTTTTCATCTAGATTTCATCTAGGTTTTTCCGTGAAGAGGTACCAAACAGACAGACAAAGAGACAGGAGTTAATTTCGCATTTATAATATTAGTTAGGATAAATGTATTAAATGAGAATTACCCTATTTTATAATAGATCTGCACATTTACTGCTTTTTAAAGTTTCATAGTCAACAATCAACTCTTATAATATAGTTGGTAGGTACTAGAAAGCTATAATTTGGCTATATATGTGTATAGATAATAATATGTATTAATCATACTGACAAACTGGTAAAATAAAATCTTGAAAAAAATATTGTTTTGGGGTACCTCCCATACACATACAGTGGGGTTGATTTGTTTGTTTCATTTCTATCCTATGGTGTGGAGTGGGGTGTCATTGGATAGATCTTTCAAAAGATTTTTTGATTTAGGGATTTGTTTGCGAAATGTTTAGCTTATGGACCAGTGGAATAAGAGTTCATCTGGGAACTGTTTAATGATTTGATTTAGTATCTAGTGTTCATTCTGTACCTAATGTGTAGATACATAATTTACACAATTTCAAATAATCTGTTTATCTTTTTCAGGAAATGGTACGACGAAACTACATGGTGTTTCTGCTTCCTTGATCACAGATGTAATGGTGCATCAGTGACGTCAATATCAATGGCATTACCGATCCTATTCAGTGCCACACTATTGTTAGCTCGAGTACAATTATTTTGACATTCATTCATGACAAAAATCTCATGGGAAAACGAGAATCTCTATTCTGATATTGTATTTAGGCTGTCAATGTTTATAGAAATAGATCTGAAAACAAGTAGCTTGCTGTAATCTTATAATTTGTTTGAACAGAAAGGTTTGATTAAGACCATAAAGTTAGATTATGCAAAATTGCCAAGAGTCTGTATTGATGCTGCAATAAAATTATATCAGAATAATAGTTATAAGTTAAAGGTTTCACATTAAAGCATAAGTGCAGCAGCTGGTAGATAAATTAAGTTAATGTTTTTAAGAATAGCATGGAATTGGGCAGTGTTGTATTTGTGACATTTCACAGAAATCTTTAAAAAAAAAGGTATATTTATTAATATAGACAGACTAAAGCTATTTAAGCACTTTTAAAAATGATCTGTAATCGTAATATCAATGCTCTTTCATTCAATTCAACCGAATGTGCCTTCATTCCATTATCATGTAAGTAGATAATGTTCCGTCCTAATGATGTTATTTTGTAAGATAGTTATTTACTAATACTGTGTATTTAATTTATGATGACTATTTATAAACTTTTATTTGCTATATCAATGTAATTTGTATTACAGGTAGGTACATATTATCTCTATACTCAAAGTGTATGAAATCTCGGCGTAGTTAGCATGGCAGCGTCCAGCCTCAAACGGGAGGCACCCGGTGAGCCCCTCCCCTAGCTACGCCACTGATCTTAATAGCTGCTGTCGTTCCATCCTATATGGCCCTACACTTTTTTTTTACTAGATAGGTACATCATTTTATAGATGTAACTATCTATAGACATTGTTTCATTCCACAGTTTCATTCTAATAAAGTCGACATATGAAACTGATACACTGCGGTTTTACTTTTAACCATGTTTTTAATTTCGATTTCACAGCTTAGATTTAATAGCAAATTTTAACAAACATCTTATGTCAACAAAACAGTTGCTATACCTACCTACAAAAAGTGTCCAAAAAAGAAATAAACTTAGTTCTGAAGAGACACGTTTTAAAAAGTGAATTAATTCCAACATACTTAGTGCATCGTTGGGGAAATAGATGAAGTGACAAAAAACATGTGCCAAATATTTGACTTGACTTAGACATAAATTTAAAACGAGATACTGACCATGGATTACTATGCTACCTAAGGGTGGATAAGCTCCCGATATTTCGAAGCAGTTACATAAATAACCAGCTGTAAAGTAGTCGCAATCGCGGTCAATATCTCGTTTTGAATATGTCTAAAATATAAAGTACTTGTTTTTGGTGGGAATTCACTTCTATTTCTAAGTTGCTTATGAAAATATTTATTTTCATATTTTGTTCATTTCGTCTTATTAATACGTATATTATTATTTCTAACAAGGAGTATATATCTAGTTTCAGACCTCTAGCATCAAAATTTGCGGAAGTCTAATACAAACTTCCATCCCCTAGTTTAAGGGGGCTGGGGGTAAAAGTTCCAAGTTCAAAGTATATCCTATGTAAGCTATAGGGTTACATAGGACTTCAGGACCGTGTTTTGTAAAGCTACAAGTTACAATTTACAAGCGGAAGTCTTATTCTATCACATTTTACTAGAAAGAGACTTCCGCTTGGAAATTACAACTTGTAGCTTTATAAAACACGACCCAGGAAGTTCCCTAAGAATCGGGTTTTTTAGATATCAACTGGAGAAATGTTGCAACGCAAGAGACAGAAAGCAATGGAAGTCTTTAGAGAAGGACTTTGCCAGGAGGCACAGTGAATTCCGAGATATAATAAGTACGACTACACTCAAGAGCAATAAAAACGGGTCGCTTTGTATGGAATTGTTCATACAAAGTGACCCGTTTTTATTGCTCTTGAGTATATAATAAGTATAAGAAAGTCTCAAGATAAAGGGGTTATTGGATTGTACTAAATTGAAAAAATCTAAAGTGGGTATACGAGCTATGCAATTGCAACTTTATAATAATAATTATGTAAGTATAATAAGTGCGGACCGGGAGACGAGCTGTCAGGTAGGTCTCCAACATGATGGAGCGACGACCTGGTAAAGATCGCGGGACCACGGTGGATGCGGAAAGCACAGGACCGGTCTGAGTGGATAGCCTTGAGGGAGGCCTATGTCCAGCAGTGGACGTCTTTCGGCTGACATAGTGATGATGATGATGAGAAATGCGCCTGTAGAGGAGACCAGCCGGACATATGAATCATTCACTCGGTCAATTAATAGGTATAAGTAGTTAGGTAATCTACCCACTGAAATTAATTCACGTTGAAAATAATCCAGTAAGAGCACAGTTCATGATCATGATGGACTAATAGGTAAAACATTATTTTAAGACATAATAGAATAGAATTACTCAGATGGTTTATTTTTATTACATAAATAATTAGTTTGTAAGTGAGTACTTATAGGTATGTAAGTACCTAGTTAAATAGTTGTTAACTGTAGGGCTAGCACGACTGGCCGCGACTTTGTTTGTCGCGCGAGATTATATACTCAACCCGAACCCGTCCAGTTGCATTCTGAGTGACAGAAAAGGACGGCAGTTGTTTTCGCGCGAGATAGAAGTCGCACTGTGAGTTGTGCTAGACCAACTGTGAAATACTTTTAAATACCTACTTATAGAAGCAAACGTACAACAGTTCAAATATCTGATTACAATATTATGCAAATGAATACAAGCTTAATCAACTTACTTTTAACATGAAGCTACAGTGAGACTGAATCATAGTTAAATATCTAAAATACCTACCTAAGTACCTAGATAGAGCAGCTTTGTACGCAGTGCAGCAGTGTACGCCAGGTCGCGTGCTTCCAGAGGAAGGACTACATTCATAGGGCTAAACTCGACTGATTATAGGTACGTGAACGATTTATAAAAACGCGAACTGTAAAAGTATAACGTATGTGCTGGTGACCAGTTGGAACATGCTAAGCAAAAGCCTCGCGTCCATGCACCACATTCCGTACACCGAAAAGCATGGGGGCGTTTCCTCGATCAGTTTGAACATTCTCTTAGCTTTCTGCCTCAGCGGTCCTGAAAATAAAACTCAATACACTATAGCTATAGCGGCTCTGTGTGCTGTAGACGTAGATTGGAGTATTAGATGTACTTACAATGTAAGTAGACCTCGCGACCTCATTTTTGAACCCTTTCAGTTTTTTTACAAAAACGAATCGACAAAAAAAATATCCAAAATAATCATCGAACCTGATCACAAAATTTCACGAAGCCCGGGTAATTTTTGAAATTTTTCGTTTATATTTTTCTTTGAATAAAAAAACAAAAAACTTATCGACAAAAATATAGGTTGTTGCCCGCGACTTCGACTGTGTAGATTTCATTTATCGTTATCCCGCAAGAACTATACAATTTTCCCGAATAAAAAGTAGCATAATTATTACCTATTCCTCAATGTTCAAACTATTCTTCTTGCTAAATTTCATCTAGATTGGTACAGCGGTTTTTTCGTGAAGAGGTTAACAAACAGAGAAACAGAGCTCCTTTCGCACTTATAATTTGAAGTATAGTATAGGTAACCCTCTACCTACCCCCCTCCCTCTAGTACTCTATACTATACTATAGATTAGCGAACCTGACCCCTAGCACGTTATCATTGTACCTATTAATCGTTCTCACCGTCATTGGTACGTGAAAGGGCAATAATCGTCAATTTCTTTGTTTTCTTCACTTCTCGTAGGAATTCTTCGGTGCGAATACAAATCCATAAAATCATATTAATATTCGTCATAGCCATGTCACCCAAGAACACAAAATCAAGAATGGAAATGCTCTGAAATGAAATATACGTACAAGCTTAATAATTGACTAAATGAGATTTCACGGTTTCCTGTAATATTTGTAAAAATACTTAGGTACTAAGTACTTAAGTACTAGTTTTAAAGGTAGATTAATTACCTACTTAGTTACAAACTTTGTAAGTAGGAAGGTATTCTAAAATATTAAACAAAGGGATTACTCTTCTTGTTGTTTTGTACAATAACATGAACAATGCCTTAGTTTAATCATATTGTTTGCCTCCATCTGACATTTAATATAATCAAGTGCCTAGTTATATCAGCATTTTTGACACTTACAATATTAATATTAGTTATTCTTTGCAGGGCGAGAATTGTGTAACGAAATCCTACTGTCATCCATGAAATGAATACAGCACAAAATATGAAAACCTGAAAAAAATACAGTATTCATTTGGGCTAAGTATTTTCACCTGCGTTCTTATCTAATAGTAGGCATCTAACTAACTTAACTCCCGGGGCACACAAGTAGGCAAGAATAGTAGTAGGTAAGTACCTAGTTACATGGAAGTTCTAACTACCTTTTCTGCAAATTAATTAGTAAGGTAAACAGCATTCACCTGTAATCGATAACTTCCTTGAAAGCAGGAAAAGCCGTTTAAAATTTCCTTCAAATACACGTCTGTTTCGCTTGACTCAAAGTCCTCCTGTTCAACTGTGGTGCACCGATTGCTCAAGGTTTCGATACCACCCACTCTGTTCTTGAAATGGTTTATGATCATGGAATTTACCACACGCACTCGGGTGGTAAAGAATAAAATATGGCTGGAGCAGCAACTCAGCTCAAACACAAAGGCATAAAATGGAAACATTGCTCCGGTCATTTCTATTACTCCTAACTCACCCTTGGTTAGTAAAAGAGATACAATTAGATGAGCAATGAAAATTGACATCATTCCCATTACAGCTACGAAATTATGTTTGTAGTGCAAAGTTTGGATGTTGTCGTTACTGTATATTTTCAATAATGTATCGATAGTCTGCATTTTGACATACAATTTAACATTTTCGTCGTTGTTGAGTAATCTAGAGTGGATAATGCTCACACTAAACGCAAGGCATAGTGCAAAAAATCCGAATATAAACATTTCGGATGTTCGAGGATCGGCTGCGATTAGGCCTGCATAAGATTTTATAAATTTAACACAGAGAAATAACGATGCAATCAAACAGACGATCGTGTAACATTTTTGAAATAATGTGGGCGCAGCTACGATACGATCTGTGACATCTACTCGACACGATCCCAGTATTTTTTGAATAAAACGAAAAGGCACGAAGATTTTTAAGAATCCTTCATCTAAAATAACCTTGCTTTTGTTTTCACATTTTATTAAAACCATTATTGCGAGTAGAAATTAGTTGACTGATTTCCAACACGAAATACCGATAAGGTTTCATTGGAACGATCGTATGAAGTTCTGTTCGATCGGTGTTACCGACTTGAAGGAAGTAATTCATTAGGTAGTAATTTCGTTAAAAATGTAGGTATTTGGTCATTAGCAAGACTTATAGTATATATCAGAATTAGGTAAGCACCTACTTACTTAATTGAATTAGGCTGACCTACACTGACCTGGGTTTGACCAAATATGTTTGACATAGGTAATTATATGGTTTGACACTAACTCGGTATCGACGTATTTGTATTGTGATCTCAATTGGAGTATCTTTTTTTTGTATCTTTTCCCAATATTTTTAAATTTATATTGTCTGATATAACGTTAACGCCGAGTTAGTGTTAACCCAGGTCGGTGGCCTAATGTCATCAATATTTTTAATAAAACATATTTAATACCTTTTCAGGATATTCTTGCTAAAGATAACAGTGCTGTGAGTAAGCACATAATTATAAGACAGACCCAGGGGCCCAATTTTACAGATCACACCTGCGAACGCTATTCGACAATGGTATAAATCCGTCTACTTTAAGTGTAAATTTTTCTCCTACCTACTCTTACGTCCTACCTGTACGTTGTAAAAGATGCTACATAATTGGTAGTTAAATAACAAAAATAAATATTTCTAAAGGGGCACTACATGTACTTAGGTAAAAAAAGAAAAAAAAAGAATCAGCAAACATTAACGTGTGGTACATACTTACCAAATTTTTTCGACGGCTCTTTTAAAAACACTAAGGGTTTTTGAGCAATTTTTTTACTTTTATCTTCTAACTTAGTTTAGAATCTAACCGTGGGTTCAAAAAATATGAAAAAATTATAAAGGTAACGCTTATTTTTAACGGAAATTAATTTGAACATGATCAGCTATACCGTTATAGTGAAATAAACGGATCACTCACGTATGTCAGTCGAGTATAGCTGGACATGTTTCGGACTAATCCGCAGTCCTTCCTCTGGGAGCACACGCCACGCCGGTGGAGAGACGTAAGCTGCGCGCCGTGGCTCTGCTCATGCGGCTGCTCGGCGCTCTGCTCGGCTCACAACTACCCTCGTTTTCATCGTCATTTTTATTATTGTCAAAAGTGGGGTAGCACACTACACTAATCACATCACTTTGTAAAGGCTCGTTCACACTAGCTGTTGACGCAGTATTCAACACAGTTTTCCAACTCGGGGGCACTGACCATCCACTATCACGGTTGAAATTGGGATGACGACTAATTTCAATGGCTCTACGTATACTTTCCGCGTAATGAAATTTTTTTTCATTCGCCAGTACCGACACCTTATCAAAATGAATGTAGTGCGTCGAATCCGAGTTCATTGAATGTTCGGTTCGGTGTTGAGTCTCACGGTAGGTTTATGTTAAAAGCTATACCGTTTTTGAGTTATTGCCGATATCCGATAGCCGACAACAGGACTTTCGATGAAAATATGTCGCTCTTTTGCTGGTACAATTTTTATATCGATTTTAGGATTCCGTACCTCAAAAGGAAAAAACAGAACCCTTATAGGATCATTTTGTTGTCCGTCTGTCTATCTGTCTGTCTGTCCCTTTTTCTCTGGAACGCGTGGAGGTAGCACGTTGAAATTAATGTCAAATGCTCAAGCCTGCGGTCCCTTGAAGCTGTGAAAAAATCAACCTTCTAAGTCAACGCAATCAAAAGATACAGTAATTAAAAAGGCTGTTTCCATATAAATTGCCATACCCCGAAAACCTAAAGGGTACCTACAATTGTCCTAGAAACTTGAAATTTGGTATTGAAGGTAGCTCTTATAGCACAACCACTCAAAAAATTCTTAAAATCTTATTTTTTTTGTCTGGCTGTAGATTTGACAGACCAATATAAGATGACCCCACACTGCGTAAATTTTTCTTCGGAGCATAGGGCTCTGCTAACACTGGGGAAAAGCGTTAATCTTTCTATGGAACCCTCGTGCGCGAGTCCGACTCGCGCTTGTCCGGTTTTTTCATTTTGAGACTGTAGTGTTTTAATTGCGTTTTAACGAACTTTTTTTATATGCACCTACTTCATTTCTTTGTACTTAGGTAGCTGTAACGGTTACGGAATCCCACACAGCGTGGTTTGACAGAACTTGATGGCTAGTTTTTCATTTTAGAGTGGCATTTTAAATGTAATCTGTAAAATTGGGGCCTTAGCTTAGGTTATTGAAGCGTACCTAAGAAATGTTAACGGCGGGCGAGTCGGCGAATAATTGTGTGCTCTTGTATGCGCTGAAATTCTTTTATTCTTAGGACATGGTGTTCATCTACTTTGTTCAAACGGCTGTACCAGTACTTGTGCACAAATTTATAGTCATGTTATAGGTACCTAGTATTACAGCTTTTACAAAAACGCAAACTGCAAAAGTATGACGTATGTGCTGGTGACTATTTGGAACATGCCAAGCAGAAGCCGTGCGTTCATCCGCCACATTCCATACACCGGGAAGCTCGGCGGCGTCTCGTCAATCAGTTTGAACATTCTCTTGGCTTTCTGCCTCAAAGGTCCTGAAAAAAAAAGGTCTTTAATTGTATTCGACGCGTTAATTAGAACATAGTGATGGCTGGAAATGACTAGGTAATTCAACACATTAAGTACATTTACCTTCAATGTACCGTGATAGAACAATGATAGAGAGTTTCTTTGTGTCTCTAACCTCTCGGAGGAAAGCCTCAGTACGGACACAAATCCATATAAGCATACTAACGTTCGTGTAACCCATAGTGCCCAAATATAGAAAATCGAGTATCAAGGCGCGCTGGAAATAATAATGTTATCTATTAAATTAAGTGCCAGTAAATAATAAATAAATATCATGAGACAATTTGACACCAATTGACCTAGTCCCAAACTAGGCAAAGCCTGCACTATGGGTACCAGACAACGGATAAACATATTTATATAGATAAATACATACTTATATACATATTAGCCCAAGACCCGAGAACAAACATTCATATTCATCATACAAACATCTGCCCCGACCGGGATTTGAACCCGGGACCCAAGCTTCATAGTCAGGGTATCTAACCACTAGGCTATTCGGCCGTCGACAGTCGGCCGGCAGTAGTGAGGACGCGCTAGCAGGATATAAATAATACTAACACGTTCCACATATATTAATTATAATTGTCAAAAGATATGAAACAGAAAAGTTGAAGAAGGAGTAAGCATAAAAGTCACAAGCGGAAGGTAGAAACGGAAGTAAGCACTGCACACCGCAAGCACAGAAAAACACAAAGAAAGTTATTGAGGAATTTATAATCTATTCTAAACTAAAATAAGCGGTGCTAAAGCAAACCGAATAAAGCGTTCGCCGCGAGTACAAAGTACCGTTAGGTCGAGCGGCGCACGAGCGCAGCGTCCTGCATCGACAATGGTAAAAACGCGACTCGGCGGCAAAACCGAAAACACACGAAGGCGCGCTCGGCGCCCACGCACGGCGAGTGCCGGGGTTTGCCGAGTGTTACTATCGGCGGACAGCTGCGCGGGCGCGTCGCCCGGCGGCACCGTATCACAATTAATGTAAATATTAAAGTTACGAAAGACGGCCCAAAACTACTATAATAAATAGGGTCCGCTTATAACACGTAATTAAATAATATTAACTAGCGTCTACAAATATGGTCACCACACCAGCCCCCCGGAGACCTTTAGGGTCGATAAAAATCAGGAAAACGTAATCGACGACCATGACGCGATGTCCGGGTTTCCGAAGGAGCTGTTGGGGGAACGATAGGGACGGTCGACGACGTTTTAGTAGTGGCAGATGGGTCAGCTAAGATGTAAGCTGGTTTCAGCCTATCGATTGAAATCGAAACGTTTTTCCCGCCTACGTCGACAACAAAATATTTTTCAGCCCTTTCCATCACTTTAAATGGCCCAGCATAAGGCGGCTGGAGAGATCTTCTCACAAAATCTTAACGTACAAAAACATGCGAAACCGTCGACAAATCTTTGTAAATAAAGACTTTGTGAGAACCATGACGATTAACAGGCGCAGGTTGCAGCTTTTTCATATGAAGACGCAACCTGGAGATAAAATCGGTATAGTCAGTCAGTACGCCAGCAGTCGGTTGTAAGGCGGCCTTGAGCTGACGGTGGAAACGCTCCAACAGTCCATTGGCGGCCGGAAGGTACGCAGTAGTCCGCAAATGATGTGAGCCTGTCAGTGCTAAAATCTGACTAAAAATATGTGCCTCAAATTGACGTCCACGATCAGTATTAACATTTTGAGGGCAACCAAAACGCGATATCCACATAGACACAAAAGCTCTAGCCACAGTTTCCGCTGTTATGTCATACAAGGGTACTGCCTCAGGCCAACGCGTGAACCTGTCTACCGCCGTGAGGCAATACTTAAAACCGTTGGACACGGGCAAGGGACCTATTAAGTCTATGTGGACATGCGAGAAACGACCTGAGGGTGGCTTAAAATCGTGGACCGGTGCGTGCACGTGTCGTGATACTTTTGACTTCTGGCAAGGAATGCACGACAGTGCCCACTCTCTACAGTCTTTCCTAATACCAGGCTACACGTAGCGCTCAGACGCCAATCTAATGGTAGTCCTGGCGCCAGGGTGGCTAAGTCCATGAAGTGCATTAAATATAGTTCTACGAAACTCTGATGTTATAAATGGACGTGGGGATGGCCCGGACACGTCACACATGAGCTTCGTAGTCTCAAATGTAATTTTTTGTAGTTTTAGAGACGAACCAGTTCGAAGTAGCGTTTTGAGTTCAGTGTCCGTAGCCTGGGAATTACCTAAAGCGTCAAGGTCTAGTCCGTCAGTAATAGCGTCTGTCCTCGATAACGCGACCGCGGCAACATTGTCCTTGCCTGCAATGTACCGGATATCAGTAGTAAATTGAGAGATGAAGTCAAGATACCTAAACTGTCGCGGAGAGCACGCATCGAGCGACTTTTTGAATGCGGAAATGATAGGTTTATGGTCAGTAAGAACGTAAAAAGGTTTTATCTCGATCATATAACGAAAGTATTTAACTGACTCATAAATTGACAAAAGCTCACGGTCATATGCGCTATACTTAACCTGGGCAGGTGTTAGTTTTCGAGAGAAAAACCCTAGCGGCTGCCAATTCCCCTCGACTTCATGCTGCAATACGGAACCAATAGCGAAATCGGAGGCGTCTGTTACTATTGCAAGAGGAGCAGAAGAGTCTGGATGCGCTAGAAGAACGGCATTTGCGATGCTTGCCTTACAAGCATTGAAAGCTTCCTCCAGCGGTGGAGTCCAGTTTACTGGGCTATTGCTCTTCACCTTTGGACCACTGAGTAGTGCATGGAGAGGAGCCTGTAGCTTTGCAGCGCCAGTAATAAACCTCCTATAAAAATTTAAAGCACCTAGGAACCGTCGCAAATCCTTAATCGTATTAGGGCGTGAAAATTTTTGAATTGCCTTAACCCTGTCTCCAATAGGCTGTGTACCCTCTGAAGATACCTGGTACCCGAGAAACTCTACGCCTGGTTCGGCAAACACGCACTTGCTGGCGTTAAGTAAAATACCATAATCATTGAAACGCTCGAATACCGCTCGCAAATGTTTCTGGTGTTCCGCACCATTAACAGAAGCTACTAAAACGTCATCGATAAACGGAAAACAGAAATCAAGACCCCTACGGACTTCAACCATAAAACGCTGAAATGTTTGCGCAGCATTGCGCAAACCGAAACTCATAAATGGGAGTTCAAAAAGTCCAAAGGGTGTCGTGATCGCCGTCTTCGGAACGTCCTCGGGCGCTACGGGAATTTGGTTGTAGGCGCGCACCAAGTCCAATTTGCTGAAAACTTTACAGTCAAAAAGGTTATGAGAAAAATCAGCGATATGCCTGACCGGGTACCGATCAGGAACGGTACGGGCATTAAGTGCGCGATAGTCACCACAATGACGCCAGCCCTTATCCTTTTTCGGTACCAGGTGCAGCGGAGATGACCACGGACTCTCAGATCTTCTAGCAACACCCGTGAGCACCATCTCCTCAAATTCCCGTTTCGCTATTTTAAGGCGATCGGGCGCTGAACGCCTCGGTCGCGAATACACAGGGGGTCCTTGGGTAGTCCGGATATAATGCTGCGTCTGGTGCTTACACTTACGCTCCAAGGGGTTACCAACTGGCCGCATTATATCCGGAAACTCCTCAAGTAGTCTATGACACAGCGAGTCTCCTGAAACTACTTTTATCTGCGGACAAGCACAAGCAGAAGCAACTACTGCAGCAGATGTTAGCGAAGTGGTATTGTCGATTAAGCGAGTATTACGAACATCGACAAGCAAGTCATAAAAAGAGAGAAAATCTACTCCAATAATAGGCTTGCTAACATCTGCAACTACAAAGCGAAATGAAAAATTACGGCGTAAGCCTAAGTCTAGCGATAAGCTTAGCCAGCCATAAGTACTAATAGTAGTATTATTTGCGGCATAAAGTTCATAATTAGTTTTATGACGACGTTGTGCGCGCAAAAACTCACTGGGTAAACACACAAATCCGACCCAGTGTCTACTAAATATTGCACCTTAGTCCCAACATCCGTAACAAATAAGCGGGTAGACACTGAGGCACATTCACTGGCTGACACTACCGGCTGACTAACTAGTTTTTTTGGATACGCACACGGGGGAATGCACTTATCTGCCTTATCCGCGAACTTGAAGAGGTACCAGCAGTACCGCTTGCCGTTGCCGCTGGCCCCGCCGGCACGGGAACGACTCCTGGACTGGTTGCGCTTGCCGCGGGACCTCGACCGGGGCTTAGCCTTACGCCCTCGGGAGGTGGACATCGCGTCAAGCCTCCTAGTTAACGCATCGATTTTGCGATGCAAGTCGTCCATAGCAGAAGGAGGGAGCTGTGAGGTAGATGCGGCTGCCACGTTAGGTGGGGCTGCTGCAACGGCTACGTGAGGCGAAGACATACTATTCATTGCCTCATACACCTTATCGGCCATCTGGGCTACTTCATCAAGAGACAAATTGTCTTGCATGACAATAATGCTCTGCAATAAACTCGGCAACCGGCTCATCCATAACGTACGCAAAAAATCATCCGGGAAATCCGGTCCTGCTAAACCGCGTATATGCCTCAAAAATTGGCTCGGCTTCCTATCACCAAGCTCTTCCTTCAAGGTAAGCTGCTTCAAACGCTCTGCCCTTGAAATAGACAGCCTTGAAATCAGTTCCGACTTTAGTCTGCCATATTTGTCAAGAGGAGGTGGCGTCGTTATGATATCCTCCACTTCTGAGGCGTACTTTGGCTCCAACACCGAAATTACGTGGTAGAATTTCGTAGCATCTACCGTTACATTGGCCAATGCAAACTGCCCTTCTAATAGCGCAAACCATAAAGTTGGCTTATCTGGCCAAAACGGTGGCACCTTAACGCCAACACGAAATACGGATGAGTCATTGGGACTATTCTCCGGCATTTTAAAAATATTGCAAGTCACTCCTACAAATGTTCACTAAACACTAGGGTCACCAGTTATATGAGGACGCGCTAGCAGGATATAAATAATACTAACACGTTCCACATATATTAATTATAATTGTCAAAAGATATGAAACAGAAAAGTTGAAGAAGAAGTAAGCATAAAAGTCACAAGCGGAAGGTAGAAACGGAAGTAAGCACTGCACACCGCAAGCACAGAAAAACACAAAGAAAGTTACTGAGGAATTTATAATCTATTCTAAACTAAAATAAGCGGTGCTAAAGCAAACCGAAAAAAGCGTTCGCCGCGAGTACAAAGTACCGTTAGGTCGAGCGGCGCACGAGCGCAGCGTCCTGCATCGACAATGGTAAAAACGCGACTCAGCGGCAAAACCGAAAACACACGAAGGCGCGCTCGGCGCCCACGCACGGCGAGTGCCGGGGTTTGCCGAGTGTTACTATCGGTCGGACAGCTGCGCGGGCGCGTCGCCCGGCGGCACCGTATCACAATTAATGTAAATATTAAAGTTACGAAAGACGGCCCAAAACTACTATAATAAATAGGGTCCGTTTATAACACGTAATTAAATAATATTAACTAGCGTCTACAAATATGGTCGCCACAGTAGTATTAGATACCAAGTTTGTTTTTAAATACCTACCTTGTTAATATATTCACTTCTTTGCACTGTAAGAATAACGTACTGAAAGCTTACTGTCATCCAAGAAACGAATATCGTGCAAAATAGGAATGCCTGCAAAAAAATAAGTAAGTGGTTTTATTTGTACCTATCGTTTACGTAACCTGATAATGACAAAACGTTCCGATATAATTTAAGCTATCACCTGAAACATGTATCGATCGTGGAAGCATGAAAAACCATTTAAAATGTCTTTCATGTATACATCTGTTTCGCTGGACTCGAAATCCTTAGAAAGTTTAGTTTTTATGCATCGCTTGCACAGGGTTGATATATCTCCAACTCCACTTTTAAAATGGTCCATGATTATGGAATTCACCACACGTACTCGGTAGGTGAAAAACAAGATATGACTGGAGCAGCAACTTAGCTCATACACAAACGAATAAAACGACCAAATAGATCCTGCTTGTACTATGACTCCAAATTGATTCTCAGTCAGTAGGATAAATGTGATGAACTGTGAACTATAAAATGTCATCAATCCTAAAACCACTAGCACATTGTGTTTGTAGTGGCGGCTATGAACGGCGTGCTTGCCAT
Organism: Clepsis dumicolana; assembly: GCA_963691665.1. Taxonomy (NCBI): domain Eukaryota; kingdom Metazoa; phylum Arthropoda; class Insecta; order Lepidoptera; family Tortricidae; genus Clepsis; species Clepsis dumicolana. The sequence continues at coordinate 11,602,020 of OY829506.1, forward strand.
GTAGCTGTAAAACGTTGTCTATTTTCTGCATGATGTTGTAAAGTTTTACGTTTCCTTCGTTACTTATGAATGTAGCGTGAAATGTGCTCACGTTGAATATCGCATTGAGAGCAGTTACTCCGATCATAAATATGTAGAGTATAAAAGGATCAGTGTAGAACTCTGAGTATGACACCACGAACTTGGCGCTGAAATATGTGGACGTTATTAAGCAGATAATGGTGTAGCATTTCTGTATAACGGTGGGTGCGGTTACAATACCCCCTCTCACGTTTACTCGACATGATCCAAGTATTCTTTGAAAAAAACGAAATGGCGCAAATATTTTAATAAAATCCTCGTCTAAAACACCTTGTAATTCTGAGCAGAACGCGTTATTCATAATGACACTTTTTGCAACAGCCATTATTTAAAAAACTTCTAAATTTCTGTAAGATCTAGATCTTTGCGTGTAAAAAGCATCGGTGCCTTCAATTCTTGGTGATACTGTTCTAACGACTAAGTAAAAGTACATTTATAGTTAAATGGTGATATTTGTTAAGTACTTAATATTATTTTTCTGGTAGTAATTTTTTAGAGTGACTTCCGTCATTTGGTTAAATGGTGGTCAAGTGATGGAAATAAAAAAGCTTCTAATTTGCTCGAATTGTTATATTTAAAAAAATGTAGATTGTGCAACTACCTATGGTGCATAAAATGGGTATAATTAACGTGTTGTATTTTATAAGCTTTATTTATTTAGGTTAATTTCAAGTTCCGGTTCTTTTAACTTTTATTTGTATGTCTATCTACTCTTTTTTCTGATGTCCTGTCAATCCCCCGAAGGTTAACTGATAGAAGAGATCCCTTTAAGGGATACGTTCGCCTTTGTACACTTGCTTTTGTTCTGTTATCTTTTACTTCATGTTTTATGTGCAATAAAGAGATACACATACATATTTATACTGCCTTCATTTCGCTTGCGAGGAAATTAGACAGCAGAATTTTTATTGCGTCAAAATTACAAATTCAATCCTCCAAATATTCAAAAAATAATTATCGAACCCGAGCTTTTAGCCAAATAACATGAAATCGACACCCATGACCATTTTTGAGGGAAAAAATTTGAGCACGTTTGAGTCAAAAACGTCAAACCGTCATCGCTATGTTGGATCGAAAACATGCATTATATCAAATTGGAACTCACTGCAGCCAAATTACATAAAATGTAGACACATTACATATGTACCACTTTTTGCGTTAAAAATTTCAAACAATCATTGTGGCAAAATTTGTGCGTAGCTGTTGGCCTGATTGCTTTTAAAAAGCAATTTCATACAGCTTTTTACACCCAACATAATATTTTAAATGAACTTTATGAGCATGAGGCGGGAAAACATGTACATGACTGTATAGACAATTTTTAAAGGAAAACTTATTTCTATTTAAGTATCGTTTTTGATTAATTGGCATAAACATAGAGTTAAGTAGAGACAAGGAAAATCAAACTAAGCCTTTAAAATTATGGAAAAGCCCGTGTTGCGTTAGATCAGGGGCCGGAGACCAGGGCAGGGGCGTCACAAGACCTGTATTTTACTATTTAGGGAGGCCCTCTGATGGCGGACCTGGCTTATGAGAAAGAATTTTTAGGCGAGCAAAAAATCTGGAAACTTAGGTAGGTAGTGAAATAAACGGATCACTCACGGCATGTGTATAAGTCGAGGTTAAAACTGGAAACTTAGTAAGCGAGGCTCCTCAGACCGCGAGACGTTAGGCGGCGGCTCAGCCACCTCCACGTCGCCCTCGCCTCTGATCAAAGCACTACCTAGGTTTTAGCATTATTTTTGCTATTAAAATCATCTTGTAGATGTACGGTTAAGTCTAAACCAGGCCAGCGCAAGTAACTAAGTGGAACTGGACTCGCTATTCAAATTCTTATCAAGCACTGGGATAAAGCATGATCATCAGATCATTATATGTATTAGGGACCGGACCACCCTTTCCGCGACAAAAGCCTTTCAGTGGGCGTCCCTTAAACAAAGCTAACCCATTAAAAGACTTTCCCGTTTGAAATGCTAGCCCGTTCATTTGACTACCCCTTACCGAAAAACTTAGCTAAAAATAAAGCTAGCCCTTTGCAATGGCTTACTGCTATCCTATACGCCTTGCAATCCCTTAATAAGGGTTACCCTTATCATTTAGCGCTTTTTTATAAAGCTATCCCTTTAGTAGTGTAGTGTCGTACTTGAGCCTTGCGTAAAAGAGGCATCGTAGGTATGGTTCGTTTCGTATGTAGCAGCAAACAACAATAATAACAAATAAGGTCACTTCAGTCCTCACTTACGCAGTAGATTTGTAAAACAAACAAGTACAAACACTGTCAATTACGAATAAATAAAAAATATTATTATCTGCAACCGGGAGTTGATCATTGATGAGGTTTATACTTTTAAGTGATTGTCTTTGGTTTTGTAACCTTGGTTGCGATGTTTTTTTTTGGTCTTGTCTTGTCAGTTGAGCGGTTTTGTTTAAAATAATATATGTGGTATACTTACAAGAAAATTGGTTTTACTATAACAATTAGGAATATAGAAGCTTCCGCTAGTGAACAGGTTTAAATAGATTGTAACAGGTTATGGGCCACCCCATATTCCTGATTTTTCAGTGATTCGAATAAAAAAAATACAAAATTTACGATCGTAATATACTTTTGACATTTTCTTAATTCATGTAAATTTTTATTAAATTACAATAAATAGAATAATTTATTGAATCAGGCGTTACTTTGCGGAGGTCCATATTTATGAACTAAAAAAGCAAAGTAATTGTTTTTTAGTTCATACAATAAATAGAGTTTGCTACTGTAGTAAAAGACCTACAAGAACAAAATATGGCTCAATCGAAAATACAAAACATGATTTGTCGGTTGGAAGATGGAAACAATTTCCACAACTGGAAATTTAGATTGGAGCTGTTAATGGAGGAGAAAGGCCTTGGTGATATAGTGGCCTGTGCTGACGTAAATGAGAAAAATAAAAAGAAGGACGCAGAAGCAAGATCACAAGGAGAAAATTTTCTGGAAATTGTGAAAAGGTGCAAAACTGCAAAAGATATGATGAATTCTTTAGAAAATATTTTTACACGAAGAAGCATTATGAATAAATATAATTTGAAGAAGAGGTTAATCGAGTTGAAATGTGACAACAATGAAAAATTGCAAGATTTTTTCTTGAAATTTGACAAACTGGTAAGTGACATTGAAGTGATGTCAGAAATCGACGAGTCTGATAAAGTGGTACATTTGCTACTCGCGTTGCCCAGTAAATACAAGAATGTTACGACAGCCTTAGAAGCAATGAATGAAGAACTGACTTTAGAAAAGACAAAGAGGACTCTGCTTGATGCAGAAATTAGGCTGGATGACATGATTGCACCAAACCAAGATAGTGCGTTTAATATAGAGTGCTGGAACTGCAAAGGAAAAGGACACACAGCAAGATATTGTCACAAAAATGTCCAAAACAGACATAATTACGCTTTCCAACGTGGAGCTCCTGTCAGAGGTGGTGAGTTGTATAGAAGGGGTCGTGGCAGAATGCAGGGACGCAGTCCGGGTGTGAATAGAGCATGTACATCGAGGGATGATGCCATAATAGTCCATGAAGAAACAACAGAGGAAGTGGGCTGCATGGTTGATGGAGAATTTAATTTAACTTGTAAGGCATTCTTTAATAAATCAATTTCCTTTGTAGTAGATTCTGGTGCATCACAAAATTTTATATCTGATCTTTATACACAATTTATGACAAACATAAAAAACTTAGAACATCCCATAAAAATTAACACCGCTAATGGTGAAAAATTGTTTGCATATCAAAGCGGCAGTTTACCAATAATATGTGGTAACGTTAAGTTTACTGTCGAGGGACTTATAGTGGCAAATTTAGCCTATAATCTTCTATCTGTACGGAAATTACTGGAAAAACCAAACGAAATCATTTTAGTAAATGAATATGCAAAAATTACCTTTTATAATGGGTCTGTTATTTGGGCATACAATAATGGCAAACTTTATACTTTACAGGGTGAAATTATAATAGAGGATGGAGTCGCGGCTATGTATTCGGCAGACGGCATGTTATGGCATAGACGTTTAGAACATACCGGCTCTAAAACTTTACAAAGGTTACAGCTACCACTCAACGACAATGTATGTAATGCGTGCATGAAAGGTAAGGCAACACGGCTACCATTCAAAACGTTAGAGCGACCTAGGTCACGTCAGGTCTTAGAACTGTTACATAGTGATATAGCGGGCCCATCTAGCATTCCGACTATACAGGATGAAATCTATTTTCAAACGATAATAGATGATTTTTCCCACTTTTGTGTAGTCTTCTTGTTAAAAAGAAAATCAGAAGCAGTTGAAAACATTATTAACTACATCCGTAGATATGAAAACGAATTTGAAAAACGGTAAAAAGGATTAGATGCGATAATGGAGGTGAATACACTTGCAATGAATTACGGCAATTTTGTAACCTGAAAGGTAAGTATGTCAGAAATTAATTCGGAAAATAATTATAGGATTACTGACCCTGAACAAGATAATGAATATAGAGAAGAGGTTATCGTTGATAATACAAATGTCGATGAAGGAATTATGGATCCAGAAGAAATATTTGAAGATTGTACTGAAGAAAATTTAAACGAGAAAAACGACGCTCCAAATGAGCATGTGATAAAAACAAGAAGAGGCAGAAGTGTTAAGCCTCCGAAAAGATTAGAAGATTATGAAACACATGTGGCTTACTGTTTGTGTACGGGTGATCCAAGCTCTTACAAGGATGCAGTTGAAAGAGGCCAAGAGTGGCAAGACGCTATAGAGAAAGAATTAAGTTCCCTTAAATGTTTGGGAACATGGGAAGAATCGACATTGCCTAAAGATAAAAAGGCTATAGATACCAAATGGGTATTCACTACTAAAAAGGATGGTACAAAAAAGGCCAGATTAGTGGCAAAAGGTTTTCAAGAAGAAACACTATTTAATGTTTATGCACCAGTAGCTCGTATGCCCACAATTCGTATGATGCTGTGCCAAGCAGTACAAAATGATATGTATATGAAACAATTAGATGTCCCAACGGCCTTTTTAAATGGTTTCTTAAAAGAAGATGTCTATATAAAACCGCCTTTGGGAGTAAAGGTTGAAAAGGGTGTTGTTTTGAAACTAAAAAGATCGCTATATGGGTTGAAACAAGCACCTAAATGCTGGAACGAAAGACTTCATTCCTTTTTAACCCAGAAAGGTTTTATACAATCAAAACATGATTTTTGTTTATATGTTTTGGAAGATGTATTTTTGCTAGTTTAAGTTGATGATATAATTCTAATGTCAAAAAGTAAAATAAACCTAAATAAGTCACATGATTTCTTAAAAACTGAATTCAATGTCAAAGATCTTGGAGAGGTGAGTGCTTACTTGGGATTGGATATAGTGAGATCGTCAGAATCAATTTCAATTTCTCAAGAATCAGCAATAAATAGGTTGCTTGATAAATTCAACATGACTGATTGCAAAGGAGCGGAGACGCCAATGGAAGTAAATTTCACAACAGATGACAATGAACCCATTACCTACGATATACCATATCGTGTGCTTATAGGTAGTCTTCTATACCTAGCTACTTCAAGTAGACCTGATATTTGTTTCGCAGTATCTTTCTTAAGTAGATTTTTGGATGAGCCTACTTTATCACTGTGGAAAGCAGCTAAGCGAGTTTTGCGGTATCTAAAAGAAACGAAGTCAAAATCTCTCTTATATAAACGGGATAGCACTTGCAGCGTACTTGCCTATACCGATGCTGACTGGGCTGGCGACAAAAAAGACAGGAAAAACGTGAGTGCTTCTGTTGTTTTCTTTGGAAACAATTTAGTGGCCTGGTTCTGTAAGAAACAAAACGTTGTCGCCTTATCAACAGCCGAAGCTGAATATGTACCTGCGGCTCTAGCGTGTACAGAATTAATTTACAAGTTTTAATTTTTAATTTACAAAGGGTTTGTTACAAGATTTTAACAGTCTCTCAAGTTCTATGTTACTTGTAGATAATCAAAGTGCGATTAAGTTAATGGAGTCAAATGAAAATAGTAAGAGGTCAAAGCATATTGATATAAAATACCATTTCATCAAGGATTTAATTAGTAAACGAGATATAATTGTGAAATATGTGAGCACGAATGAAAACGTAGCAGATATTTTGACAAAGGCTTTAGGAAAACTGAAGCACAATTATTTTGTACACAAACTAGGCTTTAATTGAATGGTTTCTTTATATGACTGTTTAGACAATGTTGCGATAATGAGATATAATGATTATTGTCATTCTCAATTTCAACAACTTGTGATTGTGTGATACTTAGTAAACTAAAATGACTAAAGTTTTTGAAATTGAGGGGGGGTAGAGATTGTTAAATGAAAACTTAATATATTGATAATTTGTTTATGATATTTTCTTTCCTGGTTTGTTAAATGAAAACATAAGTGTTGATATTTTGTTTACTTATTGTGTTCTCTATTGTTTCCTATTTTATGACAATCCTTATTCTGTGGTAAATTAGATTTGAGGGGGATGATGAGGTTTATACTTTTATGTGATTGTCTTTGGTTTTGTAACCTTGGTTGCGATGTTTTTTTTGGTCTTGTCTTGTCAGTTGAGCGGTTTTGTTTAAAATAATACATGTGGTATACGGACAAGAAAAGTGGTTTTACTTTATCAATTAGGAATATAGAAGCTTTCGCTAGTGAACAGGTTTAAATAGATTGTAACAATCATAACATTGGCACGTGTCTAAGACTAAAGAAAAAACGATGCACCCGACCCGCGCAAAGCGGCAACAGCCAACCACAATCACAACTCTTTGCCATTGAAAATTGGACCGTATTTCAAGTTGAAATTTTCACCTGAAGAAAGCGACTTCGCGCGGTGCGCGCGCGAATATCAAAGAACGCCGCCGCCTGCCAGTGCCGCCACCGACAATCGCTTACTATTGGATTGTGTGCTTTATGAACAAGGTAGACGGTTTAATTTAGCACGCTTTATGCTAAAAGGGAAGCCTTTTATAAGGCTAACCCTTATAAGCGATATGCAAGGTGTTGGTGAGCGGATGATAAGGGTTTCGTAAGGGTATTGGGATACCGATTGCTCAAATAGGTTAGCGTTTATATAAGGGCTTTAAAAGCAAAATGAAAGGGTTTCGTCGGGCAAAGGGTATGGTGAGTTAAGTCTTATGTAAAACCCATACAAAACCCCTAATAAGGGATAGCGGGCCGGTTTATGTATAGACAAAGAAAAACAAAAAGAGATGGATATCAATATTTTTATTGCGATAACGAACTTGTTAGATTTACAAAAAAGCGAACTGCAAAAGAGTCACCAGCCAGCTAGTTAATACATTGAATATGTTAAGCAACAGCTGTGCGTCCATGAGCCACATCTCGTACACAGAAAACGTTACAGGTGTGTGTTCTATTAACTCAAGCATGTTTTTCGCTTTTCGTCTCAAATTTCCTGAAACAAACTATAAGTGTTAGCAAATCACGTCTTATTCTTTAACGTAAGTAATTCCAGTAAGGTCGTTGATCATTAATGTTTTAAGTACCTATAGTATAGATATCTTTTCGCCGTGCACAGGCACGTAAATATGAGCAATGTGCAGGACATTTTTGATATATATAAAATTAGATAATTGCTGTGGCTCTATACCTACCAGTAGTGTACCGCGACATAACAAAAATGGAAAGCTTTTTTGTTTTTTTGACTTCCCGAGAGAATAATTCGCTGCGAAAGCACATCACCATAAGTAGCATGAATAGGATTAAATCAACAGCCATCAGTTGCATGAAATCTAACACTACGAGACGCTGAAATGATAAAAATGTTGGTTAGTTTGACATTATCATTATACATTCAATACCAAATTTGTCACAAGTCATAAGAACTTTACCAAATTAATATTTCTTTGCATCGCCAGAAGCCCATATTCAACTATAAATAACGTCCAAGCAACGAATACTGAGCACAACAGTAAAATCTGAAACCAATCTTATTTTGTTAGAAGCTATTGTTTTTTTGTAATAGGTAAGTAATTTTTTGCTGTCCTAAATTGAAAAAATATCAAGAAGTTATATAGCTAAGCACTTACCTGAAATTTATATTGCCCTTGAAAATACAAATACGCGTGAAAAATGTGTTTCAAGTGAACATCTGTATCACCTGACTCATAATCCGACCATTCGGCCGCAATATCTTCAAATTTTCTACATGACTTCGACTCTTTTCTCAGATTTTCTTCTGTCGGCTTAAAATGGTTGATAATTATGGAATTTATTAGGCGTACTCGGTTGCCAAAGAGTTGTATGTAGCTGGAGCAGCAACTTAATTCAAATACGAATGTCGATAGAGCCCAGATTGGGCCGAGGAGTTCATAAAATTTATAGCTATCACTGGTTATCAGAATACTGCCCAGATCTATAGTAACAACAGCTGTCCCCAGAGCAACGGTTGATATCAAATTGCGCTTAAAGTGCAAATTGTTAATCTTATTGTGATGAAGTTTCATAACACGATCTAGTTCCTGCATTTTGATCAATAGTTTAACATTGCTTTCGTTGTTAAAAAATCGTGCATGCACCATGTTGATAATGAACACTAAAATAAGTATTGCAATACCGCCGATCCAGAAAAGTATAATTTGGCGATCGGTGAAAGATCTGTTACCGAAATTTTGCAAAAACTTTGCAGTGGCAATTATAATGTAAATGAAACAGATTATTGTGTAGCATTTTTGAATAATAGTGGGAGCTGTAACGAAGCGATCTCGAACGTCGACGCGGCAGGATCCCAACAACTTTTGAAGAATTCTATAAGGTGCGAATATTTTAACGTAATCTTCGTCCAAAATATCTGGCGAAAGGTACTCCTGGACATTGAAATGGACTAATTCATTTTCTTTTTTACTTTTCATTACGTTCATGTCTGTAGTTTTGAATCTGTTTAAAATAAACTGTGTACTTCAAAGCGTCTTTACAAAATTCAAGTCTTTTGAAAAATGTGGGGATCATCTGCTGTTAATTTAGACATTGCGATTAAATTCTAATTTAGTTGAGGCTATGATAATTCTTCCTATCAAGGGAATGACAATAATTGCCCCTTTTACTAAGTAAGTAATGGTCGTAATTGTATTAATAGCTCTACTCACTAAATAATGACTTTTGTATGCTCCATTCTTTTACGTAGGTAGAATAACAACAAAGAAAGTGGCGAAGCATCTATTTATTATCACCCATAAAGCATAGCTATAAAACAATTAATTCAGTAAAAGATAAAATTGGACGTAGCAGGTATTTAATTTTTTCAACTTCCGCTTAAATTAATTTACAAAATTTAAAAGTAGACAAGGCAAGTCAATTTAACTTAGGTAGGTACACGAACGTTACCGTTTGCTCATCTTGAAGTAAAAAAACGTTATGCTAAAACAATAATCGCAAGTAGTACACATTTACAAATGCTACGGAATTTATACATTAAAAAAATTCACGCAGAAAAATCACTTCAGCAAAATGAAACAATTACAAATAAGCTAATTGTAGGATGGTTACAATTAAGCTGGTCACTAAATGAAACATGTTAAACAAAAGTCGTGCATTTATGTCATACATCCCGTAGACAGAAAAACGTGGTGGTGTATCCTCGATCAATTTCAACATATTCTTAGCTTTGTTTCTTAAAGGCCCTGAAAGAACGTAAATATGTACAATTAGGCCGTACTTTAACACCAGTCACCGACATTCTATTTCTATATTGACGCTGACCAGATTGGAAGTTGTGGAAATACTTCCACGTCTTCCTGTCCAGCCTAGTTTAAATTGGCATTAACTACAGCGGGCAACACTGCACCCAAACAAATCCACACTGGGCCCGACCCTTCTCTTTCTGCCCAGCAGTGGGACGTAGAAAAGGATGATAATGACAGCGGACAACAGCTAGAAACACCAAACAGGCGAACGGCTAAACAGATGTACACTGAGGGTCGAGCACGACTTTACGAATGCTGCGTCACGTAAAATCGAATAGTAGGTAAACGTTGTTGAGTTTAGAACAGCGCCCGCCCGTGAGCGTATTTGGAACTAAAATTTTGTATGAGGTTTCTAGTTCTCGATACGATAACCGTAACGTTACGCAGCATTCGTAACGTCGTGATCGACCCTCTGGCCTTTCTGAGAAGCCTTTGTCCAACAGTGGGGCGTAAAAAAGGCTGATGATGATGATGATGATGATGATAAAACAGGCGTACGGTTGGAAAGGGACAACATATAAAAGTTATGAAAATAAAGGGACAATGCGCGTGATAGGTTATTCCAGTTTTGCAGGCGGGTATGACTTATCATAAGGCAAGTCTCAGTAAAATAGTAGTTTATGCAACTGCTACATGATGAGGGTCCTTAAAACACGAGTGTGTTTTTATGAAACGAGGCGAAGCTGAGTTTCATAATTGGATCATACGAGGTTTTAAGGCCTAATTATGTGGAGTTGCATACATTACTTTATCTACACACATATTATAAGTACTCTATGATGGGTTCAGAAGCCGAAGGCATATATCATACCCATAATACGTGTCACGAATTTGACTGTTTTTTTAAATCATAGACAAACATACCGAGCTGATGTTTCGTAAACTGTTTTTTTTTTGTAAAAAAAAAATATATCACAATATTAATTATACATGTCGGACTGAACTCGACTTATATACGTGAGTGATCCGTTTTATTTCACTACGATTGTAAATTACGTTGGTTGTCAAATTCGATATCGAAAAGTCATTACCACATCGAATTATATCATTACGACATCGAGACTAATACTTTACTGCTGGACCTGCTGGTGGTGGTGGTTGGCGGGGGGAGGCGACGGCATGCTGCAATGCTGGTCATTTTCTACGGTTTCTGAACCCATTATAGAGGACTTATGATATGTGTGTATATATAGATAACATTATAATGACTTACCATCAACATAACGAGCCATGACGCAGACTGAGAGTCTTTTTGTTTCTTTTATTTCTCGGTATAAATATTCGACCCGAACACATAACGCAAGCAATGCGCTGATTTGAATGCACAGCATAACTGCTATATGGATAATATCCAGTAGAATAACTTGCTGAAAAAAAGGTGTTCATAAACCAAGCATTTAAATTTTAAGGGCTTCTATAATATTGGTGCTCCTACTTGCACCGGAGATTTCGCTTTTGCACGATATCTACACTGGTACCAACCAAATAAAATAAAGACTACTTAGTAAGAGGACTTTGGGTAACGCAAAGGCCTGGCTACATGGATGGCTTTGCGTCAGCTGTAGCCCGAGCACAATTAAGTTTACGAATCCTGCGTAACGTAACGTTATCGTAGGTATCGAGTTCAAGAAACCTCATACTAAATTTTTGTTGAAAATACGCTCACGGGCGGGCGCTGTTCCAAGGTCATACAAATTTGGAACCTATTTGGTACTAAAATTTAGTATGAGGTTTCTCGATTTCGATAGGATAACGTTACTTTACGCTCGCTATCTATAAGTTACGGCGGTTACTCGTCGGAGGAGGGGGAAACCATCCGTGTAGCCAGGGCTTTAGGAACATAATGATGACAGCTGAAACAAGAATATTAACACTGCTTATTGGCAAAATAAATGTGCCTATTATATTTCATAAAATAATAATAACTTACAAGACTTATATTCTTTTGTAATGCAAGTATCCCATACTCGACAGGCAAAATAATCCAAAAAATAAATGACGTGCTAAAAATAAGTATCTGGAAATAAGAATTGTCGTCAATGATACGCGATAGCCATTGATATTCGCGATAGCGCAATACCATCCATATTATTTAAATATTCACCTGAAATTGACACTGCTCTTGAAAATACAAAAATCCTGATAAAATATGTTCGATGTAAACATCCGTGTCACTTGATTCAAAATCTTGCCACATGGTGGCCATTTTGCTAAATGCTACGCTTTCGTCTCTCAAGGCTATTTTCCTATTATTATTTTTAAAATGATACGTGATGGAATAGTTAATTAGGCATACTCTGTCGGCAAAATACGTTATGTGGGCGCCGCAGTATGCCAATTCGATAACATAAGTTAAAAATCCTGTAGCCGGTCCCATGATGTCCATAGCCGACGCTTGGTTCCAAGATAGATAGATAGTCACCAGACTCAATACAAGAAAGATTGACGTTACTGACGACACTGCCACACGACTGCGTTTATATTGCATGCTATAAATACTTTTGATACTATTAATTTTCATAACACGATCAATTTGTTGCATTTTGAGTACTAATTTCACATTCTCTTGGTTGTTTACGAAACGAGCGTGGAGTACGTTCAACAAACATATCATAGATAACTCAAATACTCCACTCATGTATATTGTGATCATGAACCGATCAGTAATCAATTTCTCGAAAAAATAATTTTGCAAGAGGCTGACGGTCGAATATATGGCCAATGCTACTAGAACAAGTGTGTAACATTTCTGGAAAATGGAAGGCGCGGTAACGAATAGGTCCCTCACGTCGACGCGACACGATCCCAGAATTTTTTGAACAAACCGAAACACCGCAAAGTTTCTTATAAAATATTCGTCCAAAATATCTCGCGAGAGACTTTCGAACGATTTTGAGCAGTCTCGTTTAACCTCGTGTTGGCTTTTAACAAGAACCATCTTTGTAATAAGTTCAAGCCAGGTTCAAGCTTCTTAATTTTTACCAGACTGCCTCTAGAAAGGAGGGTTATTACATTAATGCGTCTGTAACTCTGTACTAATCTATATTCGTAATTGGAATGTCGTAATTTAGTTGAAGTGTCGAGGACTAATTTTTTGAAAGAAAATTGTACTTATACTTAATAATGATAACAAACTCAATGATAAATTTAGTTATTAAGCTATTGAATGCATTAAGAAATTATTAGGTAGTTTATCTAGAGACACATCCTACATCTTCCTAAGTTTTATGAATAAAACACCTGTTTATATTTTTCTCACATACTATACTAAAATATTAATTGTGGTCTCAAAATTACAAATGTTTCTTGCTCTTTCCAAATTTTGGTAGATATTACACGCATAGGTATACCTATTAGTAGGTATTGAGAGCTAATTCACATTTTTCTTACAAATAAGCTAGCTAGTAGAATCGTTACAAGCAAACTTGTGATGGTGAATAGGCTGAAATTTTTGAGCAAGAGACTTGCGAGCACGTGGAGTGGAACACACCATAACACCAAAAGAAGAGTGGAGTATTGTGTATCCACGATAAGTTTCAACATGTTCTTATTTTTTAGGACCTGAAACAACATTATCTAGAGTTAGCACGTACCTATTTATTTACAAAAAAAATATTTCAACAAGTCGTTGCTTCATTCAAAGAATAGGTATTCCGGTCTCACCGCACCTACTTCATATTTGTGGTAGGCCATAAGACTGATGGCTTTAGAGGATTATTTAATGTATCTTTGAAGGCGCTTTTACTTTTCGTTAAAAGATTTCACAATTTTAAGTTACGTTAATATAAAAAAAAATATCCTCCAACTCCTAACCGTTAAGGAGTTGTACCTGCCACAATGAGACCAACTAGAAAGTATACCCATTCAAACAAAAGAATAATTTTTGAAATCGGTCCAGCCGTCTTTGAGTAATCGGAGTACATACATAAAAAACCGGACAAGTGCGAGTCGGACACGCGCACGAAGGTTCCGTAGAAAGATTTTAACGCTATTTCCCAGTGTTTTAAGAAGTCAGTGTTAGCAGAGCCCTGCTCCTAAGCAAAATGTACGCAGTGTGGGGTCATCTTATATTGGACTGTGAAATCTATAGACAGACATAAAAATTTAAGATTTTTGAGAATTTGCTGAGTGCTAAGAGCTGCCTTCATACCAAATTTCAAGTTTCTAGGACAACTGAAAGTACCCTTTAGGTTTTCGGGGTATGGAAATTTTTATGGAAACAGCCTTTTCAATAACTGCATCTTTTGGTTGCATTGACTTAGAAGGTTGATTTTTTCACAGCTTCAAGGGACCGCAGGTATTTGATATGTATATTGCAGGTATATTGAGTATTTGATATGAATTTCAGCGTGCTACCTCCACGCGTTCCAGAGAAAAAGGGTACTGACAGACAGACGGACAACAAAGTGATCCTATAAGGGTTCCGTTTTTTTCCTTTTGAGGTACAGAACCCTAAAAAAATAAAAACATTCCAACGAATAGAGAACCTCCTCCTTTTTTTGAAGTCGGTAAAACTATATGGGTATGTACAAATGCATGACCATCAAACTACCGCGGGATCACATCGGGACATGACGACTTTGAAAGATTTATTGTTTCTTAACTTCGTGGAAAAAGAACTCTGAAAACCCGGAAAATATGTCACCAATCATTCAATATAATTACAATATAATTATAAATATATACCTGCAGATGTGCAGATATTATAAGAAAGCAAATTGCAGAATAATAACAAGAAGGGAAGTTGTTATTTGAAAGATATTGAGCATGAGCCGTGCGTCCATGCGCCACATTCCGTACACCGAGAAGCTCGGCGGTGTTTCTTCTATCAGCTTCAACATTCTCTTGGCTTTTTCTCTTAAAGGTCCTGAAATTAAGTTATAAAGTTAAAATGTAAATAAAGACCTCCTAGTTGCTATGCGAGATACCTGATCAGGTTATTACTACGGTAATAATAGGTAAGTAGACCGGTTTATCAGAAGTGTCAGAAAGGGGTGGCGATTCTTGGGAAGTGCTCTAAAATGTTGAAAATTTAGTATTATAATCGCCACTTGAATTAAATTCTGGGATTAGTCGAAGTGAATTGTAAAACGATGGATTTTAATAAGTAAATTGAAGACGATTTAAAAATATCTCAATTATCAAATCGTCATTTAATATTTAAATTGTTGTAGTAAATAGATACCTTCTTACCATCTGTACTACGCGACAAGACGAAAATGCATAGTTTCTTTGTGTTGTTCACTTCGCGGAAGAAAACTTCACTAAGCACACACAGCACCAGAAGTAGAGTGGCCAAGATGAGCGATAAACAACTCAATTCTATGAAATCCAACAACATTAGATACTGAAACCAGACGATGATTTTAGAAATATAGGTACTTAGTATGGTTTAGCAGTGGGTGCATTTCGTAAATAAGTACTTTCTATTAAGTAAGTACTTCAATCTATCAGTATCTGTAGATGTTTATGGAAATATAGACAACCTACGTACTTTGTCTGTGCTGCTTCTCAAAGCAAGAATTCCATATTCAAAAGTAAACAAGATCCAAGCAACAAATGTGATGCAAAACAAAAGTATCTGAAAGAAAATTGGCATTTTAAATTACAGAAATAGTAACAATGTATATGTATACCGACTTAGATATATAATGAGAAAAAATTAAAAACCTGCTGACCTGAAATTTGTATTCATCCTTGAAAATATTGAATCCGTAAAATATCTCTTTCAAATAAGCATCCGTGTCACTCGTAACAAAATTTTCCCACTCGGCATTTTGTGAATTACATCGTTCACACAGGATTTCTTTAAGGATATTGTGTCTTTTTATGAAATGTTTTGTGATAATGGAATTTATAACACGTATTCTCTCCGTGAAAAATACTATGTGGCTTAAGCAAGAATATAGTTCAGTTGTAAATGTCTGCAACGCCCACGATAATCCGATGACTTCTGAAAACCTAAATTCACCATCTGTTAAAGTAAGTGATAATACTAAAACAATTACAGAAACAGCGCTCGAAACTATCGCTGCAGTAAGATTGCTCTTGTAGTGCTTTTTGTTGATGCTCTTTCTCTTGTTTATTTTCATAAGACGGTCTATTTCTTGCATTTTATTTATGAGCTTAACGTTTCCTTCGTTGTTGAAAAACCGAGCATTAATTATGCTCATCGAGAACACAAGAATAATGCCACTTATAGCGCCCAAGCACAAGTCAGTTATTTTATTATCAACAGCATAAAATCTCTGGTAGTAATTCTGCAATAACTGGATAATTGAAGCTATTGTCCCGGTCACACAGACGATAGTGTAGCATTTTTGAAAAATAGTGGGTGCGGAAACGAATCGGTCGGTAACGTGTATGCGGCAAGATCCCAAAAACGTTTGAACTATTCGAATTGGCTGAAACACTTTGACGAAATTTTCGTCCAAAATATCATTGGAAAGATATTCTGTCGATTTTCTGACACCTTCATTCTGATCTTTGCTTTGTAGTAAAATCATGACGGTTAAGAGCGTTTTGGAGAAACCGCGAGGTGTTTAACCGCGCGAGCAAATAGTAATAGGTATAATAATATTCAACCTACTCTACCTGGGATAATTAGCTAATGTAACACCATTAGCTAATGCAACAATTAATAGTAACTACGTAGCTAAATATGTGAAAATGAATACCTATTACTATAATTAGCATTAATAATTCAAGCTAGGTATAGATTAGATTTAGATTATTATGTGTACTTACTTAATACTTACAATTTCAAGTTAGGAGAATATAGTTTTTTCAAGCCTGTAATTGTGTCCCATTGCTGGGCAAAGACCTCTCCTCTTGACTTCCACATCTGTCTATGCTGGCTGAGCTCCATCTGGTGAATCCTGTAATTCGCAGTCTAAGTCGTCTCGCTCGCCATCTCCGCCTGCCCCAGCCTCGCCGCCGCTGACTGTCGTTCGGTACCCACCACGTGGCTGAGTGCGCCTACCTTTGTGAGTGCATCCAGCAGACATGTTCGGCCCAATCCCATTTAAGTAAGCTGCCACCTTTTTTCCCACATCGGCTATTCTTATCCCACCAAAAACATGTTTATGTAAAATGTTGCCAAGACTGGCTTGATATGGTTCGCGCTGTTAAAAAGTTATCAGATTTCATGTAGAGCCAAGCTTCTAACTCTACTAGCCCTAACTTCACAAACTCTACACCTTAGTGAAAATATGTGGCTTGACCGTTTCGCTATCGTCACATGGGTGTAAGGTGAAGAATTTATTCACCTTTCTGCTATACAGTAGTCCTTATAACAGTAATGAAACGGCCAAGCCACATATTTTGACTAAGGTGTAGAGTTTGTGAAGTAAAGGCGTGTAGAGTTACAGTTAGAACCTACTTAATTATACTGTTCTGCTGTCCGTACCAAATGAAGGGTAGGTACACGGAAAGAACATGATTGTCTAGTCACTTTTTATTTAAAACGAGATTTTAATCTCAAAATGTTGAGCACTCAATAGACTATAACTTATAGTTCATAAGTTACCACTACAGTTACAGATACAAATATTTAATGTAGCTTGTCTTTTTTAACCCCCGACGAAAAATAGGGGTGTTATAAGTTTGACCTGTGTATCTGTGTGTCTGTGTATCTGTCTGTGGCATCATAGCTCCCAAACGGATGAACCGATTTCGATGCGGTTTTTTTAATCGAGAGCTAGAGCTAGAGCTAGTTTCGAGAGAGAAATATTGAACTTTGAAATAAATATGTCGGGGGTTTTTCAACTTTTCTAAGTTGGTTAGGTTATTATCACTTTTACCCAAGTTCCCATGTTTATAATAGATAAACAGGTGAACCAAAGAAATAAAATGGCCAGAATTTTAAGAGCAAATATAATTTAATTTTCTCGCTTCTAACAAACGATGATTTATCTAGGTGCCTAAGAATAAATGTAAGCATAAATAGGTTAACGAGAATTTAGCTGTAACACAACTCTTACCCTGAGCACTTACCTATAATCGAATCGTACGTGACTTTATCGTATCGCCATCGAGAAAATTCGTATTAAATAGTAGGTAAGATACCAAATACGCTCATGGGGGGCGTTTCAAACGTCATACACATATTATTTTCTCGATAACGTTTCTATTCGATTACGTTACGTATAGGATTCGAATATTCGTGTTCGGGGCACCGTTAGAGAGAGTAGAGAGAGTAGCGTATTTCTTTTTTAAAAAGTTAGTTGCAGAATGGTAACAATCATAGTGGTTACGATATTAAAAATATCGAGTAGCAGATACACGTCCATGCGCCACATCCCGTAGACCGAGAAGCAAGGCGGCGACATTTCGATCATCTTAAACATGTTCTTGGCTTTCTTCCTCAAAGGACCTGAAATAATATGACAATATCTGTGACTTAAAAAAAACCGGACCAGTGCGAGTTCGACTCACACACGCACGTGGTAAATTACACGTTAATTGTCTAAACTATAAATTAACACGAAAGATTTCTTACAGGTTTTCCTGTAATCTATAGGCAAAGAACTATTTTTGTATTTCTTTCAAAATTTTTTGCTCTGTAGTTTCGGAGTCAAGGTTTTAAAAAACGTTAATTTATTTATTATTTATTTATTCATTAAAATTTTTATACACATATTTATTAAATTTTCGCCTATCTTCTTAAATAATTTCAAAACTATTTATTTTAAAATTATAAAATAAATATGAACCTATTTGAGATGCTCACAATGAGCCCTTTCATTTGAAGGGGAAAAGCCGTGATAGCCTAGTGGTTCGACCTATGGCCTCTCAAGCCGAGGGACGTCGTGGGTTCGAGCCCCGGCTCGCACCTCTGAGTTTTTCGGAATTTATGCGCGAAATCACATTTGTAATTCATCATGAGCTTTTGACAGAACAAAACGATCTTACCATCCATGTAACGCGACATGACTAGAATCGACAACTGCTTCGTTTTGTAAACCTCTCGGAAAAACGACTCACTGTGTATACAGAGAACCAAGAGCAGTATCAGCTCCATTGCCGAGAGTGGTAGCAGAAGGAGGTAATCCAAAAACACGATACGCTAAAACAAATGAAAATTTTTTGACCTCGAAAAGTTTATTCAACAACGGGATGATGTCTCTAGACCATCCATTATTCTAACAATAAAGGACAGGACAGACTTTGAATTAGGCATACCTACGTGCTTCTACCGTATTAGGTAGGTAGAACCAGTAGAGATAGGTATGACCAGCGATTTCCATCTTTGCGTTGTCTTGCAGCTCAAAACAATTTATTTAAATAAAGGCCACTAACTTCCTTCGTTTGATGGTCGATGAAGAAGAGTTTATTTACCTGGTTTAAATGATCGTTCTGCAATGTAAATATTGCGTACTGGAAGGTGAACAATATCCACACAACAAATACCACGCAAAACACAAAAATCTGAAACACATAGGTATTAATTAAATTAAATTTGATGAATGTATACAATCTATGTATATTCCGGAGTAGGTACTCAATCAGATCGTTGCCCCAAATTCGTCAATTACGCGAGTTTTCGTGAATGAAATACGATACGATTAAAAACCGGACAAGTGTGAGTCGGATTCCCGCACGAGGGTTCCGTATAAAGATTTTAACGCTTTTCCCCAGTATTTTAAGAAGTCCAGTGTTAGCAGAACCTTGCTCCTAAGCAAAATGTACGGAGTGTGGGGTCATCTTATATTGGTCTCTGAAATCTACAGATAGACATAAAATCTTAAGATTTTGAGAATTTTCTGAATGGTTGTGCTATAAGATCTACCTTCATATCAAATTTCAGGTTTCTAGGACAACTGGAAGTACCCTTTAGGTTTTCAGGGAACTGCAATTTGTATGGAAGCAACCTTTTTAATGACTATCTTTTGGTTGCGTTGACTTAGAAGTTTGATTTTTTCACAGCTTTAAGGGACTGCAGGCTTGAATATTTGATATTAATTTCAGCCTGCTACGTAGGATGCGTTCCAGAGAAAAAGGGTCTTGACAGACAGACAGACAGACGGACTACAAAGTGATCCTATAAGCGTTCAGTTTTTTCCTATTGAGGTACGGAACCCTAAAAAGGGTGCAAATAAGAAAAAAAACGAATGAAAATTTTGCTACATGGAATTGTCGAGTTTGGGGAAACGATCTAATTACTCGTATTCGAACGTGATTAGGTACAACGTGAATTTAGTTTTTACCTGAAATCTATATTGATCCTGAAAGGATGAAAATCCGCCAAAAATCTCATTCATGTAAACGTCTGTAGCACTTGTCTCAAATTCCTGTAATTTTGCCGGTATATTAGCAAGATGATCAGCTGATATGCTTTCTTTGCTCAGGATTTCAATATTACTATGTCCCCTTTTAAAATGCTTAATTATGATGGAGTTTATCAAACGTACTCTCACGTAGAAGAATCTTATATGGCTGGAACAGCTACTCAGCTCGAAAACAAACGTCTGCAAAATATACGACGCTCCGGCCAGTACTAAAACTCCATATTCTTCTCTAGCAACGACAATTGACAGCAGAAACATTGAAATAAAGATAATAGCCAACACGATCACCACCCTCCGATTTTGTTTGAAGTGGATTATATTGATGTTATTATTTGTTCGCATTACGCGGTCTATTTTCTGCAATTTGATTTGCAGCTCAACATTACTCTTGTTGTTCATGAATCGAGCATATATTACGTTAGTGGAAAAAACTACAAGCACTGCTGAGATTCCACCCATCCACAGGCTGTTCATTAAAAACCACCGCTGGTCGTTAAACCTCAAATAATAAACTTTCAGAGTGCCAATGACGGAAATTATCATGAATATAATACAAAAAATTGTGTAGCATTTTTGATAGATTGTAGGCGCCGCCACTGAACAGTTTTTGACGTCCACGCGGCTAGACCCCAGTATTTTTTGAAAACTACGATATGGCTCGAACACTTTAATGAAATCGTCGTCCAAAATATTATCTTCAAGATAATCGGGAGAATTTGAATCGACGAATTCATTTTGATCCGAGCGCGCCAAAGCCATGTTAATAGTTATTAAACGTCTCATGAAAACGTGTGATTCCAATAGAAAGTGACGGGCCACTAATTGTGACTCCAAACATAGTTGCTTGGTTGGAGTTGTTAGTCTAATGCGTTAGGCTTTGCTACGATTCAAAGAGAATAAAATAATCGTATTAATAATTCAACTTGAAATTACCTTTGATAACTTAATAGGTACACATAATTATTGGGAGAACTCATAGTTTACACACTTTTTATTTAAATATAACGGAAAATACATTCGGTTAAGAACACTTGGCTGATGTTTTGAGCCCCTGAATTAAAGATTAGCAAATTGTAAAAGAACAATTGTGTAAGTAGCTGATATTGCGAAAATGTGCAGCGGCAGCCGATTGTCCACTGTATAAACGTCGTATATTGTAAAAGTAGACTTTATTTCCAGTAGCATGAGGATTTGCTTTGCTCTCATAAGCATCTTATCTGTAAAAAGAGAAGTTAAGAAGTAGCGAAGTTAATTTGCAAACAATAGCAAGCATTATACATATCATTGTGTGCCTATCGGAGATATTAATAATCATCATTAGTGTCTGGATAAAAGTAAGGTCAATTTAGCAAATTTATTAAAATGAACAGAAATTACCATAATGGCTTGATGGCATTTGGGGCTAATCAATGGTAGGTATAGTTTATCGTAGATGTGTATCGGCGCCGCGCTAATCGCAGAGCGACGTTTATGCGCAATTACTTATCATTCTAAAGCAATCAAATTACTGATGGATCGGTCAATTGTTATATTTTTCGCTGATATATCCTCTAGATGTAAATGTACCTCATGAATATGTGCCTAATAGTCCGTAACAGCAGGTACATCATCACAGAGCATTTTTCTCCTCTTAAGAGTAGAGTGTGATTTAAGGATGACGACTCGCTAACGTTTTTCTTCATCATGTTAAAGTTCTGGTTTCAAATTAAAAATACGTATTTAGAAGTCTGACCACAAAGGAATGTAGGAAGAACTCACTTTAGGGTTTTTTGGGTAAGAAACAACTGAAAGAACTTTCGCAGATTTTCGCTCTTATTAAAAGGTCTAAGCCAATTTAGTGTCCTTTCTTAGATTCTTATAGCAAATACACACCTCCATTAACTGACGTCAAAGACAACACATTAAAGCAAAGTTTCCTGGTTTGTTGCATCTTATAAGTCAGTGCATTAGAGAGATAACTCACAACACACACTGCTACCAACAGCATCAGCAGTATTGCTGCGGATATTGCTATGTAGTTTGTGTTAGCGGTCTGAAAATTCAAATTCTATTGTTAATTTCGTTGTATACTTTTAAAAACTATACTTACCTGGACACAATGCACTATCTATTGCGTACCTTTTCTTTGATTGCAGTTACCACGTTTTCCATTAACGTGAAGTCCCAAATCATCACTTGGCATGTGAATGATAATATCTGTTAAAATTGTGAGAATTAATAGGTAGTAGATTATACTGAAATAAACGGATCACTCACGTATGTGAGTCGAGTATAGACCGACATTTATTTCACTATGGTTGAATCTCACGGTAGTTTCATGTTAAGTAAAAGGTAAGTAGTAAATGTATTTTCCCCTCACTACCTCGGAAAGCCGTCTTTTATCCTTTAATACAAGCGGGTAAAATCACATTTTATCCACTAGTGGGGAAAGTAATTTGACCTTGGAGTGGAGCGTGTTCAAGTAGCTTTTTACAGATAACAAAACGTAAAACGCTCTTAATAATGATTCGTTCGATATTCATCATTGTTAAATAAATTATAAATGGTTTGAGAATTTAATAAAAAAATACCAAGTTTAGCTTTACTTAATGGCCCTTAAAATTCTATAAGAAACATTTGTTTTTTTATAATGATGTTGAATATAATTCTGAACGTACATGTTGAGTCGATGCTATTTCAAAACGCATCGTCAGAAATGTCAACACTGTCAACAAAAATTTTCTCACCAGAGTTTTCTGTCATAATATCGTAAAAAAAGATAGTGATTCCAGTGATGAAGATTTATTTTTATGAAATGTTTTTTGCATGTTGCGCTTTCCTCGCTACAGTGACGAGAAAAGTTTTGTGTTACACACGGGTGCAAATGTATTTTACTTCTCGTGTGTTGAAACACTCGCTACGCTCAGGATCCTATTTTAGAACCACTCGCTTCGCTCGTGGTTCAACCATACATTCCTTTCGCTTGCTTGTGTTTCAATTCCACACTCGCGGGTAAAATACAACTTTGCGCCCTTGTATAACAAATAACTATTACCTACTACTCTACTTGCAGTTTTCTTGTATGTTGGAAGAAATTTAATTATCCAGTACGTAAGTTATTTTTATATTAACTTCTGTGCTTGTTTATGTGTTTTGACTTTATCGCGCAAATCATAATTTTAATATTAAGCCTCGACTGTACCTATTGAAACGGCATGGTCACGAACAGGCAGACATAACATTATTTTACTGTTAAATAACCGAACTAACTAAAAATTAAAAGCAGAAAATCCGACTGCAATTCTGGAAAACAATATACCCTACCTATGTCACTCCCACAACCGAGACGAATCCAATGACAACTCATACGTTGAAATCCGTCAAACGGTTTAGGCTGTAGAGCGAGCCAAAGAATTAGACATACATACCTGCATACATAATTGTGCTGGAAAAACATAACCCTCCTTGAGCAGTCGGGTAAAAAAACAAGTGATAATTATTGCGAGTGTTAAATAATTTAGTATCTAAAGGTACGTTCATTCTTCACTTACCGAGAATTGAAACAATTTAATGATATCGCCCAAGGCCTCTAAGATACAATGCATGCCAACAGCAAGCTCGTCATGATCTTTAGCCTTCTGCTGATCGTATTCTTTAAAAAAGAACGACATCTTTGCTGCCTTCAATTTCTTCTTAAAATATATCGTGTCTTGTTCAAGTATTGCGTTCAAATGGTCCAACCGTAAAGCTAGAAACTCCAACATTACAGACACCAGCATGATTTCCATGTAGCTTCCAATTCCCATGATTTGAACAAAGACCACAGAAGAACATAAGGTTTTCATAGCGATGTCATTTAATACCACAATGCATGTCAACAATAAAACAGTGGAAACCGCTGTTAAGGTGGCTGAATATGAAAACATTTTCCGATTTGCGTTTGCGGCTCCCTTCATTTTAAAAACACGATCGATCTTTTGTAGTTTGACATACAGTTGGCTGTTAAGATTCCCATTTTGAAAGTTATTTCGCCACGCACTTACGGCATTTAATAAAACGTTGATAAGAAAACCGAACTTAAGGAAAATAACGGAGGTCAAAGCTTGTAAGTTGGTTTCACTGTAAAACACAAAGTCAGCGATAGCTAAAATGTTGAGTAGCCAAATAGTACAGCTGTAAAACTGATAGTAAACTGATGGAGCGGTGACGTATCTATACGTTATTTTCACTCTTTGGAAACCCAGCCAGCTCTGCAGGGTATGGACTGGTTGAAACATTTTGATAAAGTCTTCCTCCAAAATGTCTGACGATAACTTTTCCATGACGTTGACTTAAAGCGCGTCTGATCTTTCCAAGCCTTCTGTCCGAATGATTTCGAAATGTTTGATAATTTACTTATTCGATTTGAAACCCTTTGATTCACTCAGGCTCTGGGGGATAAAAAAAGTTCAAGCAATTAGTGAAGTAGAGCATGCCTGCAACAATAAAGTTTTTTTAATACAGTTGCTCAAAAAGTCGTAACTTTTGTAGCTACGTATCATGCGGAAAGTTGGATTTTTCGTAGTTACTTTTTTTTAAAGCTTTATTTATTCTGAATTAAATCAAATTACATTTAAAATTTTATTTCAAATGTCAAGTGAGTGTTAGTAGCTAGTGTTTAGTTTATTTCATCTTATTGCTACATGACTGATGTTAGTAAGTACCATTTAGTACTGTTAATTATGATTTATTAAAATTAAATCTATTTATTTAAGTCAGAACCGTTTCGGGTAAAAGCCTCCTCCATATCTTTCTGTCCTGGCTTATTTCAATCCATGTGTTTCCTGCAATTGCTTTTATGTCATCAGCCCATTAGTGCTTTTCGTACTTTCTAGTGCTTTTCAATTTTCCAAGGCGCCGGTGGAGGAAGACGAAGCCGAGCTCCTGAGGGCGGAGGCGGGCTGTCGGCGGCGGCCGGCCCCCTCGTTGTTATGTTTTTGCAAATGTATTAAAAAACGTGGTTTGGTACAAGGGTCATTTTCGCTCGTCCCGAGTCTCGAACCTCGCCTGGCGGCTCGGGCCTAGACAACTCGGGACTCGTGCAACATGACATACCTTACGCACCTACTATTAACAACTCCACTAACTAGGTACATATAAATAGTATATTATTGCTTAGGCCCGCAATTGCTGTGCTTTTCTCAAAAATCAGGAAGGAAACAATATAAAAAAAAACTGTTTAAATTATCACTTCTTTCTGTTTGCCATTTTGTAAAAGTTTCATGCGATTTTACGTCCATTCCTTAACCATTTCAACATGGAATTAATAGGTAATTAACACTGACAACTTATACAAAACTTTTTGAGGTATAGGTAGGTAGGTACTTACCTGTTTTGTAGTTAGGTAGGTACTTACCTATTTTGCCATTGAAAATTTTCAGGCCGGATAGTAAAGTGCACATAGGTAATTTATTATTTAAAATACAATGTTAATTATGATAATGCACAGGAAGACGAGTTAAGCAGATGGATTTGAACCAGCAATCTCGGTAATCCGTACCACGCTCCACAAATTAAGCCATACTCAACTGGTTAAACCTAAATAAATTTTTAATGCATTGTGTAATATTGTGCAATGCATTTGTCATTGTGTGTTGAACTTCATACATACTTCATACCACGTATGTTTCATAAATATAAAAAAAACAAAAATAATCGTTTAATTCGATTATTTTGCAAGAACTAAGCTATGTGTTTCAGTCGGTCTTTCATTTTCATTAGACATCACTTAATCCAATTAGTGCAATAAAAAGGGCATTGATATAATGCGAGAACGCAATGTGTAGTCATTAGGTGTATCTAACGCTTTAGTACCTATAATATCTACAATTTCGATAACTTGCGAGATTAAACCGATTCTTCGGTTCATTCAAGCGTTAACGCTACGTAATACAACCTGTAAGGAGTGAGCCGGCAAGTACTAAAAATGTCACTCAGTCAATTTCTAACGGAAAATTTACTCGACGTGAATTTTATAAAACTTATTTCTCCAGTCCATTACTTACAGATAATTTTGGGTTCCAGCTGTATAGATATAACCAACAATACTGTTACAATAGTAACAATCTATCAAAAAATATACACTTTTTTTTGGATCATTGCCGTAAGCGGATCTCTCTATCAGTTTGAGGCGTTTTATTACAACGCTTATTTCGACAAGGATAAAACTCTTTTTTACACATTTTCTTTCGGTCTGATTGTGCAGTATGTTTCTTATTTGTTCAATGTCATATGCGCTAGATTCTTTAAGGGGAAGCAAACAGTTAGAGTGTTCCTTTTGATGCAGAAAGTTGACAGCGCTTTAAAAAGAAATAATTTGGTGTCGTCAAGCGCAGTCAATTATTACATCACTATAATATGGATCGGTTATATTATCATTGCCTTCGGTTTTGGCTTTGCAGCGTACGTCTTCTACAACATAAATAACGCTTTTTACACTTTGCCTTTAGGTTTTGGTATTGTTAGTGTTTATTTAGAACTCGTTTCGACTGGCACTTGCATTTATTACTTGGCCGTTCGACTGCGATTCTTGAATGAAGTAATTGGCAGTAACCTCATCAACCAAAAGTTAAACCGTGAGGGACAACATATAATCGAAGGAGTAGATCAAATCCAAAGAATTTCTGTTGTAACTCCTGATGACAGTCAGACGATATCTCTGAAAGAGTTCACCAGTATTCTAACTTCTATTTTGAAATTATTTAATGACGTATCTAAACTGTTCAGTTCTCAGGTAAGCAACTTAATTCAATAATCAACTCCATCATCATCAATAGCCTTTTTTTCGTCCCACTGCTGGGCACAGGCCTCCTCTCAGAATGAGAGGACTTGGGCTATAGTTCCCACGCGGGCCCAGTGCGGATTGGGACCAACTCCATACATACAAGGAGGATAGTATACGGAGTGTCAAAGCCCATACTTCGAATCGTTCCCCGCAGTCATGTTAAAATTCAGGCAATTTCTAGATGGCGCCAAGGTCGTAGCCAGCGGGTCAAATAATAACAAAACAGCGGTACGAATGTGTAACTC
The DNA here is from genome assembly GCA_963691665.1 of Clepsis dumicolana. NCBI lineage: Eukaryota > Metazoa > Arthropoda > Insecta > Lepidoptera > Tortricidae > Clepsis > Clepsis dumicolana. The sequence continues at coordinate 11,629,190 of OY829506.1, forward strand.
AAGCAAGGTAGATGGCGCTGAATGTAAATAAGAACGATTCAAAGTATGGGCTTTGTCAATCCGTTTACTTTCCTTGATACATAGGATTAAACTGTTTCTATGCACGCACAATTGAAACTTTGAGTGCGTTTTCAGCTATTTAACGTCATCATCACCCTTTTTATTTGGACATTTCTGGTGATCGAATCTACCGTCGTGGGATTAAAAACTAAGGTAGCATTTACTGGAACTTCATTTGAATTTTAATGCCATTTTCGTTTTACTACGAGTTAATTTAGAAGCCACATAATCCAATCGCACATTATGTTTATAACTTAATAAAATCTGGTCCACGTTTGTGGTGTTATTTCAGTTGGTCCCAATACTGGCCTCAGTGGCCCTCATGCTGTGGATGGGATTCTACTTCGTCCAGTTGACAATCGTTGCTTTTACTTGCGATTGGTTCTCCAAGCAAGTTCGAAACACAAAACGCTTGATTTTGCATGCTTTAGCTCTATACTATGAAGGTGAGTCGATAATTATGTTGAGCACATGATTAAACCTTAGATAAAATGGGTAATACCCACGTCACGTGAATGTGTGACATTGTGATCCGTCTGCCACGACTAATCAACTTCTTATCAGAGATAACAATACATGACGGATTATTGGTATTTCAATTATTATGTGCACACTATTGCATTTTTAATGTTATTAACAGGGTTTGGACATTAAATACCTAAGTAGCACGCTATGGAGTCGACATTAAAATTCAACTCTTACTCGTACTCATTCATTTGAGTAATCCCGAAATGCTTAATCATCATAAAATATTGAAATATTAAAATAGTACCTAACTAAAATTTAAATTATTAGCATTTCATTATTTATTTTCAACCTCATAGTAAAAGGAACATGGTGGTTACAGTTATTTTAATTTACGATAAGAACAAAAAAAAAATTGTGATTTTTGTTTCATAGAAATTTGTCTTTATTATCTCACTCATTTCATTATCGTTAGTTTAGTAAGCCTTCAAGACTAATAATACGTCATCCTTAGACATTTTAGTAGGTACTTTTGAAGTTCTGTCTACTTGACTTCCATGTTTTCACAGAGCTTTGGTGAGTTGACCATAATTTTGTTTCATACAAAAGATATAAGAATGTGTGATAGAAGATGCAAGTGTGTTATGGTGTGTATTTTAGTTTTTAAAGATGGTATCATTTCAGAAAAGGAAGCAAAGGTCCGCAAAGCAGCGTGGGAAATGCTACAACTGATTGAATTCGAGAAGCCTATTTTCTCCGTATTTGGTATAGTCGTTCTTGACAAGACTTTACCTTTTAAATTCATTGGCGTCATTACGAGCAACGTGCTAGTTTTCATTCAATACACTTCTAATGTTCTTAATACTAATTAGGGCAGTGTGTGAGGCTAAGGCTATACAGAAAATGGCACGCTTAGTGACACGCGTTTCTATAACTGCTAACTTGACGGTAATTAAGTACTATTAATGTGTACGAATTAATACTAAAAATGCGTAAGTACCTACGAAAATAGATAAGTGAATAAGAATTAAGTGTCCTGCTCCTAAGGGTACCACATTTGATATAGCCGTGGTTTAAATAAAATCAAGTATTTACTGTAAACTAACATTTATATTATATTTTATGTAAATTCCAGTTCGTGGTATAAACAACTACATAAGCAATACAAAATGCACTATCAACAAGTAATATCATTAAAATAAATATCTCTCATTCAACTCTGATATGCATAATGCTATTTGTTTTTTGTACAAAATGCCTTTTCCCGTTATAAATGCTTCATGTCTTTTTGTCAGTCAGTGTAAGGGCCTGTTTCAGCACCTTCAGGTAAGTTATAGGTATCTAACAAATAAATAATATGATGTCATCTTCGTTAGTTATAACAAAATAAACAGACACGGTATGACAGATAGCTGTCAGATATATTTATTTTAGGGTGGTGAAACAGGCGGTAACTAAGAATAAATAATGGTAGGAGGTTAAACGCTGGAGTGAGCGTTTCAACTTATTACGATAAGGAAAACAGTTCGTTTCGTACTATATTTTAGGCATTGAGCTATTTGTATATATTTAGCCGTTTTTCGAAGCATGGTAAATCGGCGAACCATTTTTTCCCTCCGAATATCTTACATCAATTATTACGGAAATTTGGGTAAAGTACAGTTACAATAGCAATTCTACTTATAGCTCACCCGGCACACGTTTAGTAGGCAAAGCGCAGATCTTCCTTAAAACCTAGTTTCTCTAAGGCGGGCGTACACGCGAAGTTGATCATGGGCGGGGGACCGCACATAAGGACTATCACGTCGTCGCCGGCGGGGAAGAGATGGTCCTTGATCATTTCGTCACTGACGAAGCCTGTGCTGTATTTCCAACCTGAAAAGAGAACAAATTTCCTCTATAAGTGTTTTTAAATTTTTTTGTCTCATGGCCCTTAAATGAACATCTAAATTCCTTCGCGACCCCCCCAAACTCCGTTTGTGTGATAAACCTTAGAACCCAACCACTATTTTCATCAATGGTTAATAATAAAAACAAAGAAAAGGAATAGATTGAATTTGGAGAATGATTTAATTGTCTGCGTGTCACGAGAGGAACCATGTTTTAACAAATTAGTTATAATGAAACAAACCCATTCTTCGAACTGAATAAAAAAAAAATTACATGTCTAAGAATGATTGATGTTTTATTAAAATGTCCTTGAAAAAATAGTCATTCCATGTAGTCACGAGACTTTCGAAGCTGATCCTAGCGACCCCCCTGGGGGTCGCGACCCACACTTTGAAAAACACTGCTCTATAAGGCTTATAGTATAAGCATTAAATATAGTAGGTAATACACGTACATTTTGCTTTACTATGCTATGAGTAAACCCATACATAATAATGAAAAGATAAAAACCATTAGAATTGTAGATAATAAGTAGTGTTATCAATAGTGGTATACTATTACATCATTCTTGGCGGCAGACGACATTCTCATATGACGAGTTTCGCAATATTTAAATATTGCGAAACTCGTCAAGTTAACAATATCTAGCTTTAGTTGAAGTTAACCTCACTCATAATCATAAAATTGATTTCTAGAATGATCTTAACAGCTTATTTTCGGCGACTTAGTCTGCGTAAAATATTCGGGATTAAAGTTCTCAATATTCAGTGACGTAGCGTAGAAGAGGCGGCACGTTTTAATGCCGGCTGTACACACTCGCCGAGACCAGGCGAGGCACGCATGCCGTCTTTTTCTTGCTTATGAGGCCCGAAATGGACGACATGTGGGCCTCGCCCGGTTTCGGCGAGTGTGTCAGCCGGCATAGGAGGGCGGCGAGAGGACAGGCCCTCCCCAGTTAAGATGCAGTTTTATTTTCAATTTACAAACATTGAGAGGGTAGGCGGCTTCACCTTCGCCTTGGGTAGCAAAAGTGCATGCTACGCCACTGCCTTTTTAATCGGTAACCTATGTAAGACCTCTCGCAAATTACAATAAAATCTGGGCTACTTATTACAATAAAACAAAATTTTAGGTTTAGTAAAAATAGCTTAGTTTTTGAGATATCGCCATTAAAAAAAATAACGAAATGTTCCTCCCTCGGCATAGTTTTTTAATGTGATACCGTCAAATGTAAGAATTTTGAAATCTACTTTTCTAAGCAGCAGCAGCTCACGTGGATGTATCCTGCAGTGTCTGCTTCAGCCCTATCAGTTGTCGACAGACTATCGTCGCTTTCTGGACACCTATGTAGCTAGTATCTAAATACAGCGGTAACGTCAAATGCAACGACGTAGTTACTATATGGCCCCGCGGTTATGAAATTAATCCTGACACATTGCACATCTATGAAGCTTCGGATTATTGACAATGTTAACCATAAGAGAAAAATGCTTAACTTTCTTGTTTGCCACATGAGGTGCATTATGTCAGGATTGACGTCATAGAGGCGGGGCACTATAAGCATGCAAGCATGGGATTTCCCCCACAAAATTCCACCAACCTGGCTCAGCCCTGTCGATGGTGTACCACAGTTTGAATTGGTTGGGGTGCTCTCTCTGGTATTTCTCCAGCTCGTCCCTCAGCAGGATGTCCTGTTCGGTCTGGTTGGCGAACAGCAGTCGCAGCTCCGTCCGGTCGTTGGCGTCAGTGCAGATGTGCCTCACCAGTTGCAGCATGGGGGTAATGCCGGTGCCACCTGGAAGGGATTTTGTTCGTTAATGGAATATGTTAACATCTACAGCACACTTCATCTCATCCATGTTTTTTAAAGATTTTGGATTTCGGAGTTTCCTTTCACTGATTATATAAGGTTGTTTTAATTCCACTAGGTCACAAGATCGATTGCCACAAAGAAATATACACATATTTTCCAAAAAAAAAGCTTTTTCATTGACTGACATTTTGTCGTAGTCACCATGACCCAAAAGTTAGATAGTTTTATAAGAACGCTTTTAGGTGGTAGCAAGGATTAAGGTGGCTTCCCTGGCCAGTTAAAATACAATTAACAGTAAAAGCACAAATTCACCTGCAATCATGTTCAGTTTCTTTACAATAACTTTAGTAGGAGGGTCTTTTCTGAGTTTCTTAATGAGGAACGCGCCATTGCCAGCATACTGGAGACGGCCCGAGGGTCCTCGCACGTCGATGGTGTCTCCTATCTTCATGTTCTCCAAGTGTTGGGACATTTTACCACCGTCGGGGAATTTTGGGTGGACATTTTTGAAATAAACCTGCAAGGAAATATTTTTTTGTTAAACATTTTTAATACAAAACGAACTGAGACATTTTGGGCCCAGTACCTACGTGGTTTTTTGACGTGATCTATAAAAAGGGTCACTGCAACATAAAACTACCTACTGGTAAATCGTGATAGATCCGTTTACTTTTTTTTCCCCCTATTTACTTAATCACGCGACTGAAAATAAGTTTGATAATTTTATCGCACAAAATTCAAATCATGACTCCGTGACATGGCAAATTAAGGGTTAAAATAATCATGATAAAGTTAAAGCATTTGATGGCACCGTGATAGACCAATTCGTAATTGATTGTGGGCTTATAATCGAATGTGACGTAAGTAGGTCGGTAGGTAGGTATTTATTTAAAAGTCAGATGCTTAAATTATTGGCCGCATTCATTGACTGCTACTTACGTATATTACAAAACTGTGTTTGGTTTCATGAAACTTGAATTTAGATCAATTGGTTTTAGGCAATCAAAATTTTTCGTAAGTACAAAAAATCTAAGTAGTTACCTAGTACCTACCTTACTAACTATTAACGCTATGAGTGTTTAACATGTAGGTACCTACGAATTGAACGTGTTTTTTAAAGTCTTATTTATGTAAAGTAGTACACTATACCTACACCTACTTAGGTATACATACAATAGAGGATTATATAAGAGCAAATAGGTATTTAATGAGAAACATTTTATTTTACATTCTTGTAATCTTTTTAACTTAACCATTTAAAATAGGTAGTACAGGGCACTAGTGTTGTACTGGTTATGCTAGATAAGCAAAAATCAAATGCACTTAAGTATAGTTGGAAATAGCTGCTGGTGCGACCTTTTAATGTTGCCGCTACTAGTGGCGTCATAAACAACATCCTTTTTAAAATTCAGTTGTGTAACATACCTAGATGTAAATTGTAGGAGAACTTGAGTTATTTTCAAGATAAAACCAAAACCTTTATTTGCATTAACAAACATCAATTTAACTCATCATCATCATGAAATGTTATGGCAATGAAATGCATGATAATGTCAGTTAAAATTGTGATTTGCACATTGTTTAAATTTAAGTAAGCAAGGTTGGTTCCTACATGATACCTGTAACTGGACATACCTTGATTACCAGATCAACATATCCTTTCTCTTCATCGCTGGACACTGGTGTGTATGCCCTGATAACAAGATCATCTTCAAGTTTCACTGACAAGTGAATGTGCTGGCCAATAGGCAGACCTGGGACCAAATAAATAACATTTCATTAATGTGGTACGAACTACCAAAATGCTGCATAAGTCTGCTTACATTACAGATTTAATAAAGGACATGATTTTGCTACTTTAATACCCCAATCTATTATTACAGCCGGTAACAATAGCCTTGATTTGTAAAGCAGGAATATGACGAAATATGTAAGTATGTCCAGTCTCAACTGTCTTTTAGCAACAGATAGTGCCTGGAAGCCACAGAACAAGACTGCAACATTCGAAGTCCCTACTGCAAGCCCTAAATCTCTGCTGAGGGACCACATGATCTCAACATCAATAACAAACACATTGCATTCAGAAGCCTTCTTATGCTGGTATATTACTGTGGTAAGTATATATTTGTATGGGCTGTAGGTATAATTAAGTACACAGGTTTGCGATCCAACATGTAGACAGGTGCATATAGGTATATGGTATAAGTACTTAATACAAATATAAAATTGTTTTTTAAATTATCACCTCACATTTTTTGCATACTTAATACTTGGAGTGAGAGCTGTAGTTGTAGCTACAGCTTCAAATAGATGTCTCTTTTTTGTATTACTTTTAAGATGTTTACAAAAAAAATCACAGACATGTGTCATTGATCTCACAGCCTATTCTATTAAGACTGACTTAAACCCTCACATGCAGGAAGTAAAAAACTGCATTCAAGTCTATTTAATACCTAGTAAGTATTTTAGAGTTTGAAAAAAAAAATAGAAAAAGATAGCCTTAACTTTGACACAGATCCATGACTAAGCATATTATTATGAGGGGTTAAGGTAATTTCTTTAATTAAAAGTAGTCGTACAATGACAATAAAATCCTACCTAAAACATGTTCCTTGCTTGGTAAGCCCAAACGGAACCTCCGTGTATCGTGGCTGATCTCTTCCCTTTCAATGAGTGGCAATGCATACTTCACATTAGGATCCACAAGGGTCACTTGTTTCTTGGGTTTCTTGCTTTTTTTGCCCCATAAGCAGTTGGCTATTACTGTGGCAAGCACTACTGCGGAACCAACCGCTACTACTATTGGCAAAACCTGAAATATTAAAGTGATTATTTAATGACCCATTTTACAGGAAAATTAAGTCAAACAATTATGATTCATTAGCTATCGTTAATTTAAGGAAAACAATTAATCATACTACACACTACAACTTTTAGGTTAAGTTTAAAACAAAACAATAACTAACTACTGATTGTAGTTTTAAGAACATTACTAACACCTCTAGCTTTAGAATTAAATCTCATGGACCTGAATGTCCTCTGATCAAAGTTCTTTTTACTCGTTTCCCTTGATTCAAACTAGTTAAATAAAGAAAAAACAATATTAGGTTAACTTTAGTACATACACCTCCGAAAAAATCGGTAGCTTCAACTTCTAAATTACTCATAGTGCACAAATCACAGGTTTTTACTGATTTTATTACAAAACGAGATAAATGCACGGCGTTTCGTAGCGTGAGTGCGAAGCGGCCTTTAAACGTGTACTGATTGACTTTGAATTTCGATTCAAGTGACGTTTCCACTTACAAGAACGCGCACCTTGAACTTGGTTATCTCTTAATCTACAAAAACTTAATATCACAGTGACAGTAAGTAATGCTATGTCCTCGTCGAGTTTAAGATTAAGTTTCACATCAATAAACACTTGGAAAAGTTACATGTTTAAATTACAAGCTGCTCGTTTAGTATATTGTGATCATTGTATACAAATAAATGGAACACTAACCATGTTTGTATTACTTGACTGTGCTTATGCCCTCCGACTACCTAATTCAAACTAAATAAATAACGTAGGTATACTTTGCCTGTTAAGCATTATCAATCAGAAACGATAAAACGATAAGGATAATCGACAGTCATGTTCATAATCGGTTTAACATTTATAACCTAAGGAATATCTGATAAGATTTTGTGTAAGCAGCCAAAATCAAAGTACCATAATTAATATGTTTAAATCATATACTTACAAGTTTACTGTTGAAATTTAAACTCATCGTTATCAGCCAACACTCACAAAAGGCCCAGGGATTATTATAAGAACACGTATGTAAAAAGTAAAGATTTCACTCGCGGCGACTGCTAAAGAAACGAGCGACAGATAAAGAATACACGCGGCCGGAATGTATTCTAGTCTAGTTCACTGATCATTAGGGTACGTTACCTTTTACTATTTTAGCGATGACGGTCTTAAAATAGACGGCAAAAAATAGAAAATTTGAAAGGTACGCTTAATAGTTTAGTCATATTGTTGGCAAACAATACGAACGCGGTACTACAATCCAATTCTGTTACCTACATTAATTGAAAGGTAAACGTGTACATCATAAATTTATTTTCAATTAGCATTAAATAATTAGCCAGATAGCCCAGTTAGAATGCTTCCAAAATGCTATCACAATTTTTAAGTTTACAATAATTGAAAACTTTATCAATTTAGTGACACTTCCGGTTCCGCTTGAACTGTCATAATGATGTTATTTTATGAAATTCAAAGGAAAACAAGTCCATACAGCCATGTCTGTTGTTTGTTTTCTATAAAAGTCCAGTCACAGCCAGAGTCGTCAGTCTGTAACTGTCCTAGATAGTCACGAACGTCGTGTGAGCTGACCCTATATAGCATCTATTATAACCATAGATGATAGTATTACCTATAGATGGATCACAAGAGGCAACCATTTTTATCCTTTCTAACACCTTTGAATTGTCATAAGACAGAAAGAGACATATCTATATAATCTGTTGGGTCGAAATTGAGTGAATGTCTCAATTTTTACTATATAATGACAGCTTAGCTATAGCGTACAATAGTGATGTGTATTTTTATCGATAATCTTTCTTCTTCTTATTCTTATCTTCTTCTTATCTTATCTTCTTCTTCTTATCTTATCTTTCTTATCTTATATTATTTTATCTTATCTTCTTTCTTATCTTATCTTATTCTTACATATAATAAATCTTTAACAAGTCCGTGTCTGTACATTGAAGATATTCGAGAAAAACTGTTACTAGGGCTATTTATTAACGCAATAGGACCCAAAACAACGATTTTTAAAATTCTTTTCTGTTTATCTGTTTGTCTGTGCGTTTGTTCACGCTAATCTCAAAAACGGCTTAACCTAGAAGGATGCGGTGTTCACTGATGTATTGTCCTTTCCTTGGATTAACATTTAGTGTTTATTTCATTGAAATCGGATAACAAATAAAAAAGTTACGTCAATTTAAATAATTTTATCAATCAGTTTCGTAAGAATCATTGTTGTTTTCGCGAAAACTTCGGTTATTAATGATTATGGTTTTGGTTAATGGTTAAGTATTAGTGGTTATGGTAGTGGTAAATAAAAACAAAAATAATCAATAAATCGGTTAATTAGTCTCTTAAATGATGATTTAAAACTTACACGAACATAATCTAAAATAAAAAAATGGATAGTTCGTCCAACTAAGATTGTATTGAAATGAAAGGCATGTAGATAGCTTAGCCCCCCCCCCCCCCCCCCCCGCCACAAAATCATACAAATCCAAGTGTTTCCTCTCAAGACATTCTAAGTAGCAAACCACTACGCTGCGAGCAACAAGTAAAGAAGGGGGGTTCGGGGGGCGCAGTCCCCCGCCATTAAAACACACAAACATAACTCTTTCCTGCAAGAAATTGATAAATGGCGAACCATTACGCCCTAGCAAGCAAAGACGGGGGGGCTCGGGGGGCGCAGCCTCTCGCAATAAAACAATACAAACGCAAGTCTTCCCTCCAAGACATTCTAAGTAGCGAACCACTACTCTGCGTGCAACAAGCAAAGAAGGGGGGTTCAGGGGGAGCAGCCCCCTGCCATAAAAACACACAAACATAACCCTTTCCTGCAAGAAATTGATAAGTAGCGAACCATTACGCCCCAGCAAGGAAAGGAGGGGGGGGGGGTGTCGGGGGGCGCAGCTCCCCGCCATAAAACAATACAAAGCTAAAGTGTTTCCTCCCAAGACATTCTAAGTAGCAAACCACTACGCTGCGTGCAACAAGCAAAGAAGAGGGGTTCAGGGGGGCGCAGCCCCCTGCCCTAAAATCTAATGAACATAACTCTTTCTTGCAAGATATTGATAAGTAGCGAACCACTACGCTGCGTGCAGCAAGGCAAGGATAGGGGGCTCGGGGGCGCAGCCCTCCGCCATAAAACAATACAAATACAAGTGTTTTCTTAAATACATTTCTAAGTAGCGAATCACTACGCTGCGTGCAGCAAGGTAACGAAAGGGCGGCTCGGGGTTCGCAGCCCCCCGCCATAAAACAATACAAATCCAAGTGTTTTCTTCAAGACATTTCTAAGTAGCGAACCAGTGCGCTGCAGCAAGCAAAGGTGGGGGGGGGGGTTCGGGGGGCGCAGCCCCCCGCCTAAAAAACACCAAAATACAACGCTCTCCTGTAAGAAATTGATAAGTAGCGAACCAATACGCCCCAGTTAGGAAAAGAAGGGGGGCTGGGGGGCGCGGCCCCCCGTCAAAAAAAACTACACAAATATAACTCTTTTTTGCTAGACATTGATAAGTAGCGAACAACTACGCAGCAGTTGGAAAAGAAGGAAGGGGGTTTCGGGCGGGGGCACAGCCCCCTGCCATGAAATCTACACATACACAACTACAACTCTTTTCTCTAAGACAATGATTTAGAAGCGAACTACTACGTTGCATCAGCAAGTAAAGAGGGGGGCTCTAGGCTCAGGAATGGCTCCCCAAAGTAAAGAGATTCAAACGTCATCATGCCTGAGATAATGGACGTATTTTGTTACTTAGATTCCTTATAGAGCTCTTATACTTAGTTTCCGCTGTGTAACAATAAACAAATTCCACGCGGACGAAGTTGCGGGCAACAGCTAGTCGATAATATAAGTTGTGAAAATAATACATCATCATCATCATCAGCAGCAGCCTTTTTTATGTCCCACAGCTGGGCATAGGCCTCCTCTCAAAATGATAACACGAAAAGTAGCTACCTCCCCCAAGGCTCTCCACTCAGACAGGTCTTGTGCTTTCCGCATCCACCGCGGTCTCGCAATCTTTACTAGGTCGTCGCTCCATCTTGTTGGAGGCCTACCAACAGCTCGTCTCCCGGTCCGTGGAAGCTGTGTGGTGCCGGTCGAGAATTGCACCACCCCATCTCTTCCCGTGGGTGTCGTAAGAGTAGGCGACTAAGTAAGGGGTAAACCGGAGGATGGGCAGCAGTGTCCTCCGCAAACTATCGGGTATAACTGTGGTCGCCAACCCGCCTGCCAAGCGTGGCGACTAAGGCATTTCCCCCCCAATGGTACCTACAAGTCAATGTCTCATCATCATCATCATGTCAGCCGAAAGACGTCCACTGCTGAACATAGGCCTCCCCCAAGGCTCTTCACTCTGACCGGTCTTGTGCTTTCCGCATCCACCACGGTCCCGCGATCTTTACCAGGTCGTCGCTCCATCTTGTTGGAGGCCTACCGACAGCTCGTCTCCCGGTCCGTGGACGCCATTCGAGAACCTTCTGACGCCATCGGCCATCTGTTCTGCGAGCTATGTGCCCCGCCCACTGCCACTTAAGTTTCGCAAAAACTGAACTGGTTTGTTTGAAGTCAAGTCTTTGACCAGTGTGTTGCCAGTTATGACTTACGGATCTGAGACGCGGGCGCTAACGATGGGGCCTCATAAGGAAGCTCAAAGTCACTCAGAGGGCGATGGAGAGGGCTATGCTCGGGGTTTCCCTGCGGGATAGAATCAGAAATGATGATAACCGCAGTAAAACTAAGGTTACCGAGATAACCCGAAGAATTGCGAAGTCAATGTCTGCCGCAGAATAATTAAGATGAAGTTCCGATTTTAAGCTCCTTGGTTAGGTTGTGGGAGTCACGCGTTTGATCATCCATAATCATCTGTTTAAAAAACTACTGCCCAAACAGTATCACTTCTCCTGTCAAGTCTAGTAGGTTAATTCTTCACCAAAACTGTCTAAAACACCAACATTTTTCGAGTAAAAGTTATGGTACTGTAGGTGACGAAGTACAAGTACATTGACCTTGTTAATAAGAAACGCGACCGTTAGGTCGATGTTCTGAAAAGAACAGTTTTTATAATGACGTCGTGGAAACACGATTGTTCTGAAAAGAACAGTTGTTACTTCAGTCACTCTTCAATAATCGCAGCAGCAGAGCAGAGCACATTGACGAAGTAATTCGTCATCGAGTCTCGAAGCGTGGTACACACGACGACGCGCCGCGCATCGAAGTCCGGAGCAGTGCACGTCACGGGCTTGAAACAGCCATACATTTGTCCCGACCGTAGAGACGCCATATTTTTGACATATCAAATATCACTGTTATGTTCATGACATAGAGTTCTTTTTAGTTTGAAAGGTCCCCAAGGTCGGTGAGGACATGGGCCATGACAGCAAGTTTTTTTTTTAATCTTGCTGTTGTGATGCCAGCACTAAAGAGATATCACAATTTTAAAATTGAAAGATCGATAAAAAATCATTGTCTGATTGTAATTTACATTAATTGAGTACGTTTCAATTTATTATTAATGAGCTCTGTTTAAGTAAAATAAAAATTAACACAATATTCACATTTTAGAAACTATCTAGGAAACTATTACAAAAAACTAAGTGCCAGTCATCCAAAAACCCGATTTTAACTAGTCAGCATGGCGATATTCACCGGTGGATAGCTGCTCGAGAAAGAAATCTCTTAAAAGGTCCTAACCTAAAGTATCCCACGTCGCGGTTTGTTATACTATTCAGGGATTTAATTAAAGTCATCAACACAAACCTGGACGCCCACTGTCATACACAGTGTATAACAAAAATGATCCGAAGCGATTTTTTACTGACCTGCACTGAACTGCATCATAAGGACTTAATGGAAAATTTTATCACTCGTTTTTCGTGTCCAAATTCAAAGGATCATATTCAGAGAAATTATCTCGTCATGATTTACCGTTTATGCAAAAACTGGCACTTAAGAAGTATCAAGCTACCAGAGTCAAAAGATAATTTGTTTTAGATTGCGGCGTGCGGCAGGATCAGCGAACCCGGGCTCGGGCAGCGCGGCAAGGAGACGCCACGTAACGGACGCATTGAACCTAACTTGAGGTTGGAAATTATCCCGACCCGTATATTCGTACTTTGTTTTTTAAAATATGATACTTCATTGAGTTTCTTACCGGTTGTCAGTGAACCTGATCACGAAGCTAAAGATTGCGGGTTCGAACCCCGCTAGGAGCAGACATTTGTGTGATAAACATGAATGTTTGTACTCAAGTCATGAATATCATCCGTATCGAACAGCTCGTATGTGTGTCAACAGCCCAAATATAAAAATGTTGGGTTCGTTTCAGAGAATTTCCGTCTAGGCACTACAGAAGGTACCGTGTGCCAAGTGCCCAGTACCCATGGGCCACTGAGTAGTTAACAGCTCCGCCTAAAATATGTGTCAGGTTGAAACCTTTCCTTTAGTAGTGCACACGACCTGAAAATCATGTTCTACTGTTTACTATTGCAGGTCCAGCAGCTTGGACTACGGATACCCAAGAAACACATTTATTTATTTATTTTATTATGTTTTTGCTTGGGTGAATATACATATGAAATTTGCTATTTTTGGGTCCAATTAAGTTTAGAACCAGGAATTTATGAAAGTAACTTTAACTGAGACTATATTTTAATATACTATCTATCCTTTCAATAATTAATAATATGTATCAATCAGAAAATAAAACACCCAATTAAAGTAGATTTTCTTCTGTACCTAGATAAAAGGACAGCATAGGCTCTTATTATCCTCTCACCCCTTGCAGAACTGTAACAAAGACATACTGACTGCCGACAAATAAAATCTACTGTCTTGTGTTGGAGTCCCATAGGGTCTATGGTATGTGGGACACAGCTACTGGCAATTGTCCAGGGATAAGGCCAGGGCGGAGGCGGGGCCTTAGCTATAACACAAATCAAAATTGCTTACTTTGCAATTAGAATACTATCTTATTTGAATTTTTAATATTTGCCTTAAATACCAGTGAGTAATAATTCCTATTAAAGCTATATTTACTCAGCTCCCCATATAATTAACACTCCTTACACAGGTAAATACAGATTTACAACCCAGCACAAACTTTATCGTTCATACATTTGGCTATACAATTCCAACGTTCGTGCTTGCTGTGGGTGCATCGTGCAGCCCGAGCGAGCGCCAGAACTATTATCCACATTCTGCAATCCATATTCATATCTGATGTTATTATTAGTTAACATGTTTTCCTGCTGAGTTTCTTGTTATTCTTAATTAGGACATAATTACGTTGTTTTATATAGCTAATTGACAAAAATAATATTTTATTTATCTGACATGATGACATGAAATGTATATTTCATAAATTTTTGTTATTTGACATTTGGAGACCATATACATCTCCAGTTTATATACATATATGTGTAATTAGTTTAGTTTGAATTGACCCTTGGATACTATACATCTCGGTCATTTAGATTAAGTATTATGTTATAGTATTAATTCTGGGACCCTATACATCCCTTTGTAATTCTGATATTCGCATGTATTTGATCTGGAGACCCTATACATTTCTTGGTCAATTAAAACGTGCCAGTAAAGTGTTCTGGATTAAATTTGTTCTAATAATTATTTTTTAGGTACACTTGTTTCTAAAACATGTTTTTTTTTTTGTAATGAAATTAGTGAGGTTTCTTTGTGTAATTCATCCGAGGTTACGTATTGTAAGAACTAATGTAACTTGTTTTTAGAAAAAAGGACTTTGTGACAAGTTTCTTGCGGCGCATTCTTCTTGGCAATCATGGTCTTTCCGAAAGCGCTGGTAGACTTAAAAGAATGACATGTAAAATGCTAATAAAATTATTTATGCTTTGATCCGATACAATATCTTATTTTATTTACAATAGGGGAATGAGCGGAAGGTCTCTGTTATTATGCGGCAGAATACGTTTAATTTTGGCTTGACGCAGAGGCCTTCAGCTCATTTCTAAACCTACTAAACATTTTGAAATCAGCTGTGACGAGTACCATTATTACCGGTATTTTTTACGTAAAACTACGATATGAGACATCACTATTATCGGCATAAACCGATCCATAGAGGCACGAGGCGCATCACTTCGGTACAGTGGCGCCCCCAGAGTGCTGTGGTGCCCTCCCGAACTATCTCTACGGACGGACCGTTCTTAGGCCTGTTTCCCATCTGTACTTGTACATAGTCTCTCTAATCTGTGGTGCACGTGTGAATCGTGTGATCGCTTTAACAGCCGTCCGCGGAAAAGATCACAGAGTACCTTTTTATAACAGGAAAAGATCGCGTTTAGCCCGCGACCTATATTTACGCTAATCTCGAACGCGACTCGCGCCGCGCTACTCTTCGCGTGCCTCTCGCTCAGTCACTCCCTCCCGCTCGTTTAGAGCGAGAGGTACCTGTTTATGTTTTCTCCTTGTCAGGACAACTAGTTGTGCTACTTAAGTTTTTTATAATTGTAAGCTTTTTGTAAATAAACTCTCATCTCTCGTCTTCTCTACAACTTCAATTAGGACTTTTATTCATCTCCGACATACTGGTACCTAAAGATCCTAAAGTGATGACCCCGAGAAGAACACTACCTCAAGAAGATGACGACTAACACAGCAGCTGATGCCGGCGTCCAGGGCCATGTTTTATAAAGCTACAAGTTTCAATTTACAAGCGGAAGTCTCATTCTGACAAAAGGTGATGGAATGAGACTTCCGCTTGTAAATTGTAACTTGTAGCTTTATAAAACACGGTCCAGATGTCTCACGTTCAGTGTTGCCAACCTTCGTTGCTAGAATTATGTCAAATTTACCATAAAATTACCGTACAATTATGGTACACTCCGTTTTTTGGGATTTTAATTTTGCAAAACCAAAATGTTCATATTTCTTTGCAGTTTTCAGGTAAAAGCAGTATTACCTTTGAGATAAAAACGTGTTGTGGGTGATTTTTAGTGCTTACCGTTGGTTAAGCACAATTCAAAAATATTTTGATCAGATTAGTGTAAAATTAGACTTATAAAATGGAATTTCACCTAGGACACAGAATTAATAGGTACCTAAATAAAACAACAATTTATAAAAATACAATTACTTCATCGGATTCACTTCGTTTCGTATCACGCAGAATCATATTCGTGTTCATTGACTGACTTTACCAAGCAACAAAAGTTGGGCTGCCGCGATTGAATGAATTGAACGTGTGCGTCGAACGGAACGGAAAGAAAAGATGCCTTCAGCTATTGCGTAAACAGAGTTTGTTTATGAGTTAGGTATTGCAAATTTTTATGAGTGTTTCATATTCATATTACCGTACATCTTGTAAGATTTTTAGTTCTGGTCTTAAAATTACCGTACATTTGTCACACGATAATTATTACGGTACGGGGCATAAAATTACCGTACAAATACCGTAATTACCGTACGGTTGGCAACACTGCTCACGTTCATGCGCCACCAGCTCAACCGTCAGCCAATACAAACTCCAAAACAACCTAACATCGTCCTGAAACGACAGAATAAGAACCTACAACAACAAACAAGAAACGACCCAATACCTACACCTCCAAGCGCAAGCAGAACAACTCGTCGAGGCCGGCCAATCCACCTGCCGATGCCGGTACGCTTCGCTTGAGGGGGAATCCTGTATGTTGCGACGTCACGCGAATTCTCCTATGGCAACACTACGATGACGTCACCCGACGATGAAAACCCCGTACCGACGCTGTCAGGAAAAGTAAGTCAGCTCAAAATAGTCAGTGCCAGTGATAAGTCGTCTTGTAAAGTAGTTCAAAACTTATTGCGACAGGAAATCCCATCGTACAATGAAAGCTAAGTATCTAGCAAAGTATTTAAGTATTTAGGTATAAAATCAAGTGTCCTAAATATCTGTACATCTACGTCCCCAAGTGTCCAAACACCCAAGTATAAAGTATCTGTTTCGAATATTATTGAAGTCAAAGCTCTGGGTGAGCAAGTAAGTACGTAGTCTGACGACCTATAGCTTCATCACTGTGCACAGTAGGTCCCTAGATTCACAGCGTAGCCAAGGTAAACTCAGCGTGGTGTACGCCAAAGAGTTTCGGCCCTGTGACCAAGCGCTCCAGTTCCAGTACCAAGTGTAGATTGGCCAAGGTAAACTCAGCGTAGTGTACGCCAAAGAGTTTCGGCCCTGTAATCATAGCGCCCTAGCTCCAAGCGAAGTAGATAAGGCCAAGGTGAATTCGGCGCGTTGTACGTCAAGGAATTTCGGCCCTGAACCATAGCACCCTAGCTCCAAGCGAAGTAGATAAGGCCAAGGTAAATTCGGCGTGTTGTACGCCAAGGAATTTCGGCCTATGAAGTGTAGGAATAGCTTCCAGCCTTGCGAGGCTGTGAAGACCAAGTAGACCAACTGACTGACTGATAATTCTTCCTCAAGTAAACTCATCCCTATATTAGTACTCAGATCTGGCATTGTCTTTCAGCATTGTTGGAGTCACCCCGGCTGTTGGCTGGCTGTGTGGCCCAAGGGCAGTGGCACTACAAGCAGTGGTGTCATCTGCCCATCTAAAATCTACAGATGGTGAAGCAGAGTATTCCGGACACAACGTGAGCAGTCCCAGAAAGCAGCGCAACTGTGGATTATGCTTCCGTGAGTCCAATTATTCAATTTTTAATTTGGCATAGCACATAGGAATCATTCAAAAAGGATTTGTCGCCTTGAATAAATTATAAACTAACTAAACCCAGGCATCCACAAGATATGTGGCGACACTGTAGGTGACGAAGTACAAATACATTGACGTTGCTAATAAGAAACGCGACCGTTAGGTCGATGTTCTGAAAATAACAGTTTTTATAATGACGTCGTAGAAACACGATTGTTCTGAAAAGAACAATTGTTACTTCAGTCACTCTTCAATAATCGCAGCAGCAGAGCAGAGCACATTCACGAAGCAATTCGTCATCGAGTCTCGAAGCGTGGTACACACGACGACGCGCCGCGCATCGAAGTCCGGAGCAGTGCACGTGTGATCGCTTCAACCACGGTGGTATAACTTAGAACAAAATGTACACTTCGTTGTCCTGCTAATTTTAGTAGTCACTCAAGTTACATTGTATAGCATATACTTAAGTAATATTCTATTTGGTTGGGTTATAGACATGAAGTTGTTGTCACACGTCGATAGGTGGTGCTAATATCAATATAGTTTATATTGGAGTTTTAAATTTTGGAATAAATATTTTATTTTCGCTTAATAAATGCTTTCATTTATCTTTCCTTGTTTAAAAATGCGTTAATGCTAATTAATTATTTTGTGAGCACTGGTAACATCGACCTTTTTTAATTATAGTATTGTCTTATCTAAAATATCACTACACGCATCAGTTTTTCTTACGCTAAAATATTATATGGAATATTCTATGGACACTGGTTGAGTTAACGTATCATATCTGCAAGTAAACCCTAATAAAATGGGGCGAAAACTTAGATTTTTAGTAATTCAGGAGGTTTTGATATTTATTTAGATTTTTTTATTTACTTAAAACAACGTACAGTGAAGGTATAAGTGGAACGGAACGAATGAATAATGGCCGCGATTACCTCTCTAATCTGTGGTTTTTCACAGTCACCGGGTGTCTAAGTTGGAGTTGGAATGCCTGATAAAAAGAAAATGTGTGAAAAATAAAGCACTGAATAGTTATCAAATTTATCAAAACGGGAAATTGGGCAATTTCTATTACACCGTGTTCTAATGTATATAATGGAACATGGTGTAATAGCAATTGCTCAAAGTAAATTATTTTAACATTTAGGAAACTAGACGTCAATGACGTCATCGCATATTTTGCCGTCACAAAGCACCAGATGTCGCTGTGTGCGAAACGTTGAAGTGACATCTCTATTTCAGTTGTAAAAAGGTACTCTGTGGCTTCAACAGCCGTCCGCGGAAAAGATCGCGTTTAGCCCGCGACCTATATTTATAACAAATCTCGAACGCGACTCGCGCCACGCTACTCTTCGCGTGCCTCTCGCTCACTCACTCCCTCCCGCTCATTTAGAGCGAGAGGTACCTGTTTATGTTTTCTCCTTATCAGGACAACCAGTTGGGCTACTTAAGTTTTTTATAATTGTAAGCTTTTTGTAAATAAACTCTCATCTCTCGTCTTCTCTACAACTTCAATTAGGACTTTTATTCATCTCCGATATACTGGTTACCTAAAGTTCCTACCTATCGAAAGTTTTTTACAGTCTTAACAGAAATCACTAAGCAGCAATAGTTGCTAAGGAACCGAAGCGCTCACAATGATCTGCACAAGCTCATAGTCTATAAGGTCAAAAATCCGCTGGGATCGCCGGTGTCGAATGAGTTCTATCTGTCATTTTCCCCAAAGTATAGGCCAGTACATTGCGTTACTAAAGAGGAGAAAACGGATAAAAAAATAAACAAATATTTGTCATACAAAATTGTTGCCATATTCAAGCACTTTACGGTCAATAATCTGGCAGATACAGTACTGGCAGTACATACATACTACCGTGTGGCAGAAAAGCTTCGTGAATCAAAGTGATAAGTAGGAATAAAGAAGATAGGAAATGAAAAGGTATGTAAGGTAGGTATGAATAAAAAAAAAAAAACAGTAGGTACTTATTCAAACATAATATTTGTATCTTCATTTAATTTTATTAACAACTTACAAAATTATCAAGTTTTTATTAGCAACAACGTGGTTCTAATTAGCAAATTGCTCTTACCGTTTTTTCAGGCGACTGCGTTTGGCTTTTCTTCTTTAATTTACACCCAGTCCAACAGTCCAACGCGTTTGATGCAAAGATATGAAGGGTTTGCCTGAAAACGAGCGCTGTAGCAGGCACCTACTGCAGCATAATGCTGAGTCAAATTCCTTTTCGACATCATCATTTAAGTATAATTTTTGTAACTTTTTGTATTAGTTTAAAGAGACAGTGTATATTTTGATGTCGAATAAAGTTATGTCTAGTACTTAACGCATTTTATCGAAATAGAAACACCTCTAGCCACTTTTGCCTATTTTAATTTGCGTATATTTTTTATATTTTAGTATCGACATAGAACAATTTTTCGTGGTTTTTTTAATAGACTCGAGCATATCCAAATAGGTAGCCATTTAACGAGATCTCCAAACAAGGGTTGCCATACTTTTTCTACTAAGTAGGCACTATTCCCATTTTCTGTTCAAACCTTGCGTCAACTGCTTTTAACAATCACTTGAATACAAAACAAACTTAAAATTAAATACACAGCCATTTGATTTACTAGCTAGGCGGCTTCCTAATGATCTCTCTGATACTTTGAGTAACTCCTGAGACCAAGACAAAGGAGCCGAAGACAATAAGTATAACGTCCTTTATTAGGATCCATTTGAACTTGCCCAGATCTCTTTCCCATCGGAATACGAGGTCCAGTATAGATGGTGCTATGAGACCAAGGAACGCGTAGAAGAAGGCCCCTTCGAGACCGATGACTTGTTCCAAACGTGGTAACGTCGCTGCTGCAATAACTAAACAAAAAAAATATTATAAATAGCACTACCTACTACACGTCCCTTCTGTACACGTTTAAAAACTCGGACATTGTTTTATTACTTACTTAGATAGATTTTTATTATATTTTTTTAATAAAAAAAGATTACTGGCTCAAAATTATCGGAAAGACTTTTAAAGTACACATTTAAAAACAAAACTTATTTTCTTTCTTTTACATTGATCTAATAGCAATCTTCGGCGACTTCTGAATAATTTTTAGCAATATCAGCCAGTATTATCATGATTGTAACGTCATTATTTTACCTCTTTGTTTGGAAAACTTTTTAGGCTATCCTACGTCTCTACGGTATACCCACTCTATGCCAAGAGTGGATTTCAAGATTTTTGGGAGGGAGTTTGCACTCAAATTGCAAATACTTACCTACTGCAGAATAATTTATTACCTGTCAGGATAGCGAAAAATGCTCGTATGATACTCTGTGCCAGATTATGGTACTTCTGTCCCACGTACTGTTTAGTGTTTCGCCACACTATCTCCATCGGCACGTAAAACTGCAGCGTGTACGTAAAGAAGATAGCCAGAACGATGAAAAATTTTGCCATTAGTGCGGGCCTGGAATGAGATAGTAATTGTAATTTTTTTGTACGTATTTAAGTATTAAATAAAATAAAGTAGTGCAATCCAATAGTGGATCCTTATTTTCTTTAAGCGGTAATGATAATCTCTCCTTTGGCATTAATGTATCAATCATGGGTCATTAGTCTCGAATTAAAGGTCATTGTTACTCTTCTCTTTCATATAGTCCTCCTAGTGAAGGTATTTTTGTTCAGTAATTGGCCATGCAAAAGAGTTAAATGAAACTTTTACCGATTAACGACTATTCTATTCAATATAGGTAGTAACAATTTAATACCTTTCAAATAATTCAGTGTGCAACTTTTATCGTACTGTGAATTCGGAGCCTAACTAGACACGGCTGTTTGGGTGGATGAACTTATCTCTAGTGGTTGCTTTCTAGCTACTTAAGAGAGGAGTAAGAAGAAGGAACGACACTTGTTTTTAAACGATTTTTGTTATACTTTTTCCAATGAGCGAATACACGACTTTTAATCGAAGCCTATTGTCAGAGCGTCGCACTTGTTTGTTGTCGTCCCAGACACCTTGCATTCGTCTTCAAATAACGACACGATAAGTCTACACATCGACAAACAGAGAGCGACCTCCTTACAGTACCTACCTACAACGGTCGGCTGCAGAGAAAAGGTAACCACTATTACCAAACTTACCATTCAGACGTCGGCAGATTGAGCGTGATGCTTCCCTCCGATAAGTCTCCATACTTGACGTAGCCCAGGAAGCCCATGATGGTGTACAGGAGCACGACCACCGTCATAGTAATGTTGAGCACCCCGGGACAGCCCAGGAAGTGCTGTGGGTGCGCCATAGTGTTTTCAACCGGGAGGACCACGCCGATTCCTTCCATCGCAAAAATTACTGTACTGAAATGAAGATCGATGAGTTAAGTGGGTGTTCGTAACAAGGTCGTCTTGAAAATACTGCACATTTTTATAGGAATAACATAACCAACTTAGAACAGTTGAAAAGTTATAACTGCAGGGGACTTACCCGATGAACAGCGGCAGTTGACCAACGTCGACTGACTTAGGCAGTGCGGACAGGTCAGGGAAATCAGAGCAGATGTAGTACAGGCAGATGAGGAAAGTGGCAAAGAGGAGGAGGTTGGCGAACCCTGAGAACGGGGCCAGGTACTTCAGGTTCTTGATTTGTGTGAAGATGAGAAGCGGGACTAAGAATATTAGGCAGTACATGTTCACGCTTAGAACGTTCTCGTGGTCGAAGTGATCGACAACCTGCAACAGAGATTAACATATTGGGTTTAAATTTGAAGGGATTGGCTTAATTGATCTAGTGACTTTTGTAAGGAAAACATCGCGAAATAATGACCATAGTTACGACTGGTTTTAGGGGTAGTGACTGAGAATCAGCTTACAAAATAATGAGCTGTGTCCAACTGTGAATCTATTATTAAAAATCTCTTTAACACCAAAGTACTAATTATAACCCGTGCTTGACTGAACAGACGAAATCAGCAAGAGTATTGAAAATAGCAAAATATTATCTCTAATTTATTTTAGTTACGCGGTCTGACGTTCAACACGAGATGCTACTTTGTCACAGTTCCAAATAGGTAAGTACCTACCTGTTTCACAGACTGCACAAGCAGGATGACGTAGACGGCGCAGGCGCCAAGTATGGTGAACGCCATCGCCCAGTCTATAAATATCCTGAAATATGCGGGAAACGTCAGACACTTCCTCATGGTCAAATGGGCTGTTTCGGTCACGCTAAATTTATTTGGCGGAAAGCATGAAGCAACTTGTGTTCGTAAACTGGGATGGTACTGGCCAGGTAGAAAATAGCATACAGCATAATTATACTCGTATGCACACTTATTACAGACGAGAAATGGCACGTTTTTTATCGGCCGTTCCTGACGTAGCGGTTCACAGGAAAACCGTGAACTTCCGTACAAAGTTTGTCGTGCGGAGTTGCAGAGCTTTTGTGCACAGCGAGAGTCAGAATATTAATTAGGTACACTCGCATAGGGCAGTAATATCGGTGCCTATTGACAAAATGCGTACTTACAAGCAGCAAAGCTAGGATACGAGTAATTTTGTCCTCCATTCTTGCACGTAAGGCTTGCTATTATAATCTAATATTAAAAAAAAACTGTCAGCGAAACGGTGCTTTATATTCTCAAAATATATAATCACAAATTTTTACATTCGTCAAATCGGATCCCAATATAACAAGCCTTACGTTCTTTGTACTTAGTTCACAGAATACTAAATATCCAGTTTCAATGTGACTTGATCAGTAAAATCAATCGGTTCAATCACAATCAATTCGCGTGATTTATTCAAACGATAGAGATTTATCGAGACCTTGACAATCAATAGTAAGTAGTTGAATAGTTCCAGTTCTGAATAATTGATGGATCTGTATTTAGATGTGAATGACCTACATTCAAGAATCATCCAGAAACTGAAAGTAAACATAACATTGCGATCAGTTGCAAGATTGAAAAGTAGAACGTTTTTAACATGAAACTACCGTGAGACTCAATCATAGTGAAATAAACGGATCACTCACGTACGGTTTACGTCTCGCCACCGGCGTGGCGTGAGCTCCCAGAGGAAGGACTACGGATTAGTCCGAAACATGTCTAGCTATACTCGACTGACATACGTGAGTGATCCGTTTATTTCACTAAGAAGAACGTTAATATTAATTCGCTCATTATTTAAAGATATGATCTATGTCCATAGTTATATTATTTAAATGTGCACTAAATACGAGAGACGACTTCGAATAAGACTAGGTACGATGAAATGTTATCTGCCGTTTTGTCAAACTGCACGCAGAAGTAGGTAATTGCCCAATAAACCTGATTGCAATTTTCTAGGTAAAGGTTCGATAGAAATAGAAAATTATGTTGGTTATTCACTAAATACTTACACCGTCCTGTAAATCGACTACAAATACATGAGTTACCTATGGTGTTCAAAAATTAATTCTCAGTATTATTAGAAGCTCACCTTGCAGCTCTCGACCAATTTCTCAAAGGCTTGGGCCCAGTTGCAAAAACTGCCTCAACTGTCTCAGCATATCCCAAGGACGGCACTTTTGATACCCTGGACACGTCTTGTGAAGTTTTAACCTGAAAAAAAAAGCGTTTTTTTATTTTTAAAAGCAGTTTACGAAAGAAAGTGCAACTGGCTGGAATAAATACGTCCTAACGACATACTTATTGCCTTTCAGCGGAATTTATAGTAACAAAGGTGATCTGAAGTAAAATTACCTATAATTTCGGTGCCAAGAAAGCTAGAGAAAAATGATTTTGGCTGGAAAAAGTTTAAACAGAGCGTCTATATCAAGTTTCGTCCCAAACTGCCAAATAGCCCATCACTTGGGATGGTTAATTCTTAGCATCTTTTTTGTTTGTCTCCGTAAATATTCACATAGATGTTAGAATAAGAGTATACAGGGTTGCAGATAATATGCGTCAGCAAGTTTAGGCGAACAGTTAAACAACCCTGTAAAGTTTCTTCGGAAAACAACATTTAAACAAAAAACAATTCAACTAGTAGTTACCTATTATAAATGTATTATCAACCAGTAGAGGCAATAAAGTTTTTTTATTCTATTTATTAAATAACCTAACCAACTTAGAAAAGTTGAAAAACTTCCTTTAGTGAAACCGATTTCAATGAAACTTAGCTAAAAATCATCTCGATTAAGTTAGCTTTCTATTGAAAAAAAAAAAAAATCGCATCAAAATCGGTCCATCTGTTTGGGAGTTATGATGCCACCGACAGATACATACACAGATACAAGGTACACCCATCCACAGGACAAACTTATAACATCCCTCTTTTAAGGTCGGGGGTCAAAAAAACTTCATATGGGACTTAAGCTGCTTCATCACTTGCTGATTTTTTTTTTTTTAAATCTTAATTTAAAGAGCTTCATCGCTTTGTGCTGAAATATTGATGCTTTATTAACTACAACCCTGTAGAACTAAGTAAGTCATTTGTCACTTACCAGTAGGAAGACGCAGTGCGTACAAATGTAGCCTAGGATGATGGTTCCAAATATTCCAACTATGGTGCCAGAGTTCTTGAAGGCAGCTGGCATGGCGAGGATGCCAGACCCTAGTGATGATTTCAGGAGATTCGCGAATGATCGCACATCCCTGAAAACGTAAAAGTATTCTTTGATTATTTGTAATCCATAGTTTTCAATGACCGGCCGGTTATGAAACCGTCTGATCTTGCCTATACACATACCATTATTTAAAAAAATTGGGTAGCGGACTCTGTACTCGTGTTGGTACAGTCGAGGAAATTAATTTCTGACCCACCATGGAACTTTTTCACAGTAAACGTCATAGAGACATCGCATTGCTTGACAAGTAAAACCGTTATGACGTTTACTACAAAAATATTCTATGGTGGGCCAGGAATTAATTTCCCGACTGTACGTGGACCTTTCGTTAGACTATAACCCAACCATCTTAGAAAAGTTGAAAAACCATATTTATTTTCAAAAATGATTGAACCGATTTTAATGAAACTTAGCTAAGAACCATTTCGATTAAACTATTAGCACCCGTTTGGGTTTGGGAGCTATGTGCCACGGACAGATACACAGGTCCAACTTAATAACACCTCTCTTTTTCGTGGCGGGTTAAAAAGAGAAGTGATTTTCGCCTCTCCCAAAAATTTGCCATCAACATTGTCAATTTTGCATAGGGTCTGTGTTGATTGTTGTGTGCGTGTTTTTGAGATTGGTGTGAGAGCTTATAGGAACGTAACAAATTTTGACATGAGCGTTTGAAAGTAAACGTGTGCTGTGGGTACAGTTGAACCAAGTCATTTCTGATTCAGTATCAAAGAATGTCCTCACAGTAAAAGTCATAATGATTTTCCTGATCAGGCTATGCGATGTCACCATGACATTTTGTATTAAAAGGTTCCACAGTGAGTCACGATTCAGTTGGTTCGTTACGTACACTTCGACCTCCTCGAAAACTTACGGAAAAAATGTAGAGCAAAAATAAGGCAAAGGCTAATTTTATTATTAAATAATCATTGAAGAGAGAAATAGAGCAATGGGCGATACGGTTCTTAGTGAAGCGAAAAATTGTCCTACCTACACCGTTAAGAGCTAGTTAAATCTTAAATCTTAACAGATTTATGGGCGATGAACTCATACAAGGAAAACTGTTACGACATTAGGTATAAAATCATAAGATCGTTTTATCGTCTTACCTACTAACATTTTATACTTAATCTAT
Source organism: Clepsis dumicolana (assembly GCA_963691665.1). Lineage (NCBI taxonomy): Eukaryota > Metazoa > Arthropoda > Insecta > Lepidoptera > Tortricidae > Clepsis > Clepsis dumicolana. Next base: position 11,655,632 of record OY829506.1, read on the forward strand.
AAGTATTAAAAAGGATGTTTTCCAATTAACTTGTTGGTTTTCCTTAAGTGACCATATTCATGGCAAATATACTGGACAAGTTCCGCATTGCAACATAATAATTGAAAGTCTGTGAACGTAACGTAAATAACAAGTCCATAACATAATTAACTTAAACGCTTGATTATTTACGTGATAATTATACTGGAAAATATTTCGACAGCTTCGGATGTGTCTGAGATCCTTATTATGATCATGTTCCGCCGCGGGTCAAATCACGACAAAAACACAAATTTTGTAGACTCGTATAAAGATCCGAAACTTACAGACCATACTTCGATACATAAATAAATAAAAAATATTGTACTACTTATTGTATTACTTAACTATAGCCAGGCTCAATCATAGTGAAAAACACGGATCACTCACGCGTAGAGGAAGAACTATAAACGAATCCGAAACAAATCGGGCTAAACTCGACTTAAAATATACGCGAGTGTATATTTTGGAATAGAAAAATAATCTATGTATTACTTTTCAATTCTAATTTTTACCAGGAGGTCTCGTTTCACTTGTCGGGTCATTTCTGAGCCTCTACTGTAATCGACGGCCAAAAAAACATCTCGATCGCGTTCGCGTTTACGTCAAAATTACTATGGGCATATTAGCAGCGGTAGCGCCACTAGTGGCGCGTATCGGCAACAAACAATTATCATACTTACTATTTGACGTATTTTTGGCCTTTAGTTACACTAGGCGCTCTCTGGTGTAAAGGTTGTCCGTCTTGGTTCCACGCAGTAACCAAGTGTGCTGTGAGTCAAGCACGACTTGTCGAATCCTGCGTAACGTTACGGTTATCGTATCGAGATCGAGAAACCTCATACAAAATTTTAGTTCCAAATACGCTCACGGGCGGGCGCTGTTCCAAACGTCATACAAACTCGACAACGTTTACTATTCGATTTTACGTGACGCAGGATTCGAAAAGTCGTGCTCGACCCTCTGGACACCTTTGCGCCTAGAATGACACATTATTTGTCTTATTTGTGACATTACACAATTTACTGAGTATTTTTTTTTGTCGTCTAAATGACATCGTGATTACTTACGAATTCGGATGTTCCAGTTTCCTGTTCTGGAAAGGGTCGTATTCATTTTTCTCCGGATCAGCTTTTTCTTTACATTTAGTGTTGATTGTGTTAATTGATATCGTCGACGGATACGCTCCATGTTCCGTTATCACTGCTCTGCAAAAAAGAGATTATCTTTTAAATTTCACACTGAAACATAAATATACAGAACCATCAGTAAAATAAAATCTCGAACTGGGATTATCATTGAAACCATTAAGCTTGCGGGAAGATATTTGTATGATAAACAGGAATGTTTGTTCTCGTGCATTGAATACTTAATAATGTATACAAGTGTGTTTATCCGTTGTCCTCATACCCATAGTAATAGTAGGCTTTGCTTAGTTTGGGTTAGTCAATTGGTGTCAATCGTCCCAGGTATTATTTTTAATTACGTAATTAATCAATGAAATCACTGAATTCTGGACTACAACAGATGTCTGAGCCTTAGTTTTATTAAGTACACTTAAGCTTAAGATTTACAAAATCAGATAACAAATACACTTATTAATTCCGAAAGTGGCATGTCATAATCTACAACACTAAAACAATTAGGTTTTAGATTTATTATATTGTACTAAGTTCGCTTATCATACATTACTTGTATGAAAACGACTTAAGAGTATATTCTCTGACCAATTAAATAGTTACCTACTTAGTTTGCATTGACTTAATTATATCAATGCCGGTATAAATTTTGAACGGATTATAATAGAAGGTTATAATTTTATTTTATTTTAGGCTATCTGCGAACTTTGTCCCTCTGTTAGAAATCCTACAGCTAATAAGAGTAAGTACCTAATATAAATAAGTCTTATCAATATCATTCTCAGAGAAAGTCTGTGCCCAGCAATGGAACAAATATAGACTAAGTATCATGATAAAGTGTTTAAACGTTCTACAAACAAGCTTAACATGTTTGACAGGTAGATTCCTGCTAATCGGAGAAATGCATATTTTAGGAAAACTGTAAATGGATCCATAGGTATTTACAACAAAAATTATAATTGTCCATGCGTCAGTTTTATATTACTTAGTTACTATTTTTTATCTTGGCTTTGGTGAACAATTAAAGGCTTTCAAGGAGATAAGACAAGTCACGATAGTCTCGCGTGTTATTGACGTTATGAGTATTAATATTTTTTAAATGGAGATATCATGATTAAAGTAATTAAGTTATTGTAAGTACTTCCTTTTGCTTTTACCTACTAACCTATAAGGAGGTACAGTCAGCGTCATATATATGGTGACATCCAAAATGCTCAAATAGTTCGGTACACCAGCCTTTTAGGTAATCCTATTTCCTATTTGCACACGAGCCGCCCCTTGTAAAGTCTTAGACGATCAAAAATGAAGAAGGAAGATTATTAAATAGAGTCCAAATTCTCAATGTCACGTCTTTTACCAATACTTATATACATTGATTCTTAGTTTAAATACCGAAAAACCATAATCTGTTTTAAATGAATCGCGGTTACTTGATTGCATTAGACATAATGTAAACGGGATATTGAGCGCGATTACCCGTTCTCCCGTGATCATGATGCATTTGTAAAGAACTGCGTCGAAATATCCGGAGCTCATCGAACCTATAAGGTAATCGCGTAAATATCCGATTTTCATTATGTCTAACTATAATCTGCTTCCAACTTCATGCTTAAAAGTTGGAAAAGTTAGGCAGTTCATTTGTTTGAGTGTATGTTATAACTTTAATATAGCTTAGAGCTTGCAAATAGGTACAAAGTATAAAATATCTTGGAAGTTTCATCAAAAATTGGCACGGGCAATGACTCCAACCGTCTTCTTACTATCATGACGCCAATTCAATGTAAGTGTTCTCATACCATCTGACACGTGCTTGCGAGATGACAATTTATCACTCATCATTGTATCTCCTGTAGGTATATCACGGTTGAGCACTCTATCACTAAACATCTATCAGTAAAGCTACCTATTCAAAGACGTTAATAGCCTGCTAGTTTGCTAGGATTAAATATTGTGGGCTGAATTTAATGCACTTTTAGTGTTCGGATTCACTTGAAATTTGAAAAAAGAAACCGTCAGCAGAAATACTTTTTTTTTCTGTCAGATTCTCGTGGAGCTCCGAACTTTGTTAAATCGTATATGTGAAAGTTGTTTGTCTCCCCTTCTTCGACGCTAATACGACGCAAATAAAACATTTTCTAGTTTCTGCCCAAGCCTTCTTTGACATTTCAGCGTTTCTCCAGCTGATACGCAAATAGTGAATCATTCGTCACGCGTTTTCATTTGTTTTCAAACTTTTCAAGGCTTAATTGTCGCAGAAGCGTGAAACTATAGAAAAGTTACACAACACTGGCGCCGGAGCCAGACTGCCGCCTACATGCGCCGCGAATAGTTTTATCGTGCGGTATGCAGCACATATATAAATAAAAGGTCAATAAATTGGGTTTACGGCACCGTTTTGTTCATAAAAATTGAAAAATGGCGCAAAACGTGAAATGATAAAGTATACCTACATACCAAATAATACCAGTTTAAACAGTACCTATTGAGTTTACGTACATTTTTAAATGGTGTTCAATTTAAGTATAATCTAGCTCGAAATTTGGTATAAGTATTAAAGAAAAACGGTGTGCAAATGCGCACGTTGATCATTCAAAAGCCGTTCACAGTGCTTGTAAAGTTTTTTTTATGACACAGGCATAGGTAACCTAGCAACGCCAATCCATGTGGGACCGTGTAGAGCATTATCTTTGCAATGATTATTTTATGGCGTCTTCTTTGAGCTATGACGATGGCTTGCTTTTAAATTAATATTGAAATGCACCTAGTACGTTACGCATTCAACGATGGACGTCATTACTTTAATTTGTAACTTGTTTGTACTTTGTCGCTTTACGGTCACGCGCGGAACGTTATAGAAGACAACAAGACTGACAAAAGTATTTAATGCGACAAAATATAAACTTGTCTTATCAGCTAGTTTTGATCGACTATACTGGTGGACTTGGCATTTATCAGAATCGCCGACTTTTTTATTTTCGCATAATGAGCAGTATTCATTATTTATCAATCAACGTTCTACAATCAAGCTGTTTTAAGTATCCTCACAGTATTTTAATAGCAATCGTATAAACTTACGGATAACGGCTATAACAAGGACATTTTTTATACTTTTATACATACATTTTTTTTTATACTACAAAGAAGGCAAACGAGCAAGTGGGTCACCTGATGGTAAGCGATCACCACTGCTCATAGACACCCGCAACCCCAGGGGTTTGCAGATGCGTTGCCAAACTAGAGAGCTAAGATGAAATGCCTCTTGTGCCCGTAATTACACCGGCTGTCTTACTCTCCACACCGGAACACAACAGTGCAAGCACTACTCGTTACTCGTTACTATTAGAATCTATAGAGCCTTTAAACAGTAGGTATTTACATTTCAATCTTGTCCTTCCCTAGTTCGTTTTTTTTTAAGTAATAGGATTGAAGTGTGCTTTTTGTTTTTATTATATTTGCTAGCCATTGAGATAAAATTGCCATTTGAGGGTTTTGGGGGCGAGCAATCGACCTAATTGGGTCTCATCTCTGGGAGAAAGCGTTATTCCTATTTTTAACCGACTTCAAAAAAAGGAGGAGGTTCTACGTTCCACTGTATGTATTATTATTTTTTTTTTTTTTTTTTTTTTTTTTTTTTTTTTTTTTTTTTTTTTTTTTTTTTTATGTATGTTCATCGATTACTCCGTCAATTTTACAGGTACGTACTATGTGTCTCATATATTTTCTAAGATTATTCAAGTATTTGCGTCTGGTAGTCATCATCTCATGATGATGAGCTGATGATGGAAGGTACAACTCCTTAGCGGTTAGGAGTAGGAGGATAATTCTGAAAATGTTAAATCAACGTAAAATTGTGAAATAAAAATCTTTTAACATAAAAGTAATTACGTACACTTTTCCGAATGAAGCTCGGTTGTCCAGGCACAGTTAATTAAATATACGTATGAAATGTGAGTACGTTCTTCAACGCATTTGTACCCACCAACGGGCTTATGCGTGAATAACACACTGCATAGTAAATAATACACTGCATTTAATTTATTAAAGGACCAAACAGGTATGATCATTCTCTGAAGGACTACGAAATAGTAGTTTTATGAGTAACGACAGGCGTGTCGTAGTATTTTTGGTATACTAATAATAACTACCACAACGATACTAAAACTATGCGCAATATTACAGTATTTCGCCTTATTTTAAGTCAAAATTCTACTCTGTATGCCTACTTACGCAAGATAAAAAATCGGTTTGAATTACGTTTATAGAAACTTGTTGTTTCAAATAAACTCGATTCGGAATCAAAGATATAAACATATAGTTTCTATTCATAAATCACTATACTTACAGCATCAAGAGATCGACGAAATCATTTTTCACTTCAGGGAACATTTTTTTTTAGTACCTACACATTTAAGTACGTAAATCATAACAATCTAAATCAATAATTTAAATTAAACGTAAAACACTTACGTGGAACTAAATTCCTTCAAGTTGTAGCTGTTGGACATCGCTAAGGGGATCACACACAATTAACCATTTATTTATTTATATTTACATAAACACTATTTCATTTTATATGCTTGTGCGCAACCGGCATGTTGGACGCGCTACGGTCTTGTAATGATCGCTTGCGTGACAAAGTGTGAAGGGTAAACCTCTCGATGATGTGCTTATAACTAGAGCCAGCTATTAAAACTGTTAATTAAGATTTTTCCCTATTGTTAGATTGAAAAACCGATTAATGTCAAAAAGCGTTTTATGAGTGATAAAAGTTTTGAATTAATATTGAAACATATTAGACGCGTGTTCTTCGTTTCAATCTCTTGACAACAGAGGTTCTATTTAATGTTACCATGTATAATTTTGAGACATCATGGGTCAAACAAGTCACGTGCCGGGTCGGGTACGTTTGTGAAACCTGTTTAGCCGTTAAAAAGAATTCGCTAGTCTCAATAAAATTAGCGGTTTAGGCTCCAGTCCAACACATTTTATATGTTAAAAACCGCCGTTGGCACTATTTAGCTTAACTTGAAAACTCTTAAGTATCTAGTTAAGCCTTTATTTCGAGCATACCAGCCCGATTTAATTTAAAAAATAAATATCTTTTTCTCGACACTACTAAAATATCCATGTCCAAAAGTTGATCTTAAAAGAAGTTTTGAAATCTTAAACGTAACAGCGTCGATCTGAATTTGCTTGTTTTTTTTTTCAAAGATGGTGTTGTTATATTTCAGATTTACACTCTTCGGGAATCCCAGCACACTTATTTAAATGATTGCACAATTTGACAGACGGGATTTGATCGCAATCTTAAACCTACTTCCTTTTCTGTAATCAAGGATCTAGGACACTAGTTTTGATCTCAGTGAAGATGGATGACTTTGAAATAGTTTACATAGGAGAGTTGTATATCCATGCGAGGCCAATGTACGCGGTTTTATTTAGGCAACGAGTTTCGCTGCAATAGCGCAAAGGGATGGCGCTATACAGTTCCGTCTACATAATAAAGTCTTCTATAAAACACTAATGTATGAAAGTTGATTAAATCACTTACAGAGTTCTGTAACTACGGTCAATCAATTCAGCAATCCATGATTTCGTATCACCCATTATTATTATCTAACAGTCATTCTCTTTTAAGTGAACACTGAGAATATTGCTGAAGCCCGAAGGCATCCGACTTACGCGTCCGACTGAGACATTTTCATGTTATTACATATTACTAGGCGAGTAATATACAAAATAATAAATAAAGCAAGGTGCGCATTTGGCACAATGTCCGTCTAGTTTTTGGAGACGCGGAGCCAATGAATGAAGAGTCACATGGGTGGTTCGAGTACAGTCCAGTTCGCTTACGAGTGCTTAAACCTAAATTTGTTTTTCATTATGCTTAAATTTTGTGCTTTGTCAAAGTACGTTTACTTTAATACTTGAAACCCCTGAGATTGAAGGAACCAACCAGGCAGAGGAACAGGGTTGAATACTGGGACTTTTGCCTTATATAAATCTTAATTTCTTTAGAAGTACCTACTTTGATCTCAAGTTTCAATATGTACCACTTTCAGGCCTTTAAAGTAGAGTTAAACTTATTAGGTAAAAATTAGCTCTACCTCTCTAAGTGTATAATCATCGCGTTACCAAATAAGAGGCACAAACCGTCTATTCCTAACATAATGCTTTATTACAGTGAGTCACGCGAATATGCCTTGTACTCAGCCTAGTAACCCCACTTCGAGATTTTAATTGTTGAAATAAAAATAAATACCTAATACATATTTTTAAATATTTTTATTTGCTAAATACTGGGGTAAGCATCATCTAAAACTGTTCCCCATTTCAAGTTGATAACTTTAGTAGTTCCGGATTAACCAGATGTGACGGACAGACAGACAGACCGAGTAACACAATAGTTCCTTTTTACCATTTTGGTTCGGAACCCATAAAATCAGAAGTATCTATTGGAGAGCTACTTCAGAGATATTCGAAATCCGTATTTTTACAACCCAGAATAATATTTACAAAGAAATAGTTAGGTACTTGGTTTAGGTTGTTAGATTCGATCTTTGAGATTTTAGACTATTTATTACAATTTTTATTTTCATAAAATTATAATAAGTACATACCTCAATTGTTGATGATAAACTTTCGATGTGATCTTGATACTGATTCGTCGCAATTGGACAAGTGTGTCAAATAAATTTATATTCAGGAAATCAGTTTTCATAGAGGGTTCCGGAAGGTTCCCCTTGGAATAACTATGATACGTGCTGAATTACGATTTTTGTTAAGCCCATCTGTGATGCAAAATACAATTTATACGTAGAGTTATGGACTTACAGTACATTGCGAATTAGAGTCTAGCCATTTCCGGTAAATCAAGTAACTCTTTTTATTTCCCAATCTTGAACTTTCTGTCTCTCTATCTTTTATGTTTCAAGGAGATTTGGGAGATTTTTGGGCTCCGTAAGTAAGATCACGTGTCACACTTTCGCGCGCAGTTGAAGTGGTTGCCTATCAGGGATCGTAGGAATGTCCATATTTTGTTCAATCCTTCTGCTCCTCTAAACCTCTCTGAGTGCTTCAGCTACTTAGCTGTCGGCAGTCAGCATCGTTTGCGGTCAAGTACCAATCTCCTTCTACCTCTTCCAGGACTTACTCCAAATCCTTCCCTGTGCACGCTGCTAGGCTGTGGAATCGGTTACCGACCTCCGTCAGGCAATCTCCGTCCGTGTATTCGTTTAGGGAAAACTTGAAGAAGATGTGGCTGACACCATGTCCTTAAATATTTACGAATTATTTTTTATCAACTGTGTTTGTATTCAGTATATGTATTGTATGTATGTATGTATATTATGTAGTAGTATGTTATAATATGGTTGGCTTTTGTATGAGTTTATGTATTGTATTATTATTTATTCGCCTTCACTATTTGTGATTATAAACGCACTCTTTGTCGGTCCCTTAAATTAACTTCTCCTCTCTACCGCTCAAATGTTGACTGGTAGAAATCCTTTATAGGGATAAGTCCGCCTTTGTACTGTATCTCACTGTGCGTAACCTGTATTTATTTCTGTATTTTCTGTACAATAAAGCGTTTACTTACTTACTTAGATATCCAAGAAATAAAATTTTGAGGTTAAAATATATGAACTCTCGATGGCGTCGTGCGTGTTATAAAAGCAACACGTAATTACACTGTCCTTAGAAATCAGGACCTTACATGTATTATTTTCAAGGTGCAAGTACCTATCTAAAATACATTTTATTTATAACCAAGATTCCGCAATGCAAATTGAAGACTTGCCAAACAGTTTATTTACTGAAGTATTTTAGTTGTTATGACATTAACATCCGAAACAGCGTTAAGCTGAAAAACGTGAAGTTAATAAAGCTGAAAGAATGCCATGTTAATTAGCTTGTGGCGGTATCACATATTTTTGGTTTGTAGATAAAGTGTTGGGAACTTCGGTTATGTACGCGAGCGCTTTGTAACACCGTCGTGTCTGCTCGTCAGACTTCGGGTGTATTCGCGGATGTTCGCTGCGCGTACAGAGCCGAACGTTCCCGAGCGCTCGCCGATCGCATACGAGTTTATTCGATTATGCACGATGGCCGTCCGATCAGGCGCGAGTGTAACCGAGCGGCAGCCGACAGCGTCCGGAAATACCCGAGCGCCGATCGGACGCGACCGACCACATCCGAGCGCGTACGAGCCAATCGAGTGTCTGCCGAGTTTTCCCGCGTGTCAACGATGGATGGCAGGAATCCCCGAGCTCGGTACGAGCATTTGCGAGCTCGTCCGATAGCTGGCGAAGCGCGTGCTTGGGTGTGTTCATTTTTGCCTAATGGCGGTTGTGCTGTCATGAGGGATCGTTGGTGACGTTTGTTGACGATAAGGAATCTCGTTAAGTTTAATTAATATTCTGTGTTTATTGTGTTTCTTGTGCTTTTTATATTGTGTATTGTCCTTTACAGACATTATACTTTTATGTGGAAAGTGGTGTTTTAATATTTAGCTTAGCACCCATACCCACAAGCTCATCAGGCTAACTATGTGTGTTTGACGAGGCCGTGAAAAATATCATCAGTCATTGTTCCCACTCTCGGTCCAGTTTTCGTAGGTGTACAGGAAAAGAAAAACAATAATAAGTATACAAATCATTGGCAGGCAGTCATAATGAGATGCAAAACTTCAATTGAATGGATACAAATGATATTTTGTTTGAAAATAACCACATAGGAGTAAGTTATGTTGTGAAGTAAGACGAAGCGCACCAGCCTAGAGAAAAAAAAAGATGTCAGAAAGTACCATTCCTAGTGGAACAGGGAACCTAATCAAACTAAACTTTCTTTGCTAAAATTTAGAAAAACAAAATCAACTGGCCTGTCATTTAATATAAGAATTCTTCCAGACTCATGGAAAAGGAACTCTACAACCTCACGTTAAATAGGAGTCGCGACCCACTGATTCAGCTCGCCATTGAACTTTGAGAAGGAGACTACTACGCATTACATCTCTCTCAGAACAGTTCTATTCAATACTGTCTAACTGGTATGAAAGCGAGATGAAAACATGATTCTTCATCTCATTTTCCCCCAATTCGTACAGTGCGGAAGAGTGGGATACATTTACGTTAACCTTACGATTGCATCACTTGGATGTTTTTGAATAGTCTCCCGAAAAACACGTGTCGTGAGTGCACGTGAAAATTGTCTCGCCGCCCGGGAAGAAACAGAACAAGAATATACACAAAAGCAGATGTTCTAGCGCGTTTTCCTTGTACCAAAATACAAATACACACACGCACACACATACACAGTCAATTTTTGTTCAGTGAACGTTGCGTTGATAGAGTGCTTGTTATGGCACCTGTGCAAGGAACCTTGTATATGTATACTTATACCACAGCTTATACTCAAGTTCCTTTAAATTTGTATGAGCGTTTAGATTTGGAATGAGTTTGCGAACTTGACAATTTTTTGAATGTGCGTAGACTACGTAAAACTAGCAGAAAAATGTACCTACTGTAAAGACAATCTAAGCTCTCTAAGCTCTGCACGTGCCTTTTTCCTCTAAGGGGAGAACTATTGGCTTGGTGTCAACGGAACTGTTCGATGACTCATTGGATCTCATGTCTAATTTAAGACTCATTAGCAACTTTTAAAAGCGTTTGCTTCACTTCAATTTAAAAGTGTGTTGCTATACTCAGAGATAGAGAGTTCGCATGGACTTTCTTTAAAATTTGAAAGTTGGTACAGTTTATTTTGTCTCTTACCAGTTTTACTTCGCCATATTTTTAACGTTTTCAGTACTTAGGTACCTATATACACTCTTTTATCGATCTTGATTGTGCTGTAGTTAGTTTTCCAAGTGAACCACTAAAATTCACCGTATTTTGCTCTTCTTCTTTTCTACACGCTCACGTATATAAAGTGACACGGTGAATTTAGCCCTCATCTCAGGTGAAGGGCATCATCTACTTGGGGCTGACTTCGTATCACATCAGATTGCACGTAAAGTTCATGTCACGACTTCGTGCGATGACACGTTCTCTGCCCATGACACGGTCAATGCGCACAGGATAACGGTTTACTAGTTAGACAAGTAATGTATAAGGAAATCGCTTTCCGCACCGATGGTAGCGTATAGTCATAGCGCTGTCAATTAATAAATTGAATTTTATATGAATTTAGATTTCACGTGGCAATGATAACCCTTGCATTTGGATAGTGTCCATGGGATGATATTGTATGTACTAAATTTAATGTAGTACCTATACTATGTGAGAGTCTATTTATGGCAAACACGAGAGCTTATTTGCAAATAAATGATGGTTTGCGTCTTCTGAGTCGGTGCCAATAACAAATTGTACTTATAGCTTGAAGAAGCGGTTACTACCAGTGGATAATTAATTCATATTTCTAGATTTTGGCTGAAAATATCACACTATACGGATATTAAGGAAACATAAAATAAACATTTTCTGTTCTTTTATTTAGGTCGTAACGGTTAAATATTGCAACTGAAAGCTTGAAGAGTACATTTACATACCTATTCATAAAACTGTATCTTTGATCGTTTCAGTAAGGGACTGAATAAAACACTATTATTATATTGTACACAAAATATTCATTATAATTACTCATATCATATTAACAATTTGTTAGTCACATAATTATGTCGCATTAATCCCTCATGTAACATTAGGTACTTGACCACGTTTGCAAAGGGTTGGGATTCATGAGCAGTTAGAACAACGAACTCTCCTAAATCGTTCCGTTCTGGGTGGTAGCCCCAGCAGCCCACTGAAAGATTCGTTAAGCACAAGAAATCTTTAGGCTTCATAACTCTTCGTCTACTCGGTACTTTGCTTCCGCAAATTGGCAATAATGTCACTTATAGTAACAGCGCAACCTGAAATCAGGGCGACAAAGCCAAATAGAACGATGAGGCAGTTTTTCCAAAGGATCCAGTTGTATCTCCCGAGATGTGGCCATCGGAAGATGGTTTCCACTATTCCAGGTATGATGAGGCCGAGGATGGAGTAGAAAAGAGCGCCGACTATGTTGATGATTTGCTCTAACATCGGTAGAGCAATGCCGATGCCACCTGCAATAGTATGTTAGAAGTTTGAAACTATCTGTCGTTAAAAAAATATCAGTGAGAAAGTGTGAAAATTATAGCACGTGATGCTAAGAAACGTGATTGTACCCAATTTGCAAAAACTAAGTGTTCTATTTGTTATTAACTGAAGTCACTTTGAACGAGTTTCTGTGGTAAGGTCAACAATGTATAGCGATATACTTATGCACCTAGTTGTTCAACAATGGTAATAAATTGAATTTTATGACAACATCGTAGTGGGTTGAGTGGTGAAGATGACTCTATATTTGCAGATGAAAATAATAACACAAAAGATAATAAAACAAATGACGGTTGACTTACCGCAAAACCACACGATGAAGGTCCTCAAGCCGATTTGAGTGACGTTCCGGTATTTATCCTTGACATGGGGCATGGCATACTTGGTGATAATGTCAACAACCACGAAAAAGTGGAGCGGATATGTCAAAAATATCGACATCGCTATGAAAGATTTTGCGCATATCGCTGGCCTGAAATTCGAAAGGGAGTTTAATGCTTAAAGATGAAGATGACGTCTAATTACGAAGAGGCGTAATATTTTTTTAAACCAAATGATAAAAATACATGCTTGACGATAATGATAAGTTAATCTTGTTTGCCAACAAGAACATGCCTGTTTTTTTGCGAAATCAAATATTTTATCATTTAAGTCAACTCAATTCTTTGCCTTGTCGTTCTAAATCAACATCTCCTCCTGATGTCACAAGTTATTATCCTATCATTCCGATAGTCCTTATTCAATAAAAACAACCAATCACAAAAAAATATTACAAATGAACAAACTAAAGGTCAGCGCTAGGCTTCGTCAATAGGATCGATGACACAAACGAATAATTCAATCATTCCGATCTACTTACTAACTTTAACTACCATTAATATCATTAAAAAGTTTTTTTTACCAATCATCAACAGGTAAATTCAACGTGATGGTTCCTCTCAGCACGTCGCCGTATCTGAAATATCCGAACAGGCCGAGCACGCTATACAAGACCATGATAAAACTCATGGCTATCACTAGCACGCTCGGGCACCCGAGGAAGTGCTGAGGCTTCTTCATCACGTTTTCCACTGGCATCACCACGCCAATGCCTTCCATCGCGAAGATCACTGTACTGTGGGTTAAAGGTTTTACATATTTATAGTTCAAAAAGCTGCTAAGTATTTAAAGCTGATTAGAGGTACCTTGCCGAGAATACATAAATTTCAATTAAGCTCCTGTCACATTAATAAAAAAAAACACAATTTTAGGTTGAAATTTTAAATGTAAGTGACAATTGTCAAATCGGACAATGTTTCTCAGCCCCTTTAAGTAAGTAAGTAAGTAAACGCTTTATTGTAAAGAAAATACAGAAATAAATACAAGTTACAAACAGTGAGATGCAGTTCAAAGGTGAACTTATCCCTATAATGGATCTCTACCAGCCAACCTTTGAGCGGTAGAGAGAAGTAGTTAATTAAGGGACCGACAAAGAGTGCGAGTTGAGATTGTATTTAGTTGTAAAAGTACGGTCGAGGAAATTAATTCCTTCCTTACCCATCATGGAATCTTTTCACAGTCAACGTCATAGTGACATCGCATAGCTTGACAAGGAAATTATGACGTTTACTATGAAAATGTTCTATGGTGGGTCTCATACCTTATTGCTAATATTTCTATATCCCCGGTACTCATGCCTAACTTATTCTTCTTAGCCTATGTCATATGTACAAATGCTTACTTTGTGAACAAAGAGTTAAAACGCCTATAGAACATTTGATAGCAAACATTATACGTGAATCTTTGCAAATTATTCAGTGCAGTGGACTTCACGATATTATTATTGTTCATGGTTTCTTTACTTTACTTCCTTTTAGAGTACCTAAAAAGTAAACTATCATACTTACGACAGAAAAGCAGGAAGTCTAGAGATGTCCCCGGCCATGGCTTTGTCTTCGATGGATATTTCATCTTTGAATATGTAGTACAGACATATTCCAAAGGTAGCGACCAGTAAGACATTCGCCAGCAAAGAAAAAGGCGCTAACCACTTCAAGTGCCTAATTTGAGTCATAATACTTAATGGTACCAGCAAAATGAGGCAGTAATACTGCACCGGCAGAATGACAACTGGATAGTAGGTGTCGAGTAACTGGAGGAAAAAAGTGTGGTTAATTTACAGATTTGGATTGTTAGAATTAAATTTCTCATTCTATGAATTAGCTGTTAAGCATAATATAAGCTGGAATAAGTTTCAGGAAAAAGAACAGGTCCAATGTAAGAAAATAACATGATTTTTGAAAGATAAAGAAAATGATAAACCAACTAACTTGTTTGATCGAATCGGCTATGAGAACTGTAAAAATGCAGCAGACACCAACGTAGGTGCAGAGCAAAGCGAACTCCGCAAATATACTAGAAATACAAAACATGAGACAATTTGAAAACTAGCCACTGTCTGGCAATTAGAGTAGTACCTAGTCATCTATGTAATCAAGGGCGTAACAAGCTTTTGGCTCAAGAGAGGGGCAAATCAAAAATTTCTTAAGCCGTGATAGTTAGAAGATCTTCACACGTCTGAATTTCAAGTACTTTTTCATGGAAACGTGCTTTTGCGCGAAGATTTCGAATGACAAAGAAAGCTGGTGAGGTAAAAAATATGAATTCGTATTATCGTAATTTCTTTTTGAAGTTTGACTGTAAGATCCAGGGAGCCTGGATCTCTCTCCCGTTGCGCCCATGTATGTACCTAATGACTATTTCATTATGCTCGCATTATGCTACTTAATATTATTATCACAGCACTTACTCCGTAAGTACGTTCAATAACACGATTAGAATTAGGTTGGAAAGTATCATTATGGGAGTATCTAATCCAATAAAGCCAGTATTTTGGCCAAAAAACTCATTACCCTTTCATTGTTTTCTTGTATGTACCTACTCGTGCATATAACGACATGCATCCTTCGACAATTCGACAAAAAGCGTATACGTATAATGTATCAATACATACTTACGAATACAATTACAAAGCTGGTATTTTCAGCTGGTTCTTGTTTCAATCTGATTTTGTCTGTATGAAGTCAACGACTACATATTTTTAAATTAATTATTTAAAAAGTCAATTACCTCGCAGCTCTAGCATAAGGCTTGACTGCCTTAGGACCATTGGCGAAGGTAGCTCTACAAGTCTCAGCATAGCTTAACAGTGGCTTGCGTTCTGCCTTGCAGCACCCACGGGACGTGTCTACCTAGAGTGAGAAGAAGGTAATTACTAGCATGTATTTAATCGAGATTACTAGATTTAAGATCAGAACTGCTCGTATTACTAATGTTAATCAAGTGCATGTTGCGTGTCATAGTGAAGTAAAAGAATAAATCAATCGATTTAAAAATCAATCAATATTACGTATCTACACGAATTAGTCGGAAACATGTCAAGCTATACGCGACTGACATACGTGAGTGAACCGTTTATTTCACTATTAGCTTATGCCCCGCGGCTTTGCCCCCGTGAAATATTTCAAAATGGGCTAGTTCCCTATCCCGTTGGAATTTCGAAAAATCCCTAGTTAGTGCACCTTTACGATACTCAAGGTATATGTCTGCCAAATTTCAAGTCTCAGTCAGTCAGTCATCGGTACTGTTTTATAGGTATAGTGCACCTTTACGATACTCAAGGTATATGTCTGCCAAATTTCAAGTCTCAGTCAGTCAGTCACGGTACTGTTTTATAGGAATAGATGATTGAATCTCACGGTAGTTTCATGTTAAAATTTTGGTATGTGATTACAAACCTAAGACGAAGTGACCTCCAGATTAACATTTTTTTTCAGTGAGTTGAAACAAGTTAATTAATTAATGGTATAGCGTTAAAGGTAACCTTATCTAGCTCTGAAAGTACCGGAATACCGCATTTCCACTGCACGCTAGAAATTTGAATGTCTCAAGTTCTACGGCACCCACTATCTCAAACCCAGTTTATTTCACGCGTGAAACATACTATTATTACTATTATTTACAGAGCTTAGGTATAATGTTGTACTACGACGGAATTCCGACGGATTAAGAAGTTAGCAGTTTTGATAACTGTCACGTGAGGGAGCCCGTGCGTGCTGGTGATAGGTTTAATTACCCATTAAATAGTCATATTATGTACTGTATACTGTATAAGTAGTCGCCCAAGATAGGTGTACTTGATTAGCCGTGGAACAGTAAATAAGTGCATGCCTATGAACGTTGTGAAAATAGGCTTTCTGTTTCCATTTCTACTAAGCATAGGTGCCTTTAGAAAATAAAATCATCATTATCATCACAATAAGTCTAATGACGTCCTCTGCTAGGCACAGGCCTTTTTTTTCAGAATGAGAGGGTATGGGCTATAGTTGCCATGCGGGCCCAGTGTGGATTGGGAATTTAATAATTTCACACACTATTAAACTGCTTCCCAGGAGTGCGTAAGTTTCCCTTCACCGTTCGATAAATTACAAATGAAATTTCGCACACAGATTCAGATAAACTCAGAGACCCTCTGCTTGGTTGATAGGCCATATATACAGGTCAAAGAATTAGGCTACCACGGCTTTCAACTTTGATTGAACGGAATGCCATCAAAGTAGCTTGTCACTTAACAGTTTTAAATGAATCGCGGTTAATTGCATTAGACATAGATTAGATTAGATTAGATTCATTTATTTCGATTTGAAAATTACACATATTATTTGACATGTCAAAATATACTTCATTCACAAAAAGATCGTCATCAATTAAATAATAATAAAAAAATATATATATATGTATAGAATATAAAACAATTGAATTCAAAGTGGGACAATGTCAATAACAGAACTAGAAATAAAATAAAACGTAATTAAATGTCAAAATAATAATAATAATATTAAGTCACAGAATGTGAGAATGTCAATAATTATAATTATACTAAAACAAAGGTACAAACTATGGTACAGAAAAAACAAAAAAACACATTTCAATGTCAAATAGTTTCGCTGTACTCTTTCACAGAATACAGCGATTTATTTAAAAGAAGTTTTTTTAGTTGGCGTCCAAACGTTTCATCCGAAGATTCGTTTTTTAGGTCAGCGGGTAGTTTTTCGTACAGTCTAGGGCCAATGACGAGCGGGTTTTTGTCGAGCAGCGCCAACCGCCGTGGCACCGCTTGCAATCGCCCGGTCTGACGGGTTATTCTACCCGGAATATTGACGCGTTTAAATGAATTAATGTTACTGCGAGTTAACATTAAAATGTCGTACACATATTGAGAGTAGTGCGTCCGTCATAAATGCGGGTAGACAGAGCCCGATCTGCACAACATTAGTATCTACCCTCGTTTCGTCAGTTTGCCCGTGATCATGATGCATGCAACTGCATCGAAATATCGGGAGCTCATCAAACCTATAAGGTAATCGCGGTCAATATCCCGTTTCCATTACGTCTAGCTTGTCACTTGTTCACATATTATTGTATGTCGATCTGTATATCGCTGTAAAGCGACAGGGTACAAAATTTAATTTACTACTTAATTTAATTTGACGCTGATTGTAAGTACTTACTGCTACTAAACGTGAATTATTTAGGTAAGGGGGTTTACAGACACGACGATTAAGATCAATTCGACCATTCGTCGCATTGTTATTATTATTTGTCGGTATTGAAACGAACAATGGAACGTAACTTATTTTGAATGAATACCTATACATTAATAGAAAATACGCGTGCAGCTATGGTACATTATATTAAATAGCAAAAAAATGCTATGTACCTAGTTTTTTATCGCTATAAAGAATAACATTGCATTTTCACTAAGTTTCTTCAATCAGAGCGACTCAAAAACAAATACATCGTAAACTACATTGAAAGCGATTGTCAAAGTTATTAAAATCAATCTTGTAAATGAGTAGCATTAAATAATTAGGATTGAGTACATTAAATAACTGTCACATACATCTCAAAATAATGGTAAATACGTAACTACTTAAAATACCTGAAGTATGTGCGTGTAAACCAAACTGTCAAATGTTTAAATGGAAGATTTCTAAATCCAGAAGCTATCATCATGTGTCCATAGCAGTCCACTGCTGGACATGCCAACACTCTGTCTTCGGCTTCTTGTATCCATCCGTCACCAGCGATCTCCTGTCGCCCGCAACAGGCAATTCTTTAAAACTACTTACCATTGAAGTTACAACTTTTAGTAAAAGTCTTTTACTTACAAATATATGAACGCAGTGGCCGCATACGAAAGCAATGACGATCGTGCCAATAATGCCAACAACCCACCCAGCATTGGCAAAGGCCAATGGCATTGCCAGTAGACCGGAGCCCAATGAAGCTTTGAGCAGGTTTGCCAGAGATCTGACATCTCTGAAACGTAATGAAACAGACATGATTTATTTATTTGCTTATTTATACAAAGCAGAAAAAAAGCAGAGGTTAAGTTGACGATGGCGGCGTGAACGTTGTTACAGAGCATGTTAGATTAGAGCAAATTTCCGGCAAAGTCGATGTTACATTTTTTATAAACTTACTGAAACATGAATACACAGAAAAAAACCAGAAAAATGCCAACCCCGGGAATCCAAACCCGAATCCCGATTCCCGGGGTTGGCATTTTTCTGGTTTTTTTCTGTGTATTCATGTTTTCAGTAAGTTTATAAAAAATGTAACATCGACTTTGCCGGAAATTTGCTCTAATCTAACATGCTTTTCTGTGTATTCATGTTTCAGTGAGTTTATAAAAATATAATTGATATTCACGGGAAAACCGTAAAAACAAAAAAATTGGAGAAAAAATACAAAAAGATACTCCTACTGAGATCATGAAAGTCGATGTTAGCTACACTGTGTAAGATCACTTTGCTCTAAGCGCTTTTCTTTTAAACCTCGATTACGAGTATCGGTACGGTAGGTACAAACTTGTTAAGGATTCTTAAAAAATATAAAAAAAAATCTGCATCTAATTTTTAAGTGTTAAGGTTGACGACTATCATTGGAGCGCACCCAAATTACTACTGTACCTTAGCTGGCATCGGTTTAATTTACGTATTCATTACAAAAAAGAAAAAAGTAATAATGATAATAAAATATTACTTACGAATTCGGTTTTTCCACCTTCCGATGCTCAAAAGGATTATAGTCGTCCTCATTACACACAGATATATTATTTTCACCATTCATGATTGTACAATTTTCTCAATAAACTTAAAATAGCAATATACAGTTTCGTTTTTGATGGGAAATTGCTATTAAATACCATTGGAAAGCGTCTCGACATTAGTTCGGTATACGAGCGTTAGCCTCCACAATCGAGATAACAATGCAAGTGCATTTACTGAATTACTAACTTAATGTGTGTACCATGCTATTAAGAATTTTATATCCCTCCTGAATCTTCAACAATGGGAGTTTTATACATTAAATTTTGTGACGTCTGGACACTGTATCGCCCAAGCGTTTACAAGCGTAAAGATGAGTAACAATTGTATTCTGTATTCTGGTTTACTTGAAAATTATTACCATGTCGACGCTAATTAAGTGGATGTCAAAATAATATCATCAATTCGTTAACACATTTCAACACGAAATAACACAATTATGGAGGCGACACGGCGTTTGTTTTTTGCGATGAAAATGACTGAGGTGCAATACTACGTATTGTTGAATTATGATCCGAAACCTCTCCGCTGTAGCTCTCTTACTTTACTAGCTAATACAATAAAATTGTATCCTTGTCACCGAGTCTTAGAATTCATCTGAATTTATAATGATTTTATGATTGTAATCTCGTTTATCATTTAGATAAAATTATTAAGATAAAATATGAGTACTTGCTGCGTTAGTGTTGCCTAGAGTACTCAGTTTCAGCAGTGATCGAAGAATATAAATACGTACCTTAGATATGAAAGAGTTGAAAGACTGGCAGTACCTATCCCGTAGTTAAGTTCAATCTCATCGTAACAACAGTGCCCTAAGCATGACTTGTCGAATCCTGCGTCACGTAAAATTCGAATAGTAAACTATAACGAGTTTGTATGACGTTTGGAACAGCGCCCGCCCGTGAGCGTATTTGGAACTAAAATTTAGTATGAGATTTCTCGATCTCGATACGATAACCGTAACGTAACGCAGGATTCGACAAGTCGTGCTTAGGGCACAGATTACCATGCAGACTGATGGGCTTGTTAGTTCTTGTCCTGTTTAAATGCAATACGAAGACGTCACCATAGAGACAGTTTAAGATGTACATGATAAAAAAAAGATTCCGACGAATTGAGAAGGTTAAAAATATGCTCAGAACATTACGAGTAAAATAATTTTTATGTTAACGTCAAAGATCATTCATCTACGATACATTATCTTCTCTGTTTAGTTTTATTTTAATTGTACAAGATGCGTTTTAATGAACCGTCAAGAATTCAGCCAGGGGTTTTTATTATAAAAAAAACCTCACGTACATATTCGTTGCCTCTGCTGGGTGAGAAATACGTATGGGAGAATGTTTTTAAGGTTCCGTACCTCAAAAGAGAAAACGGAACCTTTATAGGATCACTTTGTTGTCCGTCTGTCTGTCTGTCTGTCAAGACCCTTTTTCTCTGAAACGCGTGGAGGTAGCATGCTGAAATTGATATCAAATACTCAACCCCGCAGTCCTTTGAAGCTGTGGAAAAATCAAACTTCTAAGTCAACGCAATCAAAAGATAGTCATTAAAAAGGTTGTTTCCATACAAATTGCCGTACCCTGAAAACCTAAAGGGTACTTCCAGTTGTCCTAGAAACTTGAAATTTGGTACGAAGGTAGCTCAGAAAATTCTCAAAATCTGATTTTTTTTATATCTGTCTGTAGATATCACAGACCAATATATGATGACCCCACACCGCCCACATTTTATTTAGGAGCAGGGCTCTGCTAACACTGGACATCTTAAAACAGTGGGGAAAAGCAGGGAAATATTTGTACGGAACCCTCGTGCGCGAGTTCGACTCGCACTTGTCCGGTTTTTTTAAAGAAACTTCACAGGGGGTGCTCACTTAGATTTACTCAACTCTTGGCTGAATTCTTGACGGTTCATTAAAACGCACCCTGTATGTACCTAGCAATACTGTATTCCTGTAACTAAGCAATGAGATACTGTTTACATTACATCACGGATGATTATTTTTTATCACTTTATTTACACTTTTTTATTGACAATATTTGCCTGTTAGTCAGACAAGATGAAAGGTTTACCTACGCCAATAATTTCACAATGTAAAGTCATACTGTTTAACAAAAGTAGTAGTAAACTGAATACTTTTTACTTTACTACTTAGCATTTGCATTCATTATGACTGTCTTACAGTAAAGGAACAAAATAACTAGATTGCATTATTATTCTTTTCTCTCTCTTTTGAAATATTTTTTCTTTTTGTATCCTTTATTTGTGTTGTTTTTTATACCTGTTTTAATTTGTTTTTTATGGGGCTGGCATGTTTATTTAGTGATCAAAACCCCTTATTAAATTCAGATAAAAAAAACAATATTCTGTCCACTGCCTTATACTTACTTACTTACTACTTAAATAGGTCCTTACCTATTATGTCGGTGGGTATTGAAAATTCATCGATGGATTTTGTGTGCAAATGAAACATCAGGATTTATTTCAATTTATAATTTAATTTAAATCTATTCGTTTTTCCCACTTTGAATTTTAATAATGTCCATGATTGTGACGATGCAGCCGGAAAATAGACACAGGAAACCAAACAAGACGATAATACAGTTCTTCCACAAGACCCAATTGAATCTGCCGAGGTCTTTCCACCTGAAGACGGTCTCGATGACACCTGGGATGACGAGGCCAAGGATGGAGTAGAATAGAGCCCCGACTATGTTGATGATCTGTTCTAGTAAAGGCAGAGCCATGCCGATGCCCACTGTGAAAAAGAGATTGTGAAAACTAGTAAAATTTATGGTATAAAATAAAGTCTATTTTAAATGGTTGTAACCATTATTTACATATTGTCATACCTCTCGTTAACATTTTGCAGTACAGCGTTACTATTCGCAGGGATTAATAAAATTAAGTAATTGCACGCCACCCCAAGCAGCAAAGTCGGGTCTTTTTTCCCATTGAGAACCTAAACATACTGTGACGTCGTATAAAAATATTTTTACCCACGAATAATCTATTTAGGATTTTTTTGTTAATGTGTCAAAAACACGTAAAAATCCATCGGTATGACTCAATTTTCTTCAAATATTTATAAACACAGGCACAGCAATTAAAATTTAGAGAATAGAAGTGAAATTTTAATAAAAATAAGTAGCAAAGTTTGTGGTGGTCCAAATACTAAGCAAGCCTCAAACTACTGCTCAAATCACGCGACAATCAAGTCGTAACAATTAATCACTTTCGACACTCAATTTTAAGCCTCTGCATAAGCCGGGTACTAAGCCATAGATAATATACACTAGAGATTAAAGAGGACTTAAACCACTTGAAACTAACCGCAAAAACATACTCCGACGACCCGCGATACTATCTGAGTGGCAACTCGGTAGTTGGGCTTGAGTCGAGGCTCAGTGTACTTCGTAAATGTATCGATGACAACAAAGAATTGCAGGGGATATGTGAAGAATATCGAGAGGGCGATGCACACTTTGGCACATATCGCTGGCCTGTGGAACAAACAATTCATAAATAAGTAGAGTTATTTTTAGTAAAATTACCTGTTATTTCAAAAGCAAAAGACTGACGATACGGCTTTAAAATAACGCCTGCGATGCGAGTTGGACAGGTGCACCGAGGGTTTCGTACCTAAAGTTTTTCGAACTTATTCCATAACTTGTATTGTGAAGATAGATTGTACCTAATACAATCTATCTTCACTAGGGTACTTCCTAAAGTACCCTATAGGTTTTCGTTTACTTCGAATTGACATTTATTTTTAGGTACGGAACCCTAAATATGGCAAAATGTGAGTCGTACCAGCGTATTTCTAATTCTATTCTAGTCAATAAAAAAGTAGGTTTTGTGTTGTTTATGTTAAAAAAGAAAAATCACAAATAATACTGTTCTAATAGGACACATACGGATAGACTACCAGACAGATAAACAGACGATGTGGGCTACTAAGTAATAGGTTTCCGTTCTTTATACATATTATCCGTAATTTTTTTTTAATATTAATTGAATTTACCACACGAAATTTTCGGATGCCATAATCTAATTGTTCCTTCCTTAGGTAAAGGAATTATTTATCATAAAACCACCAAAATCTAGTTCACTACGTAATATTTACAAACAAACTTAGTTGTCGTTAACGTACTAATGATAATTGAAAAGCCAATCATAGTTATATGATATTATCCAGTTCTTGTGATTAAGAGAAAAAAATATATTTACCTATAATTTTCCATTCTAGTAATAAAAAAATAAGATCACAGACCACAGAATCGGGGTCTGCTTTCATGTAATAATTACATTAGTCATTCAAGGTCATTGACACAATTATCTTTGATGCTACAAACGTGTGGAAAATCTTTTAAAGTCTATTTTCACATCGCTATCTTGTTACCGATTTCGCAATTATATACTTCTTTCTACATAAACTATATCACTGGACATTCTGAAATTTAAAATAACATTAAATCTAAGCTAAAACTAAATAAACTACAACTTAAAACTAAATTAAATCTAAATAAGGCCCCCATGGCATAGTGCACAAAAGGCTGGCAGTGTTGCCTCGCTGAATAGCGATGCTGATTCTTTGAGAGAAAAAACTACCAGCCCTTCTGAAATTGGATAGATTTATTCGACTATTTCATTATGTCAATACTTACCATTCGTCCATAGGTAGATTCAAAGTTATTGATCCACGGAGTACATCGCCATATCTAAAGTATCCAAAGAGGCCCAATGTGCTGTATAGGAACACTATGACCACCATAGCAACAACCAGCACACTGGGACAACCCAGGAAGTGCTTCGGTTTCTTCATGGCATTCTCCACCGGCATGACCACTCCTATGCCCTCCATTGCGAAAATAACTGTCCTAGAAAATATAATTAAGTTTAATTATGCATCGTAAAGAATTAGGGACAACGTAGAGCGAATGAGGAAATGTTGAAATGGCCGCGGAGATAAGAATCATGAAGGTGAAGTTGTTCGGCGATCTATAGGTTTTTGAAGGGCTAATAATGAGCAAGACAATGGAATGGAACCAAACTGTAATTATTTTTAAGTGGACAATCGGTACCTGTGCATAAAGTAATTGCTTACTAGGAAAAATTTAATCCCCTTCCCTTTAGTAACTGTTATTGAAATAACGGTAAAGTTTTAAAACGAAACGTAACATTGAAAACTCGACGTTTTACGTTTTAGTCGACTAAAGACTACTATACTTACGACATAAATGCAGGGTATCTCGCCGGGTCACCAATGGCTATCTTGTCCTTGTAGTTAATTTCTCCACTAAAAATGTAGTATAAACAAAACAGATATGTTGCGAAGAGTAGAACATTAGCAGTCACTGAAAGGAGGGCCAGCCATTTCAGGTATTTAATTTGGCACATTAAGCATAATGGGACCAGGATCATCAAGCAATAGTATTCTACTGGCAAGATCATGGTTGGAATGTAATTGTCGACCAGCTGTAACAAAAATATTATATTATTCGATATAGAATTAGCCAAGAGTATGCTGTTTTTTATGTATGTAATTTTAATAGGTGACCAGGAATTGAAAATGGAATTCAGTACGTGAGGTTCAAACCAATTAAGTGAATCTCTAATTAATAAAAAAAATTGTTAAACTGACTGCATCAACTGAATATGATTATGTAATGTACATCCTTGATTTATTAAAGTGAAGTACTTTGACGGGAAATTTGATAAGTAGATCAAACGTCAAAGTTTGTCTAACAAATATACTTATTAAATAAGTGTGTTGAATCTTCTGGAATATGTATAGTTACAGCATGAATCATAGCAACGAGGTTTTCAATACGAATTGGTTGACTGAACCAATGACTTTGTTTAAGGATACTTTACGTCGAGTCTTAAGAAAAGAGATGAGTGTAATATCTTGGCTTAACCTCCAATGTCCTGTATGACCAATGACCAATAATTGCGGTTCTGAACGAACGACGAGGGGAGGGGAGATAAATAATAATGGATTGGAAAGAATTTAAAGTGTTGTGGACATGAATGACGATGTGCTATGGTTTCAATTTTTATTAAATGAAAAGGAAGGCAAACGAACAAGTGGGTCACCTGATGGTAAGTGATTAGCAGATGCGTTGCCAACCTAGGCTAAAATGAAATGCCTCTTGTGCTCGAAATTTCCTTTTACTCTGCACACCGGCATTGCTGCGGCAGGATTAGCAGCAGGTAAGATCGTGGTAGCAATTCGGACGAACCTTGCACAAGGTCTTACCACCCACGTAAGCTTAGTATCATTAATTGTTGACTTATGGTTAGTCAGAGCAGATGCCCCGGTTGACGCAGAGGGGAAAACAGAGGCAAGATCGCAACCACGAATTGTTAAACCACAATGGAAGGCTGTCATGAGCATTATTTTCGATTCCTGCAACTTGTTTGTAAACAATCGCTAGCTATGATTTATAACTGTGACAAGTTAAATTTATATATCGGCTTGACAGTGAAAGTTTGTGAATGTCGTTTGTTTCTAATTTCAGTGAAGATTGACAGTTACACATATACATGATTAAAAATTAACCTGTTTGATAGAGTCGCCAATAAGTACCGTGTAGATGCAGCACACACCCATATAAGTAAATACTAAAGCAAATTCTGCGACCCAACTGAAAAATAAAACACAAATAACATAGCTGATTAATTTGTTATCAATGATATTTGTCACCAAAACATAAGCACAAAATAAACAAACAGTGTTAAAATGGAAGCCTTTTTTGTATCGAACAATTAATAAAAATATCAATTCGGCTGTGACAATCGTCATATTTACTATTTTCATCTTTAGTGTTAAATTATGCAGTAAAAAATGACAAAATTCTAATTGTAAAGATAATCATGGTGAATTTCTATGGTAACAATTTACATCGCCTATATACCAATTAGCTTTGATTTATTACCTCGCGAATGTAGCAAATCGCCTCACTTTTTTGGGTCCGTTTTGAAAAACAGACTTGCATGTCTCTGCGTAGCCTAGTAGCGGCTTTCTTTCAATGACGCAGCAGCCGCGTGAAGTTTTCACCTGAAAATTGTATCATTGCTTAAATGCATATTTTTAGTATACAACTCAAAAAGTGGGATGCATCAGTGTGTATATCTGTATGTTCGTACCTCCTAAACGAATAGACCGATTTGGATGAGTTTTTATTAATCGAATGCTTAGGCGTTTTAACTAGATCATACTCACTAGGATGTGGATGCAGTGCCCACAGATAATTCCCACTATAATGGTGCCGATGATTCCGATGCCCCATCCTGCGTTGGCGAAGGCTAAAGGGCCTGCTAGCAGACCAGAGCCTAACGAGGATTTAATAAGGTTCGCGCATGACCTCAAATCACTGAAAATAATACACAGGTGGATTAAAAAATAAGAAACAAAATCAGAAACCGAAATCTGATTGTCCTACCGACGACGACCTAGCCTATTGGTTAGAAAACCTGACTTTGAAGCTTGAGGTCGAGGGTTCGATCCCCGGTCGGGGCAGAAATTATTTTTGTATGATAAATAATTCTCGAGTCTTTGGACGTAAATATTATTATGTACTTGTCTATATAGAAGTATGTTTATCCGTTGTCTAGTACCCATAGTACAGGATTTGCCTAGTTTGGGATTAGGTCAATTGGTGTCTATTGTTCCGTGATTTATTTGTTTATAGTTTTATGGTATTTAACCTTTGTGCCAACTTTTCCATGTCATCGAGAGCAAAATCTGTTGTGCCATGTGAATGTCGAACTAACGTTCTTTCTAATTAGGTACCTACCTACTTCCCCAATTTTTCTTTTATTTGTTTGTAATTAGTAGGATGTAGATATAATAGTACCTCTAATACTTATAGGGAAGTAAATTTGTATAACCATCTACCTTGGTCTACCTCCAACACAATGCAAATTTTCAAGAATAAATAAATACAGCGGAAGGTATTACTTACAATACACCCTGCCTGCTCGTTCGCCCCCTAGTATATATAAAAAAAATAACAAACGTCGGGGAACGATCTAAATCTTGCCAAGTATTTGAAATAACTTAGTTGTAATGACAAAACCAACAGCATTGTAAAATAAATGACGTCTGCGACTTGGATTAGTTTTGTTTAAGCAGTGACGTCGAGCGATTTTATTTAACACGATTTAATAGTAAAACGACATTAATGGTACATGCTAAACTTGTGTTTGTAAATCGGTTATGTGCAATTGAGTCGCAAAACTAAATGAAACACATTGGAACTGTTTCGGAAAATACCAATTAATTAATCAAAGATAAAAAATGCCGCCAATAATAATATCATACATATTTTGAATAAAATCTTTCTTATAGGTAACATTTTGTAAACTTTACACTTTCACTGAACGGAACCCTGGTGCGCGAGTTAGACTCGTACTTGAATTTGACCGGATTTAGTTACATAACGTCGGATATTCTAAATGATATTTAAACGATAGGTACGTATAATTAATTTCGCCAGCCGTGCAAGCTAGACACGCGATCCGATGGTTCCGTAAAAAAAAAACTATTTTCATGTAAAAAGAGCAGTACCTAACTATTGAGGTATTTAGGCAATACATGAAGTATAGTTGAAAGTTGGTGGTACAATATTATCCTAAAACAAATTGAAATAAGTACTCGGCAGTAACTAGTGCAATGAAGATAATATTTTTATTATTTGTGTTTGTGTAATATTTATTTATCCGTGTTATATTTGCAAATATTTTTTTATTACGATCCTTAGTAGGAGGCCTGTGCCCAGCGGTGGGACGTAAAAAAGGCTGATGATGATGATGATAATTGCTTAGTACTTTTTTATTACTATTACTTATGAATTGATGAAAAGAAATGAGGAAGAGAAAAAAAAACGGTTAGCATTTAATAGACTTACGAGTTGGGTTTCTCAACCTGTCGATGTTCGAAAGGGTCATAGGGCTCCACACTGACACTCTTACGATTCCTGGGCTCTCCGTTTTCGACGTTCATCCTGCTTCAAGCACAACTCAATAATGCTCCAAATAAACAACTCACAAACTGCGGAAATCACTTCAACAGTTATTAAAATCCAATTTGTGATCCGCAGCTAACCACTTCAATCATAGTAATAACGATGGTTTATTCCTATAAACATGGTTATATCACAGGGTTTGTCACGGCGCGCCGCTCTGCCTCATGCCATTCCAGGACTCGACGATTGTCAATTGTTAAATGATTAAATTAATCTTTAGTTTAAATCTTGCGCCAACACGAGATAAAAAGTGATAAGACGGAAACGCACAGAACCTTCGCCTTAATTTTTTTTTATAAAAAAAATACAGCCTGAGCGGGGTGTGTGTCGGCGCGAGACTACATAGCGTCAATGATTTTTGCGCTGGAATAAAATTAACTAAGTATAGAAATTAATACGATGAGTACAGGTGTGCGGAGTAGACATAACTATGAGTGTTTGTATGTACTTAGTTGGAAAAATGTTTACATTGTAGGGAAATAGCTTTGAGCAGTAATAAACTAATTGATGTGGTATGCATGCAAGTAAGCTGTGCAATAACAACTAACCTAAATAATACTATTAAACCCTTTTTTTATGAAAACTATCAAAAGTTAGTTTGATTTAGATCATTTGCATGGTGCTATAAAAAACAGCCAAGTTGCAATGACTAAGATTGAAAGCCTCTTGAATAAAACTTGGCACCCGTTTAGATTTCACCACTTTTGTTCAGTATAATATTGACGGCCGGATAGCCTAGTGGTTAGAGACCCTGACGATGAAGCTTGAGGTCCCGGGTTCGAATCCCGGTCAGGGCAGATGTTTGTATGATGAATACGAATGTTTGTTCTTTAATATTATGTATTTAAGTATGTATTTATCTATATAAGTATGTTTATCCGTTGTCTAGTACTCATAACACAAGCTCTGCTTAATTTGAGACTAGGTCAATTGGTGTCAATTGTCCTATGATATTTCTCCTTTATTTCTTTCTTTAAACTTTGGCTCCCTTTTTCACATTTTATGTTTCTGGTGAAATAAAAATATTTGGGAAATATCGGTTTCGCCTCTTTCGTTTTTCATCTGAAACAGAGACAGAATAACAAACATCTAAACATGTAAAACAGAAACGTGACTGACGACTCATCTATCAATGTACAGCCCAAACCCCTGGACCTAGAAAGCTGAAATTTGGCATACCTACAAGTTCTTTTTATAATGTAAGCCTGCGATAAGGCGGGATTTCTCGGAATTCCCGTGGGATAGAGAGTTCTGCCACGGAAGCGAAGCCGCGGGCGAAAGCTAGTTAGTCAAATAACACTTAATTGGATTATGCCTTCTCTATTTCTTAGCTCAGCTCTAAGGAAATAAGTTTAAATAACCGATTGATTTAAAAAATAATTTAAATGAACTGCGTGTAACTTCAGATCCCACGATTACAGTATAAAGCCACGCAAAATCATTCCTAGTCGCAATATTTATGGTTTTTAACCGACTTCAAAAAAAAGGAGGAGGTTCTACGTTCCACTGTATGTTTTTTTTTTATGTATGTACATTGATTACTCCGTCAATTGTAGACCGATTTTCAATTTTTTTTATTTCAAAGGGTATACTCCTGAAGTGGTCCCACTGTCACCAAGTCATGATCTGATGATGGGATCTCAGGGAAATCGAGGGCAACCCTCAAATTTTATAGGCACGTATCATGTGTTTCATATATTTTCTAAGGCTATTCAAGTATTTGCGTCCGGTAGTCATCATCTTATGTTGATGAGCTGATGATGGAAGGTACAACTCCTTAACGGTTAGGAGTTTTTTTTATACAACGAGGAAGGCAAGCGAGCAAGTGGGTCACCTGATAGTAAGTGATCACCACTGCCCATAGACACCCGCAACTCCGGAAGGTTTGCATGTGCGTTGCCAACCTAGAGGGCTAAGATGAAATGCCTCCTGTGCCTGTAATTACACCAGCTGTCTTACTCTCCACACCGGAATACAACAGTGCAAGCACTGCTGCTTAGCGGCAGGATTAACGAGTAAGATGGTGGTAGCGATCCGGACGGACCTCGCACAAGGTCCTACCACCCGCCCGAGTTGGAGGATAATTCTGAAAATGTTAAATCAACGTAAAATTGTGAATTAAAAATCTTTTAACAAATGCTTCATTCAAAGAATATTCCGCTCGCACCGCACCGACTTTAGGCTTTAGTTTCTGTTGTCCGAAATAAACGCATTTTATTTCATTTTTTTATCATTATTTTAGAGGATTATTTTACGTTTTTTTTCTAAGGTTTTTTTTTGAAGGCGTTTTTACTTTTATACACAATTGTCACAAAGAAGTAGAGTTGTTATAAATTCTCTAAGATAATTAATAATTATCCATATAATTTTGGTATACATCTTTTTTTAAAGTGATAAAAAAGACAAGTGGCCTTCTGGTTTTTAACCCCCGACGAAAGTGAGGGGTGTTATAAGTTTAACCTGCGTATCTGTGTATCTGTCTGTGGCATCATAGCTCCCAAACGGATGGACCGATTTCGATGCGGTTTTTTTTAATCGAAAGCTAGTTTAATCGAGATGGTTCTTAGCTAAGTTTCATTAAAATCGGTTCACCAGTTTTGAAATATTGAACTTTGAAATGACAATGTCGGGGGTTTTTCAACTTTTCTAAGTTGGTTAGGTTATGTATCTAGGTACTTATATGTAACATTCCAGACTTAGAAAAGACGGTCGGAAGTAGCTAGCTTAACTTTGCACTTTTTTTGCCAAAAAAGAGGGGGACTAAGAACACACGTACAGCACACATCTAAATACGTTGAAACGCTACAAACTGTCACACAAATATCAAAAGCAAGCGAATTGTCAACAGACCATGTTAGAGTGATGTAATGTACACTTTTTGGCACACGGGAACTCTCGCGTTAACATCTTCTTTTGTCTATATTCTGTAATTCGAGATCATAAAATGCCACTTTAAATAACTTTCGTTAATAAATTTTTGAACTTTGCTAAATAATGTTGTCGTGCTTACAACAAAAGTTTCTTAGTCTTGCCAAATTGTAAACGTAATGGTAACTCTTAATGATAAGCATGTAATAATACGCGGTTCGTGTAGTTTGGATATTGTAGGTATACTTACGAGCATGTTATACCTACGTACATGAATTAGTATGAGTACACCTAAGTGATAAACCTTAGCTAATAACACCAAAGCACCACAGGTTGAGTGGTCAAAACCGATTAGTCGAAATAATATTGGCTGTTGGAAAAGGAACGTTAGGTATGTAAAAGTCTCTTTAATTTCAAAATTCCTACAAAATGTTAGGTTGAATTAATTGGGTTTCACAACACAACTCTAGTGCTACAAAGAGACTGAGGCTTGGAGACTTTTGATTTGAGAGGTATTTGACTAGCAGTCGGACAATGTAGGTTAGTTTGATTGACTGATCAGTGTGTATATATTTTCTTAAAGTTTATCATTTAGTTTGACAGATATAATTCTATTTGACTAGCCACCTTAACACAGCGATTTTGCTTTGTTTAACATCCTAGAACGAGGGCAATTAAAATTGTACAACTTTCTTAGTAAAAAAAAATTTATTTTTAAATAGTGAAAATGAATGAAATAGGTACACAATAAAATCCATAACTCGCTCGCACTCGAGATAACATGTTTATCGTTAACAACTTCAAACAAAAATAAACAGATACATTATGCTATAATGTTGTATAGCGTAATGTACTGTAAAAATAATGTCTCTATAATACTGTATACAATGTATCAATGTACCTATAACTTCTTACTAAGCATTCTCGTGTACGTCATAACTTTTTCGCCACCATCGATTCTGTTGGCGCGTATTGTAGGGAACTGATGGTTGTTTTGGGAAGTTGACATAACTAGTTACTTTCGGTATTATCTTTGGTGACATTTGCAAAGAAAAAGTCGGGTTGGGCGCATTGTACATGAAAGGTATCGGCTGTGGGCTTAGGTTCATAACGGGCTCGTAATAAGCAGACAGCCCTGGGCTTTGCAACACTTTAGCTGATTTATATTTCTGCGTAGTTGAGGGTTGACACACGGTTCCTTGCAGCAACATGTCTAACGGAGCTGTAAAAATTCTGAAATTGATGTCGCTGTAATCTAACTCCGCTTCCAAGAACACCGGCATGCGGTCAGACATTACCCACACCCGACGTTGGTCGTCAATTTTAACATCACTCGGGAAAACAAGGGCCACGTCATCTTTGTCGATCATACCGACGTTTTGCGGTTTCAATGGCAACGCTGTGCTCCAACAGCCGATTGCGTTTTGATCAATCAAATTGAACAGTTGAACCCCAGTCTCATCGATAACTTTTGATGTAGTGTGGCTGTCTTGCCCGCGAACTCCTACTACTTTAAAGTCACGGTACGAGCCAGTGACCTTCGACTCGTCTCTCAAAATACGAGTAGAGACGGCGAATTCAGTGTGACTCGAGAGAGGACTGAAGTAGAGAGTTCTGTATCCGTCAGGACCTACAGGTGAAGCGCTGATGCCAAAGATGCCTTCAGCTCCCCATTGGAAGTTGAGGCCCGCGATATTGAAGTCTCCAACGAGAGGGTCGGGGAAGAAGTAGCTGTGGCTGAATCTCCAGGACTTGTTCTCTCTCCAGGAGTAAGCGATGAGGCCGTAGCCAAGCTCGTCGGACATGTAAGCGAAGGTGTCGTCACAGGTCGGACCCTCATCGAGGGCGATGTTAGCAATGAATGTGGTGGACACGATGTCTTCGGGTCGGAACACATACTTGCGTATACGTTGGTCGGTATTCAGATCGTATACGTTAAGGGTGTATGGGCAGACGTTCGTTACGTTTTCTGGAAGTTAAAAATATGTAATTTATTACCAGTTTTTTGACGTTTTGCAGTCAGTTAATGTAGATTCAATATAAAGTGCCCGATACTGTCGTGCTTGAAATGAATTCAAATAGAGTACAAACGTGGCGAATATTTTAAGTTCAATAAATAACAACGTAAAGTGTATAGGTACGATTTTTTTTAATTTGTCGAACACTTTACATATCCAGTTAATAATAAATCGCTAAATAGCTAGAAAATTACACAGTGTTTACGAGTTACACTCGCGTGTCATACATAAACAGTTGTCATTTCCTCTACACATTGTTGTTACATTGAAAAGATTACAATCTTCAAGCATCTGTAATAATAGTATAGTTAAATCTCTGCAAGGTTAGAGCGACACAGTAGTTAATCTCTTTTTTATCTAAGCAATTAGAAGTTTTGAATGACATTAAAACCTACATGAATTGAGGTGATGATGGGAATATTTGGATCAGCGATTAAAATAACCCTATTTAGTTCTGCTCTATCGTGTGCCAAACAGGTAGGTTCGGAGGTAAGTATATGAGTAATATTTTGGCAGTTTGATCTATTTTCTCTTATAATAATAATAACAAAATAAATATGTTAATCATAAAAGTACAATTACATTTAAAAATATATACCAACGACTTCACACTAGGTTAGGCTTGTATCGTGACAGATAAAAGTCTGTCCTAGTATATAGTAGCTTACTCGTCGTCGTGCCAGATACATATTATAACGGGCTAGCATCTAATCATTAGGCATGCCGCAACCTATCTGTGGTTACTTTTTTATATTTTCACTTAATTAAACTTCTGAATATAAACGTAAAAACCGGTGCTTCACATTACTGTAATTAAGACGATTTTTAAATTAACAGAAGTTATCAAAAGGAGACAGTTTGATCATTAAAAATTATGAGGCTCAATACAAACTCCATACTAACCGATCGTTTTGGCGTTGCTGGTGAAAGGTGCTGATTTGACCAAAGAACTAATCATCATCCCCATTCATTTTCCTCTGTAGGAATT
Source organism: Clepsis dumicolana (assembly GCA_963691665.1). NCBI lineage: Eukaryota > Metazoa > Arthropoda > Insecta > Lepidoptera > Tortricidae > Clepsis > Clepsis dumicolana. The sequence continues at coordinate 11,689,987 of OY829506.1, forward strand.
ATTCGTCATAGCCGAAACGACACTATAAGACTCTTAACGTACCATATCCGTAGGTGCCCACATCCAACACCCAGAGACGGTCGCACTTGTCGGCTTTGATTCTGTAGACAGTGGTCAGCCCAGAGTCGCAGTTGGCCAGTTCGTTGCCAGCCCAACTGGGGTACGGGGTCAGCTTCGGTGATGGGTCGTATGCGGCGTCCAGCGAGATGTAGTTCAACGTTGCTGGGATACCTAGAAAGAAAGCATGGTAGATTTATGACTACGTAAATTTAAGGTTTAAGAAGTAAAATTAAGTTGTCATTTTTCCATACAACAGTTCTCGACTGTTTACTCCTTGGTTTTGACCCTAGATCAAAGACTGCGTGTTTTGTTTTTCGTTTTATCTAATAAGTGCTATATAGGCTACTTCAAACAATGCTTAAAACGGCCCGATTAATTATGACGCAAGCAGAAGCCCAGTATACAAACCTGACTAGAATAAGTTCAAAAATTAAAACAGTCCGACGCAGAGTATTTACTTATTCCTTTCCCATTCAGTTTCCAAAAGTTCGTTACGAGTGATAAATTTTTGGAGGAGAACAAAACCTCGATTTTTGAGTTTTTTTACTTAGGATTTTTAGTCGGAGCTGCAGTTGTCCATCACACTGATTTCGGTCTCGCCTACGTTAGCGCGACAGAAAAATTGATTTTAAGAATTATAAATCTGAAAGGGGGCTCAGCTAATGTTACCTATTAAGGTTGTCACACACATATTGCGGAATCGTAACGACATCGCTTCGCCTTACTTTTAGTTGATCCAGTGCAGAGTTAATATTTGTGCTATAACCTTTAGGTCTTTAGCTACAAGGTTTACCATACGGAAAATGAGGGAATATTAATAACCGATACTTGAAAAGTCTTATCATTGATGAGATTGATTTGAGTGTTTATGGAAGAACGGAGTCTTAACATGCGCTCCCGCGATTAAGGGAGATTACAGGGGGTTAACTCTATAGCACTTAATGAAGAAGACGAGTATTTTACAACTTCATTAATTCTTTAAGTCTTTACGAGTATTTAGAAGACTGCGTACTAGTGCACGTTATTGTATACATGTTTACATATAAGGCTTAAGATAATGATTATTAATCAAAGTCACTTAATTCAAAGAAATTATCTGTTTTATCGGTACTTTAATAGTCTGTTTTTCGACAGGGGTAGCATCTCTGAGCTTTTCGGTGAAAGAAATCGTCACGATGAAACCTGAACCCTCCTGCGAAGCAATTAAATGGTGTGTGTGAAGTTTTCAATCCGCACTAGGCCAGCGCGGGAACTATAGCCCAAGCCCTCTCGTACTAAGAGAAGGCCTGCGTCCAGCCGTAGGACGTAAATAAGGTTATGATGATGATATGATGATGATATGATGATGATATGATGATGATATGATGATGATTGTCGTAAGCAATAGGAGGAAAACCCCAATATAGTTAAAATATTATATTAGGCTAGAGAGCGCCCGCGGCTCCGCCCGCGTGGAATATTATACTAACGTAAGGAATCTATATAGCAATAAGAATGTGTCCTCTGGGTAAAAAAGTCATATTTCAAATTAGTCCGTCATAATAGATTATCGAAAAAAAAAATTGGACAAGTATTTTTTGTTTTTTATGATATCAGTAAAAATTTACATGGATAAAATTAAAAATTTCCGTTGACTGCAATGCAGGATAATAAATGGCTTTCTTTATCACTGAACGGCAACACTGGCATAGATAACAGATCGCTCGCTTTTTCTCGAAATTCGAACTTACGATTTTATTTTGCTTAATATACAAAATATACACACCCAATATGTATTGTATGTATGTACGTAAGTATGCATATCTCTTTATTGCAAATAAAACAAAAAAATAACAGATAACAGAACAAAAGCAAATAAATTCTCAAGGTTTTCGCGATTCCCAAGCTCAAAGAAATTGCTTTCAAATTCCAGAGAAACATTGCGTCGTTTGGGAGAAACGTGTCAAAATAGTGTTGTAGGGCGCCATCCTGCTGTCTCGTTTTTTTTATCCCGTTCTGGTTTTTCGCTTTATATATTACGTCGTTGTGATTTTTTAATTACAATAAGTACTAGCTCTGGGGGCTAATGTTGTTTCGTGTCAAAATGTAAAGTTTTTTATTCTAAGGGAATAGCTTATAATTAAAAAATAATTTAACAAAAAGTAGCAAAATAATAAAATATTCAGCTAAGTAAATTTTAATGGAGTATTTTTTTATGACTCGTATACGATGGTTTAAATATCCTCATGATCATTGGAATGTGTGATATATATAATTACAGTGTGTCCAGTAGAAAAGTACACTTTTTAAAGGGACTATTCAGTAAAAAACTGAATTGATGAAGTGCTTTTTATTGATAAGGAACATTTCAAAAACTCAGCGGGTTTCATATTTTGAAGATAATAATAAATGTTTGTCTTCCATTTGCACGCACTCTTCTAAGCGGGAACGAAAACTGACAAACGCTTTATGCTGAATATTTCCTATAAGCGCTCCGATTGTTCTAGGTTTATTTCCATACACTTTTGCTTAAAATAACGAAGTGATTTCGGTTAACTTGGGGACCCCGGGTATGTCTCCAAACGTCTAGGTACGTTGTAATTTTATCAAGGAAAATTGCCAGTACTGTGTTTATCAACTTCTTAGCAGTATGGGCAGTCGCCACTACCTGTTGAAACTACTTCTATCAAATCGAGAGTCCCTTTCCACAATAGGAATAAAAATGTTCCATTCACATTCCTGTATTTATCTGAAGTAACTGAGATTGCATGGTCTTTTGATCCACGTTAAAAAAGCGGGCCAATTACGCCACTGGCAGATATGTAATATGCAGATATAGTACCTACAGCTAAGTGCATTAGAAACATATCCTAAACAATCTATGCAAATTTTCGTAAAATTCTTTTAAGCCTTGACAAGTACCGTAGCAATCGTAGCATGCAACACCAGAAAAACTTATGTCTATACGACACGTCTGTGTCGTTATTCTTTTTTAAAAACATACAATTTCAAAACACATAATTATTCACGCACAATTATCTCTGAGATCGTTTTTAAAAACCTTGGTTAATTCTGGTACATGCAAAATTTTAGCATATTTTCCAATGTTTAGTCACATTTAATGTACCTAATATTTTCGGTCTTTGCAAAAGTGAAGGAAAAAGAAACAGGCATCCTGGGTCCCGGATTATAATATAAAATACGCGCATAAAATACATTACATCTCTACATTACTTTGTAAAAATAAATTAAAAATGACTACTTAATTTTAAACACTAAGTCGCGGGAAACAACATGCGGATGACAATAAAAAATACCCATTGTCATGACAACACTTTGCCGATTGTTCTTTTTGTGAAAATAGAAACAGTCGACTGTAGTAAAATCTAACTCGACGATATTAACAAGCCTAAAATTATATTTGTAAATTCTCACTTTGTAGTACTAACAACACACACACACACACTATGAACACTAGGTCATACTGGTAGCTTAAAATTACTGACACGCCATTTGAGATTAAGTCATCAACGTAGGCAAATTATGCTAAGTTTTTACTCTCGTCGTAATAGTGGTGCTCGATACGTCTGTATAGGTACGTCGATGAAATCAGAAAAACCATGTAACATTCGATAAATTTTTATGGACACCAGCTAGTGATATTTTTTTCGAATCGTTAAAGTATTTCATACCTAGGTAGGTATGTATTTATCTATATAAGTATGTTTATCCGTTGTCTAGTACCCATAGTACAGGCTTTGGCCTTTGGGACTAGGTCAATTGGTGTCAAATTGTCCCGTGATATTTATTTATTTTTTATTTATTTATAGGTAAATTGAGCAGAGTTATTTTTGGAGTGAATTCAAAATGCTCTCTTCATGTGGCGCCAAGTGCCGCCCAGACAACGCTTAACTCTTTTACCATGAAACTACCGTGAGATTCAACGTTTAACTCATCTAATCTGATCTCTGATCCGTAGGCCGCGTCACGGGATAAAATAAGAGATTTACGGACAGTGGCAGATAATACGCAAAACAATTTTGTAACCTCACATCTGGCTTTCCTGTATTAAATTAATCCGAACGCATTAGCCACCCGGTAAATAATTTCGAAGGAAATATCGATGTGTTTTTGAACGCAATACGGAGATAACGGAGGGGCTAAGCGCATGTTTAAATGCATTTTACTGCACGCGAGTTGCCGTTCTAATAACCGATTAGCTTCTTATTTCAATAATTTGTCGTCTACCTGTCTCTGCAATGCGCATTAAGGAATGCATGTTATTTTTGATCTGTTTATACTCTCAGTACGCGCTGTCTTAGCCAGAATATAGATAACATTTCCGAGACAGTTAAATTTTTGATTCTTCTCGTGTTTCAACTTCAACACAAATTGACAGTATTGTCAAATGATATTTTCACTGGTGTGATTTAAAAATTCGGCCTACTGGCATTTTTGAATTTAAGGGTGAATGTGTATTTGATAGGCTTCATCTCTCCCTAGATCAGGTACCAGTGACTAATGGCAACACGAGTAAAATATAGTAGATAATGCAACTAGTACATAAAACGCGTTGTATAACCCAAGACGAGCCGCAGGCGAGAGGGGATAGTTAAGTCGAGGGTAAAATAGGTTTTATGAACGAGTTATACATTTTGCTCTTCATTTCGATTGCGAGGAAATGAAACAGTATAGCCAAAAATGTATAAAAAATGGCAAACAATAATCTGCGGCCTTGAATAAAAAAAGTGACGAATTCGAGTCCGCAGCTAAATTTGTACATAGTAAAATTTTAAACGCCACAACGTGAAGCGAAAAAAATATAATAAACTCTTGTGACACTTACTTAAAAAATAAAAGATAAGCAAGTAATGACAAAAATTACCTAATCGACCTAAATTCTTTCCTTACGTATGGAGAATTATCATAATCACCACTACCAGCCTATCTACGTCCTCACTGCTGAGTACTAGCTTCCTCTCAGAATGAGATGGTGTGGACTATAGTTCCCACATGGGCCCAATGCATATTATATTAGGAACTTCATACACAATCCATTGAATTGCTTCGCAGGAGTGTGCCGGTTTTTTCGGGTACCGATCAACCCGATTTTTTTGTGTAACTTCTGTTATTGTTATGGTAAATTAGCGTTATATTATTTAAACGTTATGCATAATTTTGTTAAGAATAACGTTTATTTTAAATAATATAACGCTAATTTATCATAACAACTTTCACGATAACGTTCATAATGACTAATGCTATTCAACATAACATACTTACCTAATTAAAATAAATATATATACCTAATGATCAGAATGCATAACGACATTTGAAATGACAATCAGAACACATAATGTCATTTGGCATAATCAGATTGAGTGGATTTGGATTACGTCAAGGCGCAAAGTGCCCAAACCGGGAGGAATAGGAGCTCCGTGAAAAGGAGCTCCATCAACTAGTTCGCACAGTCCTTTACTTTTTAAAGTGCGACATGCGACTGAATAAATCAAGTGAGTAAACGTTAAACACATACATAATTATTAGTATTTTAAGTAGAAATAAATCTAAATACAGTAAACAACGCAACGTTTATTGCGCGACTTAATTACTTAGTAAATAGTATTTTTGCTAGTTTTATTCAGACAGGAGTTTAAATTTTTGACCTACCGCTATATGGTTTTTGTTGTTACCTGTATAAAACTTATGCTATGCAGTTTAAATACTATATTTTATAATGCCACTAACTATTTATTATACTTTAAGTTCAATTACAATTATGTCGACTGAACATTATGTTCCCTGAAAATATGGAAGTATTATGGCATGTTTTCATGTAAGTATTTAGTTAATAAGTACTTTCTATACCTACTGGTAAAAAGCTTCATTATGCATAATATACAAAATATGCAATTAATTTGTATAAAAAGCGTAAATTAGAAGATTTATGTTATGCAAAGTACGACCATTACACACCTGGTTTCCTCAAGATGGAACGATATTTTTTACATTTCATCTTGAGGAAACAACAGCCATTAAATATTTAATAAAATATTTATACTGTAGAATATTTTTTATATTTTGGAGTTTTCCTCCTATTACTACCGATCATCATCATCATCATCAGCTTATTTAATACTATATTCGATACTACTTGCCATGCTTGCGTGTAATGATAGAATTTTGCTAGAAGGTTGCTTACTCTAATCTAGGGCTTTGTCTACAACTACGAGAATATCTGTTGACCAAGAAGGAGACGATTTTTGAATAGATCGCACTTGGTGACTAAATTCTCATCCATAACATTGATATCACTATTTGCCACAAGCCTTATTGTTGAATGTCATACCCGTCTACTAACAAGCAGCTAATTTGCGTTTCCGTCATAGACAACCATGTCAACATAGTAGATTGAGGTTAGTTGTCACTGCCAGTGGTCAAGAAGCCATTCAGTGATCTCGTTTACGAGTAGGTGGGGGCATTCGTATTTGATAGAGAATTTTAGTCACCTGGCGAGATTCAAAAATCGACCACCCGTATGTTAAATTTAATAATTCACACAGATAATTCGTTTTTTTATGAGTTTTTTACTAGGTAGGTATAAGGCTGTTAATTATTCACTTTCCGTACTTATGTCACATATTGCCTTGTTTTTTGGTGAACTGGTTTATTTTACGTGGCGGTTATTTAATATTAGCTAAGTGATGAATTCATTAGTTAGATACCAGGTTTGCATTACGAAACGCATTCTTTTATTTAAATTTGTCACATGTACCTACTAGGGTCTAATGTTTTTATGTGTATAAATATATCATATTTCATTATTTATTTAGAATAATTGGCTTTGGTTCTTAATTTTTTTTTGTGTGTCTACTCTTTGTTTCGGATGTCCTATCAATCGCTCGAAGGTAAACTGGTAGACTCCCTTTCAGGGATAAAGTGGCTTTTATGCATGTACCCAGTTGTTGTTTTGTGACCTATTATTTGTATATAAGCTTTTATGTACATATTGCAAGTTTAGATTTTGCCTGCAGGTTTACTGCGACGAGTACCTAATTGTTTGAATGGGATAATACGAGTACTTACGCGATATTATCTTTACCCATTATCATGACACTCGAGACTTAATCGCGAAAAAATAAATATATGTAATTTTAAATTTAAATACCCTTCAAGACCATGGACGCAATGTCGCGTCTGAAACGTCGAGGTATTTAAATTTAAACATATATTTTTTACGCGATTAAGTCCCGAGTGTCACGATAATCGCGAAAGTTTAAATCAATACATTATCTTTACCATTGATTTTTTTTTGTTCATCTATTTAGTATAATTTTGTAAGTACCACGGCGATGGAGCTTCGCTCGGTAAAGAATACGAGTGTTGAAAATTAGGGATAATAGCAAATTTCATCGAAAACGTCAGCGCCGTTTCCGCGATTAGATTCCAATAAGATGTTTAAAATTTCACCGCGTTTAAAGTAAATAATGGAGGAATAAGGAAATCTTAATCGTTTTTTGAAAAACTATTATGTTGTCTATGGATGGTTACCATTATCATGAATTTTTCCTCATTAAAGTATGATGCTCTAACAGGCGCTAAAGGAAAATTTTGATTGTGACGTAAAAACCATTCGCATTGCGTGTCCCAAAAACCCAATAGCGATTATTAAAATGACAGTCAAGTTAACATGGGATACTTATTTAGATATTCTGATGGTTCTTCGTACTTTGATCGTTAAAATATTTTTTAGCAGGTTCTAAGTGGCGTTTTTTTTAATTTTTATAATTTTATTGTGTAGGTAGGTACCCGTGTACCTATCTTGTTACTTATTAGATTTAAATAGTACTTCATGAAGAATTACGGTACTCCAAAATGTCAATTCAGTGTTCATCATAAAAAAAACTTTCCTGTTTAATTGTTACAAAATATTCAAAATTAAAAAAGGTAATTTTACGAATATTTAAAATGCATACCCGCTTTCCATCTAGGAACAGTGACGAATAGCTTGTTCCTCCATCTCTCGATGCCCACCGGCAGAGCGTTTTCTGGTATTAGGGCTCCAGACTGAATGGCTTGCTGTCTGCTGTACTGATCAGGGTAGTCCCAGTCTAGGGCGTTCCAAGCATACAGTTCTTGCAGTCTCACTGTAGCTGATGCGAGGGATACTAGCATGCACAGTAAGAGAAAGTGCAGCGCCATTTTCGATCTGTGAAAAACAGCTTAGTTGTACCACGACGCAAAAAGTTACGGAATTTTTAAATTTAAAATAGTGAAATAACCAGAAATAAATGAAAAAAAATTGTTCAATTGGGTACTAAATTAATTTATGTCCAATCTGACGAGTGAGAACGGTTACTTTTTGTATGGAACTTGTAGAGGTGTACATTTACAATAAAAGTTTCTAAAGATAGGCAAACGACAACTATCTTCTAAATACGGCTAATATTAGATCAGGAGTGTTCCGCTTAAATTTATGTTAATTTTTAACACACCCTTCCAATTGAGAGATGGGTTGAGGGGTTGGGATAGCGCCTTCAAAGCACTATGTAGATTTTAAAGCACACACACTCGTTATATTGCAGAGCAAATAACATTATCCATGTCGTATTTTTCTTTCAGCGAAAAGCTCAAGGTTTTTTTCAAAATTAATTCCACACTTAGATTTCGAAATCTCAGACAATTAAGCTTCGGTTTTCAGTTAACGCAGCGGTGAAACAGTTCACCTGTAAAGGCATTTACTTAATATGCTACACTACACTTTGATCCAACATGCGATGTTCTGAAACATTAATTTAAACTTAATTACTTTACGTACATATTAACGACAGGCATCCAATGATATGATTAGCGCGACAGTTACTCCTAAACTGACATTTGTCTACTAATCCTACTGTTATAAAGCTTTGGCTCCACCCTCTCCTACCACGAAATATTGCGGAGGAACGGAAAGTAGATCTACGAACCGGCAGAGTCGGATCCTATCGGACCGATTAAATACTAAAGAGAGATCTTTAATCGTTTTGACTACAAGCGATATTTAAATCAAAACTTTCGCTTTTTGTCACCGAAATAGTGTTACATGCTGAAATAAATATAATCTGAAGCAGCTAATTATTACGAGTTTTGTATAATGATTCGTTTGATTTTCAGCAGCATTGTAATTTTTTTTTGAGTGTCGAGTTTAGTCATATGATAAGAAGTGATATTTTAGAAACGAATCCTGTTTACTAATAAAACCGGTCAAGATCGCGTCGAACTCGCACACCGAGGTTTCGGAGCCAACACCTAATAATGTTTTTGCTAGTTTACGTAGAGTCCTTTCAATAGACGCACAGGCGGAAATATTTTTAATTGTTTTCTGTTTGCAAAATACTTTGGCAAGCATTATCTAAAACTAGTAGTATTAGTATTTTTCGAGATAACCGGCTGTGACGGACAGAGAGACAGTCAAACGGGCCGAGTAACACCATATAGGTTCCTTTTTACCATTTTGGTTTGCAACCCTATTATAAAACGACTTAATATCGAAACTCTTTTCCATTAATCCTCTTTACTTGATTCCGCCATTCTCGACCTATAAAGGGTGTAACTAAGACGACTTTCTTTTATACATAATTATGTATAATGTATTATAAGACATAATTATAAAAATATTTATGTATTAATTAAGATAATATCAATAACGTCTTTGAGATCAAAATCAGCAATAAGATGATTATAAAAAAAATTGTACACACTCTTCGACTTGACCTTAGTAAAGTTATTCCAATAACGTCAAAATTGACAATTTCCAGATTGCCTTACTCCAGCCAGTTATAGAAGGACATTTTGGAGTGTAAAAGAAACAAACAAATGAAATAGTTACCACGCGAGTAACGCAATGGACGCTGTGACGTTTTGGTTACCGGTTGTAATAAATATATAATCCTATATTTGACTGGGCTTATTTTGATATTATTTCAAACATTACAGAACAATGCACATTACTGCAGAGACCGGGAAAATAGGGATTGCCGGTCAAGTAGCATAGGGATACCAGACTGTAGTGTACAAAACCTATAATTAAACATTTTATCCTGTGATTTATTTTTAGTTAGATATATTGAAATGTTATTTTTTCTGGTTACTTAGTTAGTCTTTACGTAACGTATCTGGGCCAATCAACTTTTTATTGCCACTCGTTGCCACGGAGATGTCCCCTGGGTAACTCGTCTAAAATAAGATTTTCTGAGGCCACCATTCCATGAATCGTTAGGATTTTCAATAGTTATATGCCAATTCCTTCGTGCTTCATCAAATAAACATGCAAAATCCTGGCTTTCGGGGGAGTGGTGCCTTAGAAAATCCTATTTTAGACGAGTTACCCAGGGGGCATCTGCACGGCAACGAGAGGCAATAAAAAGTTTATTGACCCATCTTCAAGTTCATTACCAAGCCCGCGGACATCTCAATGCTAAATACTTTTAGATCGGAGGTGCCTTTTAACACAGGTACAATTCTTTTTCGTCTAACAAATGTAACATCAGCTTAAGAAGAGAAATGATCAAAATCATATTTTATTCATTAAGGTCCAGGTTTTAAGGCCGCCCACTACTAAATTGTATTTTTTCTATACCTTTTTTCTGTTTTGTTTGTAATGTGGTGCTCAATAAAGAGTTCTTGTATTGTATTGTATTGTACTCGTATATTGAGTTGATTAGTCAGTTAGTCAAGTCAGTCACTGACTACTGACTGACTGACTCATCAACTTTTCTTTTAATGTATTCATTTAAACTTTCGCGATTTTCACACATTATCATGACACTCGGGACTTAATCACGTAAAAATATGTATTATTAAAATACGTCGACGTTTCGTACGCGACGTTGCGTCCATGGTCTCGAAGTGTCGCATGCTGTAATTAAAAGAAAGGACTTTTCTTTTCTTGTTGGAGGCCTACCGACAGCTCGTCTCCTGGTCCGTGGACGCCATTCGAGAACCTTCTGACCCCAGATGGAACGACGACCTGGTAAAGATCGCGGGCCCGCGGTGGATGCGGAAAACACAAGTCCGGTCTGAGTGGTGTGGAGAACCATGGGGGAGGCCAGAGATGATGATGATGACTTTGCTTTGCTTACAGCTTGTCATGCGAAGTAAAAAATGAGAGCGACAAGTAAAGTTTTCATACCAAAATTTGAAATAAATGGCAAGTCGGCAAAACAAACTTCACATTTCACATCTATGCCTTCATTGCACTACGATATCGGGATGCGTGCACGCGTGGTACGCTCGAGTAGCGCCGGTGCATGGTGACCCGCAATGCGGTCTGATTGCTGATTATCATGGAACCGCGAAATCAGTTTACTTGACCATTCATAAGTTGAATTTCTGGCTCAAGATTGTCATATTGTAAGAGATAATGTGAGCCGTGATAGCCTAGTGGTTTGACCTATGGCCTCTTGAGCAGAGGATCGTGGGTTCGAGCCCCAGCTAGCATTTCTGAGTTTTTTTGGAATTTGAGTGCGAAATTACGTTCCTAATTTTTCATGAGCTTTTTGGTGAAAGAAAACATCTTGAGGAAAGCTGCACACTCCTCCGAAGCAATTCAATGGTGTGTGTTAAGTTCTCTATGCGCATTGGTCCCGCTTGGGAACTATAACCCAAGCCCTCTTATTCTGGGAGGAGGCCTGTGCCCAGCAGTGGAACGTAAAAAACACTGGTGATGATGATGCATCATTGCGACACCAATGGGAAATAATACCATTTATATATTTGATGTGCTTTGGTTCAATATAAATAGCTTGTTCGGTACACTACCTACCTAATCAAGCACTTACAAAACAAGATACAAATGAATAATTGTATAGGTTTTATTTATTTATTTAATCGTATGGCGTATATACATAAACATTTCTAAAACAAAACAAATAATAATCTGGGTCATCTTTCGTGTGGGTTTCCTGAATGTTGACCACGTCGACATTCAAATCATGCAGAAGCCTTTGCAGGTAGTCGCTTTTGGCTAAACTAATGCCTTACGAAGATGTGGTGGTGCGATATGGCTTAGAACAATTGTATAGGTGAGTATAGCCGTATCATATTCTTGATTCCACAAAAGACACGTTTGGCTATGATGTAAGCCTTAAAATTAGAAGCTAAATAAAACTATGCTTTCAAGTATCATCAAATTTATAAAACTACAAGTTATACCTAATTTACAAGCGGAAGTCTCATTCTATCACCTTTTGTTAGAAAGAGACATTCGCTTTGTAAAACACGGCCCCGGCCGCGACCACAACGAAATTTGACGGCCGAATAGCCTAGTGGTTAGAGACCCTGACTATGAAGCTTGAGGTCCCGGGTTCAAATCTCGGTCGGGGCAGATGTTTGTATGATGAATACGAATGTCTGTTGTCTGTTTCATATGTATGTATTTATCTATATAAGCATGTTTATCCGTTGTGTGGTACCCATAGTACAGGCGTTGCCTAGTTTAGGACTAGGTCAATTGGTGTCAAATTGTCCCGTGATATTTAATTTAATTTAAATAGTGAACTTCTTTAAAACCATTTTCCCGTCACTTCTTGATCTTTCTTTCACATTTCAGTCCCGTATTTTCTAAAATCTATGAGAATCGTATTAAGTATTCAAATCAATCGGTCAGGGGAACATTCGCTACATTTTGTACATTGAGTCAGACAATTTAATTTTTATTACACTCGGTGAATCAGACAATATTAAAAAATATTTTCGATTATTTACATTATGAGATACGCTACATTATATACATTATGGTTTTTATGATGGCAAACGCCTCTACAGTGTGCCGCAGTTCTTCTCTAACACAAAACTTTAAGTAAACTTAATTTGTGGATCACACTGTACTGCGTTACAAACACTACCGTTAGTGCCCTCCGTTAGAGTCAGCAGTGGATGTGTGATTGTCACTTGACCAGGTAAGGGATAAATACTTTTGGTTTATTTCGGTTCAGAAAACCGTCAATTTTCAAATGTATTTTGCCGGGCCAGGCTTTTGGAACGTAACTCCTATTTTTAACCGACTTCAAAAAAAGGAGGAGGTTCTACGTTCCACTGTATGTATTTTTTTTTTTTTATGTATGTACATCGATTACTCCGTCAATTGTAGACCGATTTACAATTTTTTTTTATTTGAAAGGGTATACTCCTGAGGTGGTCCCATTGTCACCAAGTCATGATCTGATGATGGGATCCCAGGGAAATCGAGGGCAACCCTCAAATTTTACAGGCACATACTATGTGTTTCATATATTTTCTAAGGTTATTTAAGTATTTGCGACTGGTAGTCATCATCTCATGATGATGAGCTGATGATGGAAGGTACAACTCCTTAGCGGTTAGGAGTTGGAGGATAATTCTGAAAATGTTAAATCATTATTCGAAAGAGTATACTCCTGAGGTGGTCCCTCTGTCACCAAGTCATGATCTGATGATGGGATCTCAGGGAAATCGAGGGCAACCCTCAAATTTTATAGGCACGTATCATGTGTTTCGTATATTTTCTAAGGCTATTCAAGTATTTGCGTCCGGTAGTCATCATCTTATGTTGATGAGCTGATGATGGAAGGTACAACTCCTTAACGGTTAGGAGTTGGAGGATAATTCTGAAAATGTTAAAACAGCGTAAAATTGTGAAATAAAAATATTTTAACAAAAAAGTAAAACCGCCTTCAAAAAAAAACCTTAGAAAAAAAAATTATGCTCTAAAATAATGATAAATAAATAAAATAAAATAAAATGCGTTTATTTCGGACAACAAAAACTAAAGCCTAAAGTTTTATGGCCTAGCACTAAGCAGCAGAAATATGAAGTCGGTGCTTCATTCAAAGAAATAATATTCCGCTCGCACCTCACCGACTTCATATTTCTGCTGCTTAGTGCTAGGCCATAAAACTTTAGGCTTTAGTTTTTGTTGTCCGAAATAAACGCATTTTATTTTATTTTATTTATATATCATTAATTTACAGGATTATTTTACGTTTTTTTTCTAAGGTTTTTTTTTTTTGGAGGCGGTTTTACTTTTTGTAAGCGTTCTCTCTGATGTGGGCGCCCACAATGCCTTTGACATTATTGTCAGTAAAAAGTTTCGCCAGGGTTAGAGGGTTTTTACTGCCTATTTTTTCCGATTCGCCAGACTCTACGACCATAATGCAGTCACCCGTGTATGATTTTCACGAAATCACTGTCCATGTTGTTCCGATTGTCTATATAGCCAGTGAAGTTTGTAAAACATGACGTGTTCTGTGATTATACATATTTGTGAATCACCACATCAATTAAACATCTAAAAAGGCACATTGTGCCCCCTTATTTTAATAATTAATCCCAATTACCCACCAAATCGCATTTAGGTACTTCCGACACGGATTCCTACTTGGAAACTGCTAAGGAGAAATAAATAATTATGTACTCAGCTTCTAAAAATGTGGCTCTCATACGTTTGTAAGTAAAGGCAATTTTGTATGTAGGCTGAGCCAAATATTGTGCCGCTGGGCATATTAAATTAATTAACATTAGCTGCGAATGTTTACGAAAAACGTCATCATAGTTTGTCTAATAACGCAACATTCTAATCATTTCAGTGTGAACTGGAATGAAAGTTCTCATGAATATGGCCACTGCATTGTGCAATTTTACCATTAGGGATCGATACTCTATATAACCTGTTTATTAATTCAAGTGACTACATTGACAGTTTGACAGTATTTTATTTATTGAAACTGCAGAATGCGATTTAAAATTGCTATTGCGATACGAATTAGGTTAAATCCACTGTTGCCAGTTTGGTAAATTTCCATAATTATAATTAATTATTGGAGTGATTTTAGAATAGCTTTATACGATATCGACGTATGTCTAACATCCGTAAAGATCTCATGAATTCATGAAGTCGCCAATATTAATCAGACACCGCTATCATAATAAAACTACCAATAGGTACCTTGCAATGTCTTTGTAAATGACCACGAGCAATTGTCCTACTGTGGCATTTGCAATGTTCCAATTAAAATTAGCTTACCACACGAGACGCCAAAAACCCGTAGTCAGGCACTGTTTCTGATGGTTTCCACACGTTGTTATACAGTCAGCAGCAGAAGAAGGTAAGCAACCGAAGCGGTAACAATGATCTACACAAGCTCTTATGTCTATAACAAATAGGTAGAGCCGTGCTTAGATCATTGTGACCGCTTCGGGTGCTTAGCTACTTCTGTTGCTGACTGTACCATTGACATCTATTATTTTAGTACGCTGGACATAGGTACTGTTGACAAAGTCATATTTAGGTACAACATTTGATTAGGTATACTTATTTTTGTGTTCGGACCTGAATTGTCAAACACGCTCGGGCTCGCTTCAATCTTTTTTTGTGAATCCCGTACAAGATCGTGTGAAAAAGAGATGGCTAATTCCTAAGCATAGCCGAGCGCGTTATGCAATAAGGCTTCTGTTCCATAACAACTCGTAAATTATAATACCTATAAACGGAAGCTTATTTCCAACTCCTTATATGTATTATTAGACAGAGACATCCGCTTATATTTGTAAAACTTAATAAAACAGACCCCATATTATAGCAGTATTAGGTTAATACCAGCAGAGTGTCAGTCAGTGTCCACGGAACCAGGGTTCCTAACTACCTGTACCTGTACATTATTTTGTATTGTACCTACACGTCTTTTTTTACAGAAAGCTATATTACTATACCGTAATTTTTATGGTATGACCTTTCTAGCATACTAATTGTAATAGAGCTCAGTGGTTTGCACAGTGGCGTGGGATTGTCACTTCTCAAGGCTGATTTTCATACTCGTACACATTCATTTCATCTCGTTCATTCCGTTAACCTCAACGCCCACTGGTGATTATAAATTCCGTTTGTCGTAAAGCACTGCCTATAAATAGATTGGTGATAATGGTAAAATATACCGTCATTCATATACGTCAACTTTGCAGGATATTTTGAAAAAAAAAGCATAAATTTCTCGTTTTTAGGGTTCCGTACCTCAAGAGCAAAACGGAACCTTTATATGATTACTTTGTTGTCCGTCTGTCTGTCTGTCTGTCTGTCTGTCTGCTTGTCTGTCTGTCTGTCTGTCTGTCTGTCAAGAACCTTTTTCTCTGGAACGCGTGGAGGTAGCACAGTGGCGTGCATAGAGTTTTTAGCCAGGGTAGGCAGAGATTTTCGAGTAGATCTATGTATGATATTCAGTAGTGAATTGGATGCCCAAAGTTAAAAAAAAAAAAAAAAAAACAGGAATAAAAAGGAAAAAGTTTCACATTCTTGCCCGGATTCGATCCCGGGTACCCGTGCGTCATAGTCCTACTGAGTCTAGTTAGACCAAACGCTATTGGAATTTTAGGTTGAAATTAGTGAACGCTTTTCAAGTACCTAATCAAAAGCAGTGCTTTTTTGTCGCGACCGTAAGATTTGATTTGATTGTTGATTTTCGTACATGTGTGATTGAGCTGCGGTGGACCTATTCGTACATAGCTTACGGTGGAGCGCGATGTCATAAGAGTGTGCGTGTCGGGCAAGCACTCGGCGTAGAAAGACTCGTAGAAAGAAACACGTCGCGTTCGCGCGGATTTAAGCGCGGATTTGTAATATATGTCGGAGAATCGATACACTAGTCGGTGTTGGTCATAGTCTAAAGTTATAAATTACCTTCATTTGTTATGATTTTAACGAAACGTCAAGCGGTGAAAGCTGTCAAATAAATACTGCTTGGGAGTGGTCTGTGCTTGGTTCATTTGTGGGTAGTTTGTATAAGGTCGAAATGACATTTAGTAACTTTGAAAAGAAAAGGGCATTCTTGATCGGGGGGTCGGACTGATCACAAGTTGGTAATGTAATCCGTTTGCATCGGCTTGGTGCTTTGAGTTTTAATGAGAATTGTTAGTGATTTAATGAACTAAGTGCCTGTGCCCCAAGTACATAGTCTTATTTTGAGTCTTAAATGATATCTTGGCAATAGATCACGTGAATGGGCGCAAGCACAGAACTCTCCAACGTTTCCAATATGGTACTTGCATTTCGCGTTAATAGTAACGAGTTAACTGTGATATCAATTGTAACTAATTTAGACCTCGTATGGTGTTATTATTGAAAAGATTATACCTCATTGAGTTTCTTGCCGGTATCTTCTCAATAGAGGTTATTTCCGAACCGTGCGGTAGAGTCATTGATGTAGGCCTTAATCAAATAAAGACTGGCCTAGAAGTGAAACATGATGTGTCTGCAGTTATTTCTACCACCTCAATCGACCTTGAGGATGAGTAAAGCTCATGACCAAGCTCTACTACGTGTAAAACCCATTTCATCCTGACACAGCTAGCTAGCAAACCAAGTCCGCTGGTGTGTGCGATGTCTCGTCCCGGTCCCAGTCTCCGAGTTATATATTTTGTTTTTATGAAAATATAAATGAATGAATAATTATATTTAAGTCAAGTATTATTACATCTGAAAAATATGTAAGTATATGTATATTATAATGTTAATTATATTGATTTATATTTTATTGGTTTTTTGCTTCATAGGGATGCACGCCACTGAGGTAGCATGCTGAAATTAATACCAGATACTCAAGCCTGCGGTCCCTTGAAGCTGAGAAAAAATCAACTATCTAAGTCAACACAATCAAAAGATACAGTCATTAAAAAGGCTAATACCGTACAAATTGCCGAAATCCGAAAACCTAAAAGGTACTTCCAGTTTTCCTAGAGACTTGAAATTTGGTATGAAGGTAGCTCTTATAGCACAACCACTCAGAAAATTCTCAAAATCTTAAATTTTTATGTCTGTCTGTAGATTTCGCAGACCAATGTAAGTTGACCCCGAACTGCGTACATTTTCCTTAGGAGTAGGGCTCTGCTAACACTGGAGTTCTTAAATCACTGGGGAAAAGCGTTAAAATCTTTCTACGGAACCCTCGTGCGCGAGTCCGACTCGCACTTGGCCGGTTTTTTTTTCGTTCGCTGATAATGTTGTGATAAATAAATAAATATCATGGGACAATCTACTTGGTTTATAAATCGTAGATAATTTTTTTTGATTCTGACTGGGGTAAAATACGTAATCCGAACTTGTAGCCAAAATTACCCATTTCCATTTTTGACGCAAATATAATTTTTTTGAATTTTTCAGATAAACTCTAAAATGGCCAAAGGGTTGGCAGTTTTTTCTCCCAAAGAGTTAGCATCGCTGTTCAGCGAGGAAACGCTGCCAGCCTTTTGGGCACCATGCCACGGGGGCCTCATTTTTTTTTATACGTGGAGGAAGGCAAACGAGCAAGTGGGTCACCTGATTTAGATTTAATTTAGTTGTAGGTTTTAGTTTGATTAGTTTTAGGTTGGATTTAATATCATTGTAAATTGCTTTTATTGTGTAAATAAATATTTAAATCTCTAAAATAAGCATTCCGGCAATGATTAAAACAATCGTTACTCGGTATTAATAAAATTACAGTATCCTGTAATAATATAATAGTTGTGACGGTCGGCAAAGATATACCCCGAGAGGCAAAGTTGGCGTACCTATATGACGGCAAAGGCAGTAAAGGAATAAAAATGTTTACTTATAGATATAAATAATTTCGTGCGGTTAGACTCGACGCATTTAGCCGTAAATAATAAAATTAGAGTGCAAACTTTTATAGATCTGTCATCCTAGTACAAGTAGTAGCATACGTACTATATAAGTTTGACCTGTGTATCTGTATTAAATTGTATTTGAAGACGAAAATTGACTGTCGTAATGATGGTCGTTACCTACGGTTTCTGAACGCATATAATAATAGAGGACTTACGGTATGTGTGTAGATAAAAAAACTTAAAACACGTATTTATAAGTGACTTGTAGTCACTAGTGTGTAGAGCTCATTCATTTAGATGATAAAAATATCAAACAAAATCAGCAGCAGCAAATATTGATTTCATTTAGATTAACAGCTGTCTTACCTTCAACTGGACAAGTTAACGCCTCCTTATATATTTGGAGGTTACACAAGGCTTAATATTAGACAAGTGGAATTTCCGTTATATTCCACTAAGTAAGTAAAGTGGATGAATGCAGATTTAATTTAATTTAATACCACATAGTACAATACTGTTAAGTATTGCGTTATTTCCTTCCCAATTACGGTATAAATTACCTATTCTTAATAGTTTTTTTAATCTATATCGGTAATAAGGTTTCAACAAGTTGCTTAAATAGTTTTACTAAAACAGACACCTTATAGTCTATGTCTATCGGTTTTTTTATACGACAAGGAAGGCAAACGACCAAGTGGGTCACCTGATGGTAAGTGATCACCACTGCCCATAGACACCCCCTTGGGGGTTTTGCTGATGTGTTGCCAACCTAGAGAGTTAAGATGAAATGCCTCTTGTGCCCGTGATTACACCGGCTGTCTTACTTTCCACACCGGAACACAACAGCGCAAGCACTGCTGCTTAGCGGCAGGATTAGCGAGTAAGATGGCGGTAGTGATCCAGACGGACCTCGCACAAGGTCCTACCACATGTTACATTAAGGAATGTTTAATTGTTTACATAATTTAGGTACGTTGCTAATTTCGGTTTAACGCTGAAGCAGTTTTGACGAAGCCTGTTGCGGATGATGTGTAATAATGTTGATTTTTACGGTTTCGTACCTCAAAAGGAAAAAACGGAACCCTTATAGGATCACTTTGTAGCTTGTAAAATGCTGAAATTAATATCAAATACTCAAGCCTGCGGTCCCTTGAAGCTGTGAAAAAATCAACTTTCTAAGTCAACGAAATCAAAAGATACAGTCATTAATATAAAGGCTGTTTCCATATAAATTGCCGTACCCCGAAAATCTAAAGGGTACTTCCAGTTGTCCTAGAAACTTGAAATTTGGTATGAAGGTAGGTCTTATAGCATAACCACTCAAAGAAATCTCAAATTCTTAAATTTTCCTGTCTGTCTGTAGATTTCAATGACCAATATAAGTTGACCCCACACTGCGTACATTTTGCTTAAGAGTAGGGCACTGCTAACACTGGATTTCTTAAAACACTGGGGAAAAGCTTTAAAATCTTTGTACGGAACCCTCCGTTGTCCGGTTTTTTCTTCGTTATCCCGTTGTATCCCACTGCTGGGCCTTTGTCTCTCCTCTTGCTTTTCGCAACTTGATTTAATTTAAATAAATAAATGATCATTTTAGGGACCCACGTAACCTGGGACTTAATTTTGGTAGGTAGCTAAATAAATAACCCATAATAAATCTCCTTGTACTGTTTTGTGGTTTTCAATAAAGAATATTTGTATTGTATTGTGTAAATGGTCGCATTTGACAGAGTTTGCGGTTGACAGCTAATTTCAATGTTTAATTTCGAAATACTTTATTTACATAATAAAAGCAATTAGACCTACTAAAATAGACCGAAAATTTGCTTATTAAGTTAATTTGCAATCACTACCAGCACTTAACAAGAATACCTACACTTCTAAAGGAGGTAAGTAATAAATATTGATATTTGATAACGTAACGAAGTGGTTTTCGTGGTGAGGGCACACCTGTTGGTTTTGATACCTTGACCTAGTGCAGCCTAAGCAGTAAACACCCTGTGTGTCAAGTGTCAAGCCTATTGCACCATATAACGGGTAACTGGATCAGAAATTTGGCTGTTACGTCACGAGTGATTTAAATAATAGGTATCCATACAAAAATTGGCTTATGCCCCGCAACGTTGCGGCCGTGAAAGAGTAAACTAGTGGCTCTGTGAGCTGTAGACCTGGAGCAAATTTTTAAACATTTCCGTTTTTCCGTTTTTTTTTACCTAATTTCCGAAAATCAAATCGACAGAAAAAATCATCATGTGAAAATCTCATTATTTCACGAGAAATCGGTTGAAAAATTCGACCAGCCGGATATACTTTAGTAGTTTATGCAACTGTTACATATTGAGGGTCCTTAAAACGCCAGTTTCATAATAGGATTAAGGCCTAATTATGTAGAGTTGCATACATTACTTTATTTACATACATAAATTACCTATATCGATGATGGGCTCAGAAGTCAAAGGCATTATAAACCTGTCACAAATTTGGCTGTTTTTTTTTAAAATCATAGACAAACAAAAGGAAAAAACGGAACCCTTATAGGATCACTATGTTGTCCGTCTGTCTGTCTGTCTGTCTATCTGTCTGTCTGTCAAGACCCTTTTTCTCTGGAACGCGTGGAGGTAGCATGCTGAAATTAATATCAAATACTCAAGCCTGTAGTCCCTTGAAGCCGTGAAAAAATCAACCTTCTAAGTCAACGCAATCAAAAGATACAGTCATTAAAAAATCTATCTCCGTACAAATTGCCGATTTCCAAAAACCTAAAGGGTACTTTCAGATGTCCTAGAAACTTGAAATTTGGTATGAATTTTGGTATAGCACAACCACTCCGAAAAGTCTCAAAATCTTAATTTTTTATGTCTATCTGTATAGATTTCGCAGACCAATATAAATTGACCCCACACTGCGTACATTTTGCTTAAGAGCAGGGCTCTGCTAACACTGGACTTCTTAAAACACTGGGAAAAAGCGTTAAAATCTTTCTACGGAACCCTCGTGCGCGAGTCCGACTCGCACTTGGCCGGTATTTTTTTATTGAGGCCTATTTTTAAATTGCATTGGTTTTTGAACACGAAAATTGACTGTCGCAATGACGGTCATTACTCAACTAGGTACAGTTTCTGCACACATAATAGAGGACTTTCGATATGTGTGTAGATAATAGTAGTTTATGCAACTGCTACATAATGAGGATCCTTAAAATGTTTTTATGAAACGTGGCGAAGCTGAGTTTCATAATAGGATCACACGAGTGTTTTAAGGCCTAATTATGTGGAGTTGCATACATTACTTTATCTACACACATATTATAAGTACTCTAAGATGGGTTCAGAAGCCGAAGGCATATATCATACCCATACCTGTCACGAATTTGACTGTTTTTTTTTAAATCATAGACAAACATACTGAGCTGACGTTTCGTGAACTGTTTAAAAAAAAAACACATTATTAATTATACATGTCGGACTGAACTCGACTTATATACGTGAGTGATCCGTTTTATTTCATTATGATTGTAAATTACGTTGGCTGTCGAATTCGATACATCGAATTCAATATCGAAAAGTCATTACGACATCGAATTCGATATCGTAATGACTATTACTTTACTGCTGTTGGTGGAGGTGCTGGGGCTCGCGCTGTCGGCGAGAAGGCGACGGCGTACTGAAATGCTGGTCATTTTCTACGGTTTCTGAACGCATTATAGAGGACTTATGATATGTGTGTAGATAAAAGCATTCTTGTTTTGTCCAAGCTGAAACGGACACTCTTTGCTAGTATAGGTAGGTATAGGCTAGTTACCTGAATTAAAAAAAAAAAAAACCTCATCATCATCATCAAGGTGCACGTCTGCTAAATTTCAAGCCCCTATGTCTAGGCTGCACATTTACATTTTACATATGATGCGTTACATTATACATATGATGTAAATAAAAGGTAAATAAGAAGATATATATGTAAAACGGCCGAATAGCCTAGTGGTTAGAGACCCTGACTCGGGGCAGATGTTTGTATGATGAATATGAATGTTTGTTCTCGTGTCTTGGGTGTTTAATATGTATATAAGTATGCATTTATCTATATAAGTATGTTTATCCGTTGTCTGGTACCTATAGTACAGGCTTTGCCTAGTTTGGGACTAGGTCAATTGGTGTCAAATTGTCCCATGATATTTATTTATTTATTTAAAACGTAACCGTTGCGATGCGTTTACTTTTCTTTTCGAACGCCACGTGGCTCTTAAACAATTATGAATAACAACTATCACTTTTGTATTTGTAATAAAAAAATGCTTGGAGGTACGATTTATGCCATTATAGGTAACATGCCCATAAATATAGCAGATATTTTAGGAGTTGACACTTCCATTTCTTTATTGACAACCTGTCACAGTCGTACTCGTATGGTAGGTCATTCGAAGGGCACGCAATAAATTATGTCATGAGCTTATGAGATATATATAATATTTGGTTGAGGTGTTTCGTCTAAGTGCCTTTCTACTGGTATTTGACTCAAATTCAGTTTACTCAAGTTTCTTTCAGGAAATATAATTATGACAGGCGGTCAGCGCCATCTCTTGTACGATAGTGGAACTAATGTATTTTTTGATGTTTCCTGAAAAACTGCGCTATTTAGAGAAATAGTTTTACTTTTCCTGTAATCTTTCATAAACTTCTATTGTATATAACAAATTCAGATTTTTGTCTTTGCAAACTTCAGGGATAACGGGGAGGGGATATTTTTTCTTTTACGTCTTTCATTATAGGTAAGTACTTCAAAAACTATAAGCATTGAAAACATTATATTTTACTTGATTTAGTAACCTTGCTTTGAAATTTTAAGACCCCTTTCAGTCTTCTTTTGCAATAAAAATGAATAATGTTTTTATTTTTTTCTGTTTATAAAACACATGGGCATTGGGCAAGCATTTTCAAGCCAATAGCATTAGTAGTTGCTGAGAAAACCAGGGCTGTGTTTTATAAAGCTACAAGTTACAATTTACAGGCGGAAGTTAGAAAGACACTTCCGCTTATAAATTGTAACTTGTAGCTTTATAAAACATGGCCCGGCTACGATGGAGAGACGAACCAAATCACACCATAAGGGTTCCTTTTCAACATAATGGTTCGGAACCCTAAAAAGATTTCTCATTACTCTCACGCTTTTGTTAACATACAAGTTACTCTTATAATTTCGGAAATGTTGCGGTAATAATTCGTATACTGTATTGTATGTACTACATAATTAAGGTTCATGTAAATTGACAGCTACTTACTTACACACCTTGTCAAGTGCCTAATCGTGCGTTAGAACGTGACCGGATCTTTAAGTTTCCTTTGTTTTATGGCGGTACCTAAATACTTCATCAATGTTATGTCAAACTGCGAAGGTCAATGAATTGGCTATTTATCAAATTGTTAGGAAATTTGTCAACGCTTGAGACAAGTTGGAGCATAGAGCTTAGATGAAAATAACTTGGCATGTAGACTTTACTGCAATACTTAATTGGCGATAGAGAAAAAATATGCGTTGATTGCAGACCAAACACAATACTTATTAACTAAGGGCCTTATTCATAAATGTTAGTTTATAAATTTCAAGGTAACTATCGCTGAAAACATTATCAATACAGTTTAGCTTCCTTTATAAACACATTTCAAGTTAACGTATGCCTCCACTAGGTGGCGCCTCGTTCTACAAAATCTTTTCTGAGATGTACAAGCGTGTGTCGTTTTTAAATTAATAAAACACTAGAATTCTTACTCCAAAGTTTAATTTAATATCCTGGACCAACAGGTTATGGGGCCCAGGACACGCGAAAATTAAGTTTCACTGCGAATATAGAGTAAAGAGCAGCTATTTCTCAAAAGCGTTCACGAGGGCACAGCGGCCGGCGCATCAAGGCGTAATTCAAGATGGAGGTCGCAAATTAGATGAAAATTGTGAAATTTGATGGTCGTAACTTCAAACTATGGAAGTTCCAAGTGAAATGTGCTTTACGCGCAAAAGGCATAGATATAAATGCTTTGAAGCCCGAAAATTCCACCCAGCAAGTGGAATGGAATAAGAAAGATGGTCTGGCGATGTTTATTTTAACCTCGTCGATGGATCTTAATCATATTTCTCTGATAGAAAATTGTGAAACTGCGAAAGGAGTTATGGTCAAATTAGAAGCGATTTATGAACACAAGTCCGAATTTAACAAGATGATGGTACATGTGAAATTCTACCAATATAATTATTGTTCAAGTGATACGATGGCACAGCATGTCTCGAAAGTGGAAAGCTTAGCGAAACAATTGCTAGAATCCGGCGAAGAACTCAGTGACACTGCAGTAATAACAAAAATATTGAGTACATTACCAGCAATATATCGTTCTCTTCGACAGGCTTGGCTATCACTTGACCCAGCCAGTCAGACGATTCAGAATTTAACGTCAAGATTGATTGATGAAGAGGCAAGTCTTATAAAAGACACGAGCAGTGAGACTGCTCTTGTGACCAGCAAAGGCAATGTGAAGCCTGTGAAAACTAAAGGAAATACAAATCAAGTCAACTCAAGTCATCGATTTGTATGTTACAATTGTAACAAAAGAGGCCACTTTGCAAGAGACTGCAAAGCACCAAAGAAATCTGTTCTTAAGAACCATGAGCAGCCAGACATGTTAGCATTTAGTGCTGAGAACAATTCTTCTCTTAACCTTGGGGAAAATGTATGGATATTGGATAGCGGAGCCTCAATGCACATGACATACAAAATAGATTTTTTCTGTGAGTTGAATGAATATCGAGGTGGAGATGAAAACAGAACTGTCAAATTGGGTAATAAGCAAGATATTGAAGTTCGTGGTAAAGGTTCCATCTTGATAAAGAAGTTGGTTAATGGACAGTGGGAGCAGAGTATATTAAGGGATGTACTTTATGTGCCTGACCTGAGAAGAAATTTGTTTTCCGAGGGAGCAGCAACTCGAAGAGGATATGTCATAGTGAAAAATAATGAAAATGCATTATTATTGAAAGACAAGGTGGTGGTAATGTGTGCACAGTTAAAAGAAAACAATCTCTATGAGTTGGACATAAAAACAATTAAGCAAGAAAGTTGTAATGTGGTGCAATCGGACATTAAAGTGTGGCATGAGAGACTAGGTCAAGTGAATGTGAAGGGAATTCAAAATATTGTGAAAATTGTGAAACTGCGAAAGGAGTTATGGTCAAATTAGAAGCGATTTATGAACACAAGTCCGAATTTAACAAGATGATGGTACATGTGAAATTCTACCAATATAATTATTGTTCAAGTGATACGATGGCACAGCATGTCTCGAAAGTGGAAAGCTTAGCGAAACAATTGCTAGAATCCGGCGAAGAACTCAGTGACACTGCAGTAATAACAAAAATATTGAGTACATTACCAGCAATATATCGTTCTCAACTAAAAAAACAATTACTTTGCTCACCCGCGACCACTAATGACAAATAGTTATATCTGTGCGGCAAATGTATGTTTCCACGCAACACCTCCACCTCCACTGCTACACGAATCAACACATGCCACACAGACCCAACTATCACCACCACCACTATACTAAACGCTGACGCGTTTCGGCACTCTCCACGAGGCCATTTACGAAGCACAACAACAACCGCTCAACATGCCACCACTTCCACTACTGACATATGTAAACCATGTACTCAACTTAGTTAATGACAAAACCAACGTACCCACTAATATTTTATAAATTCCAAACTACCCTTTTATGTAAGTCCTAAACTACCCTTTTTTAAGAAATGAATTCCAAACTAGATAGTTATAGCTGGATAGTTTGTTTACCAACGTACCATATAGTGAAACCTTAAATATTCTTAGATGTCACTTAGAAAGGAAGCGTTTACATCCGGGGGAGGTTTGTGAGTTAATAGAATTAGTAACTTTATGCATGAAACAAAATTATTTCAGATTTAATGGTCAATATTATTTGCAGAGTGATGGTTTAGCAATGGGGTCACCTCTTAGTCCTTTAATGGCTGACGTTTTTATGGATAACTTTGAAAAACAATATATAGTGGGGAACAGCAATTTAGTATATTATTATAGGTATGTTGATGATTTAATTTTATGTTGGAAGGGGAGTATGAGGCAGCTAGATTTGTTTATTAGTGCTCTCAATAACAAACATCCAAAAATAAAGTTCAAACGAGAATTAGAGGAAAATCGTTCATTAAATTTTCTGGATTTAACTATTACAAGAGTAAATAATAGGCACCAGTTTCAAATTTACCGTAAGCCTTCGTACACAGATACTGTCATACCTGCAAATTCTACTCACCCATGGCAGCATAAACTGGCTGCTTTCCATTGTTATGTACATAGACTACTAACTGTACCTCTGTCGAAAGAGCATTATGATTCTGAGTTACATACTATATATCAGATAGCAACAACAAATGGTTATAGTACAGCAATGGTTAATAGTCTGGTTCAAAAGAAGCAGGGACGGATAGTGAATAGCATGCTTTACTCTGCGTTGCCATCTCAGCCTACTAACAAATTTAGATCTAGTATTACTTATGTTGGCCGGTTGTCTGACAAGATTTATAATATTTTAAAATCAAATAACATCAATGTTGCCTTTAAGACTACTAATTCTTTACGTTCTAGACTTTGTAATAACAAAGAAAAGGTGGATAAAGGGAACAGGTCGGGCGTATATAAACTCACTTGTGGCGACTGTAGTCAAGTATACATTGGACAAACCGGTCGAAGCTTTGATACTAGATTTAAAGAGCATGTCTCGTCATATAGGCATGATCATCCAGAGAAATCAAACTTTGCCAAGCATTTATTAGAAACGAATCATTCGTTGTTAGACTCAGATACGTACGAAATTTTACATTATTGTGATAAGGGTTTGCGGCTATCGGTTTTAGAACAATTGGAAATAATTAGGTACAACAACATGGGGTCTATTATTAATGAACAAGTTAATATGGTTTCTTTGCCTTTGTTACGACTTGGTTCTAATTTTAATAATGTGTCATAGTAATAATGAGAACATGACTTCTCTTTTTACCGTACTCGGTTAAAAATAACGGGGTACCTGGCGTAGATTAAAAATAAAAATAAAAAGGGTAGTTTGGAATTCATTTCTTAAAAAAGGGTAGTTTAGGACTTACATAAAAGGGTAGTTTGGAATTTATAAAATATTAGTGGGTACGTTGGTTTTGTCATTAACTAAGTTGAGTACATGGTTTACATATGTCAGTAGTGGAAGTGGTGGCATGTTGAGCGGTTGTTGTTGTGCTTCGTAAATGGCCTCGTGGAGAGTGCCGAAACGCGTCAGCGTTTAGTATAGTGGTGGTGGTGATAGTTGGGTCTGTGTGGCATGTGTTGATTCGTGTAGCAGTGGAGGTGGAGGTGTTGCGTGGAAACATACATTTGCCGCACAGATATAACTATTTGTCATTAGTGGTCGCGGGTGAGCAAAGTAATTGTTTTTTAGTTCATAAATATGGACCTCCGCAAAGTAACGCCTGATTCAATAAATTATATATCGTTCTCTTCGACAGGCTTGGCTATCACTTGACCCAGCCAGTCAGACGATTCAGAATTTAACGTCAAGATTGATTGATGAAGAGGCAAGTCTTATAAAAGACACGAGCAGTGAGACTGCTCTTGTGACCAGCAAAGGCAATGTGAAGCCTGTGAAAACTAAAGGAAATACAAATCAAGTCAACTCAAGTCATCGATTTGTATGTTACAATTGTAACAAAAGAGGCCACTTTGCAAGAGACTGCAAAGCACCAAAGAAATCTGTTCTTAAGAACCATGAGCAGCCAGACATGTTAGCATTTAGTGCTGAGAACAATTCTTCTCTTAACCTTGGGGAAAATGTATGGATATTGGATAGCGGAGCCTCAATGCACATGACATACAAAATAGATTTTTTCTGTGAGTTGAATGAATATCGAGGTGGAGATGAAAACAGAACTGTCAAATTGGGTAATAAGCAAGATATTGAAGTTCGTGGTAAAGGTTCCATCTTGATAAAGAAGTTGGTTAATGGACAGTGGGAGCAGAGTATATTAAGGGATGTACTTTATGTGCCTGACCTGAGAAGAAATTTGTTTTCCGAGGGAGCAGCAACTCGAAGAGGATATGTCATAGTGAAAAATAATGAAAATGCATTATTATTGAAAGACAAGGTGGTGGTAATGTGTGCACAGTTAAAAGAAAACAATCTCTATGAGTTGGACATAAAAACAATTAAGCAAGAAAGTTGTAATGTGGTGCAATCGGACATTAAAGTGTGGCATGAGAGACTAGGTCAAGTGAATGTGAAGGGAATTCAAAATATGAGCAAAAGTGGAGCTATTCCTGCAGTATTGACTGGAACTGATACTTTTGTCTGTGAAGCGTGTCAATATGGCAAACAAGCGAGGCTACCATTCAAGACATCCCATAGAGGCCCATCCCAGCCTGGTGATATTGTTTAAAGTGATGTCTGTGGCCCTATAGAGGAACTTTCCCTGTCAGGCATGAGATATTTTGTTCTTTTTAAAGATGGAGCAACAAGTTATCGCCACATTTACTTCATAAAGCAGAAAAATGAAGTGCTTGATTGTTTCATAAAATACAATGCTATTGTGAAAAATAAGTTTTTACATGATGTGCGTAGTTTACACACAGATAATGGTCGTGAGTATGTGAACCATGAATTTAAGAAGTTCCTGGACGCTAGAGGAATGAAACATGAGTGTACAGCCCCCTACACACCACAACAAAACGGCAGATCAGAGAGAGAATTAAGGACAATCATGGAAAGTGCCAGATCTATGCTCTATGCCAAAGATGTTACATTGAATTTGTGGGCAGAAGCTGTACACTGCGCAGTATACCTATTGAATAGAACATCATCCAGCCAAACTCCTGATGTTTCACCATATGAACTTTGGTATGGAGATAAACCAAGTCTACAACATGTTAGAATCTTTGGCTCTGTAGGCTATGTACACATCCCAAAAGAAAAAAGAAGAAAATTAGATAATAAAAGTGTGAAGATGTTGTTGGTTGGATACGAGCAAGAAAACTATAGGATGTATGATCAAAATACAAGGAAAATTACTATATCTAGAGATGTTAAATTTGATGAAAATAGTATACCAGAACAAAGAGAAAATTTTTCACAGATAATGGTAAACAGTGATGAGATAAAGACAAGCGAAAATGAGCAAGAACAAGGTATATTATCTGTGACGCAAAGTGACACTCCACAAGAAAACAATATACAAGAACTGTCATCTGATGACAGTATGAGAAGTGCCAACAATGATCTTGATGAAACATACTATCCTTCTGAACAATCAACTATTGAGGAAGAGAGGCGAAGCGGTGTGACACTTCGCCCAGGAAAAATAGAAACTTGGAGGCAAATTTTACTGAAGTAGAGATACCAAATACATATGAAGAGGCAGTTTCTGGTATAAACTGTCAGGACTGAAAGAAAGCTATAAAAGAAGAGCTTCAATCTCATTACAATAATAATACTTGGACAATAACTGATAGAACTGACAAGAAGCCTATTACATGCAAATGGGTGTTCTGTGTAAAAAGGAACAAAGAAGGAGACATAGAAAGATTTAAAGCGAGATTATGTGCTCGAGGTTTTACACAGATAAAATATATAGATTACAAGGAAACATTCTCTCCGACTTCTCGGTATGATTCCATTAGGTTGTTATTGAGTGTAGCAGCCAGAGATGACCTGGAGATGCAGCAGTTCGATGTGAAGACTGCTTTCCTGTATGGCGAGCTCTCCGAAGATATCTACATGGAGGTACCAGAGGGTGTTGTGGTTGAATCATCTAAAATATGTAAGTTAAACAAATCTTTATATGGACTTAAACAGAGTTCTAGGTGCTGGAATAAAATGTTTCGTTCATTTCTAACTACATATGGTTTTAGACCATGCCAGTCTGACAACTGTGTATTTGTAGGATATTTTGATAACATCAAAGTATTGCTAATTATCTATGTCGATGATGGATTAATAATTTCAGAGAATAAGAATATTTTATCCATAATTCTAAATGACTTAAGACAGAAATTTGAGATAAAAGTGTCAGATTGTAATTCTTTTATTGGCATGGAGATAAATAAAAGGAAAGGATGTGTGTCTATCAGTCAAAAGTGTTACATAGAGAGCATAATTTAAAAAAAAATATATGACAGATGCTAAAGGTTGTAGTACACCTGTAGATGTGAATGTACAGTTATCAAAATTTTTGAATGTTGAAAATTGTAATACCTTCCCATATAGAGAGGCAGTGGGAGCTTTATTGTTTTTATCATCTGTGTCGAGACCAGATATATCTTATGCAGTTAATCTTGTAAGTAGGTATGTAAGTAATCCTGGTACTCCACACGCGAATGCTTTAAAGCGAATTATACGCTATTTATTAAATACTAAGGAGAAGTCAATTTGTTATTATAAGGATAGTAAACTAGTGGGGTATTCAGACTCTGACTTTGCTGGTGATGTGGACACTAGGAGGTCAAATACTGGATACATATTTTTGATGAATGGTGGGCCTGTTACATGGTCTAGTAGGAAACAGAACACCGTGGCCCTGTCAACAACAGAGTCTGAGTATATGGCTGCCAGCGATGCAGCTAAAGAAATATTGTGGCTTAGGCAACTTTTGTTAGACATAAATGAGCCTCAAGAATCTGTTACTTTGAATATTGATAACCAAAGTGCAATTTAATTGATCCACAATCCAGTTCTTCATAAGAGAAGTAAACACATAGATGTAAGGTATAATTTTATAAGAGAAAAAGTTGAGAGACAGATAATTAGTATTAAATATGTTGAAAGTTCTTCTCAACTGGCAGATTTCCTCACTAAGGCTCTGCCTGTTTCTAAATTTAATTGCATTAGAGACAAAGTGTTGTTTTAAGATTTATGTTAGTAAGTTAATATGTAAACAGCAGTATTACCTTGTAAATTTAAGCGGGAGTGTTAGTTTATCAATTTCAAGGTAACTATCGCTGAAAACATTATCAATATAGTTTAGCTTCCTTTATAAACACATTTCAAGTTAACGTATGCCTCCACTAGGTGGCGCCTCGTTCTTCTACAAAATCTTTTCTGAGATGTACAAGCGTGTGTCGTTTTTATATTAATAAAACACTAGAATTCTTACTCCAAAGTTTAATTTAATATCCTGGACCAATAATAAACGTCACTCAAGCTTCCATTAGCTTTGTCCTCCATAGGGTTTGTCTTCTTCTTGCTAACGGAAATATCAATGTGACAAAAAGGACAAACGAACTTTAACGGCATTTTAGTTAAAATAGGTTTATGAATACTTAACAGGGTAAGAGTAATTTAATAAGATAGCTCGATGTAATGCCTGTCTATCCGAATGCCCATCCAGGGCCAGAGGGTCGAGCACGACTTTACGAATGCTGCGTAACGTAAAATCGAATAATAAACGTTGTCGAGTTTGTATGACGTTTGGAAAAGCGCCCGCCCGTGATCGTATTTGGAACTAAAATTTAGTATGAGGTTTCTCGATCTCGATGCGATAACCGTAACATTACACAGCATTCGTAAAGTCGTGCTCGACTCTCAGAGATACAAGTCGTACTATAAATATAAGTTACAACGATGTACCTGCGCAGTGAGCATTTTTTGGAATTCGCGAATTTTTTTAGCCAATAATAAGACTGTGTTTGCGCGGCTAAAATCTTGAGCAGCCATTGGTCAAACGTCCAGTCAGTAGTTACCTGTCATTGCATATTCTACCTTGCGCCAACGCAATAAAGTCTTTATTGCACGGTGCATACATTCGGCTTACTTCGGCATTTGTCAACACTCGTCTGCACTAGCGAAGATTGCCGATGTAACTAACTCAGCTCATCTCTAATCGTGCGATGAGCACCAGACTAGTTAAGGTCATAAATACGTGTACGTACGTTACCAAGTGTTCAAAAATATCTATAAGTAGGTACACCTGTATGTTGATATTTACGTATATTTGATGAGATGGCTGTATAGATTTATGACCTCGACTGTCCATACGCTGGAGCTAACATAATAAAATATGCCTTTGTTATTCACTTTGGTATTTATTTTGTCATCGGCAGGTAAAACTAAGACTGTAAAAGCATAACCTTACCCCTTTTGTCATAACACACACGCAAAACAATAAATGATTTCGGTCGTTTTACTTTTATTATGCTAAAAAAATGAAATTTTGTTCAAATTGAATTGTGAGAGTAAATTTCTTTATACAGGTAGGTACACGTTCGCCTCTGTATCGAGACCTTGACCGTAATCTAAAAAAAAAACGAATCGTATGCTTAATAATTGACGTTTTATTAATTGACGTTTCTGGTTGCCGCATTAATAATTCCCGTGTTGCACAACAGTGATCCTTTGCCGTTTGACGATAATTTATGAACGAAATTTACAAAATATCAACTTTCACTACCTATTAGTACACTTCATCTTGTAAGTTTGATACTGGCCGTCATGTATTTTATTTACTAAAAGCTATTAACTTGCTCGCTCGCGACCACACGTGTAAGATAGCTATGTCTATGGGACAAATGTATGTTCTACTAACTATACTTGGTAGGATGTTGAACGGTGATTTTGGAAATGGCCTCGTTGAGAGTTCTAAAACCTGTTAGCGTATAGTGTAGTGGTGATGGTGTGATAATTGGGTTTGCATGACATATGTCGATTCATGTGGCAGTGGAGGAGGTGTCGCATGAAAACATACATTTGTCGCATAGATTTAGCGATCTTACACTTATGGTCGTGGGTAAGCCATGCTGTGTTTTTTAGTTCGTAGATATAGATCTCCGCAAAGTAACGCCTGATTCAATTAATTACCATATATTTTGCGATTAATAAAATGGCGGGTGATTATGACCACTTGAAAGTATGTATCACTAAGTACAAGTATTACAATTATGGCAATTTCCATCCAAGGTATTTATTACTTAATTCAAGATGTTTAGAGTTGAAAAGTAAAGTGTTTTATTAAAAAAAAGGTGGTGAACTCCTACGCCCGAGGTCGATTACTAATTAATCACTTTTAATTTATGGTGTGACTAATTGACATTCAGTAACTTGTGAGTCTAAAAATTTTGTTAATTACTTCCTATTTGTTTACAAAATTTTCCTTTCCTTTCGGAAAACTAATTACATATAAGAATTGCTGGTTTAAACTATACTCAAGAGCAATAAAAGTTTTTTTTGCTCTTGAGTGTACTTATAAGATAGGTACATCAACAATGCAACATTAACAAACTGCGAACGTGTTTTTGCATTGATAGATAACAGCTGATAGTTCAATAACCTGTTATGCGCGGGAGTCGGTCAAGCGATGTGTTTGCTTACGATGGGCGTGAGCGCTGATAACGCGAATAATCATAATAATATTTTTTGGTAAACCAATTAGGTACTTAGTACAACAAGAATTGCTGATTTAAACTCCTTGTAGGATATTTTGAATTGAAACTACCGTGAGACACAATCATAGTGAAATAAAACGGATCACTCACGTATATAAGTTGAGCTTAGATGGACATGTTTTGAACTATAATTCGTGGTCTGCTTCCAGAGAAAAGACTACCACTTAATACGAAACATGTCGGGCTAAACTCGACTTATGTACGCGAGTGCTCCGTTTTATTTGACTATACTTTTGTAAGATACATCATCAATGCATTACAAGAAACTGTGAACGTGTTTTTTTTTGCAATGATATAGTAGATAACAGCGGATAGTTCAATAATCTGTTATGCGCGGGAGTCGGTCAAGCGATAAGTTTGCTTACGATGGGCGTGTGCGCTGATAACGTGATGCGCGCAGGGTAAAGCGCCCGAAGTTAGACCGCTGTTATTATTAAACAGAACATTACATATATATTTTTACTGGACTAAGTCAAAATTCCCTATCAATCTATTAATGCGGATTTCCTCTTAAAACTGCTTACCTATACGAGGGCTGCCTTTTAAGTTCTGTAGTTTGCAAACCTCCCGTGATTATTATAAAAAAAACTAGCATCATAATAAAATACTTGAATTTTGAATTCGAAAACAAAAGAATGGCTCGAGATCGGCCGAACCGTTTCAGTACAGCGTCCGTTCAAAGTTGACAAGTCAGTTGTGAAAATGGATTTTTCGAAAAAAAAATTACGTGCGATATTTTTTTAGAAGGGGTTTAAAAGGGGTTTAACGCGTCTTCAGTGCTTTGAAGAGCTGACTACGGTTTTTAATAATAAAGCACCATGCATCCGGACTGTGGAACGCTGGTATTTAGAATTTCTACGTGGTTGCTCTAGTCTTAGTGATAAGCACCGTGAAGGCCGACCAAAAACAGCCGTGACCCAGAAGAACATTGATCCTGTACGGCAACTGATCGTCGAAGATCGCCATGCGACATACTGTGAGAGAGAAGCTTCATTAAGCATTTCAGGGACCAGTGTTCAAAATATTTTGCATGATCACTTAGGCGTAAAAAAATTGATCTCGCGCTGGATACCACATTTACTTAGTGAAGACCAAAAAATGGCTCGCGTTATATGGTGTCGCAAAACTCTGCGGCAATTCAACCGAGGAGAGTCTAAACACGTTTATGACATTATCAGTGGTTACGAATCTTGGATATATGCCTGCGATCCAGATTCTAAACAGCAGTTGACTGTTTGGGTGTTCCAAGATGAGTAAAGTAATACGCTCACGGAGCACTTCGAAAAAAATGGTCGCCACGTTTGTAGCGAAAAATGGCCACATTGCCACCATTGTGCTCGAAGACCGTAAAACAGTTAATGCTGACTGGTATACCACTGTTTGTTTACCTGAAGTTATGGGCGAGTTCCGAAAAAATAACCCAAGACGTCGTATAGTACTGCACCACGATAATGCGAGCTCGCACACCGCCCGGCAAACAATTGCGTTTTTAAAAGAGCAAAACGTCGAAAATCTGGAACACCCGCCGTACAGCCCAGACTTGAGCCCTAATGGTTTCTTCACTTTTCCAAAAATCAAGCAACGACTTCGTGGTCAACGGTACCAGATGCCTGAAAAAGCGGTTGAGGCATACAAAACGGCCATTTTGGAGACCCCGACTTCGGACTGGAATAAATGTTTCGAAAACTGGTTCCATCGAATGTAAAAGTGTATTACATATCACGGTGATTACTTTGAAAAACAATAAATACCATTTAACTCTTAAATTGTGTTTAGTTTTCCAAACGACAAAACTTAAAAGGCAGCCCACGTACAGACTGAATAGACTAAAGGCCGAAGAATAACGAGCACATGGAAGAAAATAAAACAAAAAAACTGAGTTCCAATGCATTTCAACTTCATTAAATGTTTCCTGGATTTGTGCATTTTTTTTGTAACATTGCAGTACGTCATGATATTTCTTACTGTAATATTAGTTAAGGCAATTTTTTATCACTTTTTCCAAAAGAACAGCATCAAAACAAAAGAAAAATCAGTGCAATATTTTATCACTTTTAAAATAAATTTGAAATTTTTTATTGTGTCTCTTATACTGGCACTTACCCTACGTTTAAGACTCGTTAAGGTGTGTATAAAACACACCTTAAATGTTAGATAATTTGGTTAATTACATCACTTAAACAGGAATTTGAATGTAACGTCTGTTCATGAGTGAAGTAACGAGTTTTATTTCAATAATTCATAGAATTAGGATATTATGTATATTAATTGTTTTTGGAGATTTACCTATTATGCTCGACGATATTGTGATGATGAAATTTTAAGAAGACATCGGTCTCTAAACGGCTTCATAGTCATAGGATTACTGTGATGTACCGATGTAACACAAACGTAGTAGCTTAGCAGTTTGACATCTGTAACTGTATGGTGACTGTATGCAATATCTTCACGAGCAGCGCCTTTGACCATCATTGTCCGTAGAAAAGATATGTACGTCAACTTTCCACGGCGCAGGAGAATTTCTTTGGCGCTCACAAGCTGGCTTGCAATCTTATGTATAGGTACATAAGATTACAAGCCAGCTTGTCGAACGATTGTTAAAAGAAGTAAATTGAAAGGTGTGTGAGGCAGACGATGGTTCTGTCTGCTTATCTGTTTGATGTTTCATCTACAAGAGTGAAGCGCACGCTATGCTCGGAAATTTAAAACGCTCTGCGCTTCTAACTTATAACAATAATTATGCTTATGAGAAAACAAATAATGTGCCTATTTGTCTATTAGGGTTGACACTGCGTACCTGGCACAGGGCGGGTCTTCAGACTACCTTGCCTTTCGAAAAGCGGTAATTTCTCTTTTAATAGGAAAAAAGTTGGCATACAGAAGAATAAATTGTGCTCATAATACTATGATTTGGATCTGACTTTATACGTACAAGCTTACATGCCATAATAAAAAGAGATGATACTGTCTACGAAAAGAACTAGTTCGATGTTGGACAGTGAATAGCATTTGTAAAACTGAGTGCGATAACGCAAGATTGTAATAGATACCTAAGTATCCAGTTTACAGGGCCAGCGGATCTTGACTAAGGATGAGGGTATTGGATTGCGTGCCAGGAGCCTGTTATATTCAGACTAAACGTCGTATTAGGAAATAAAGGTATGTATATTACGGTTAATTATCACTAAAAGAGAAGCCAACGCCTTTGTCTTACTTGAACTGTTTGATGCGAAAAAAGTCAAGTATTCACTTGGTAAACAAATGATGTAAATAAATGAGTGGGGATCTAATGGGTCGTTTTGGTCGCTGATTAGTGTTAGCACGGCTAAAGATCGCAAATTAATATTCAGTCGATTTTAGTTGTACGTAATAGCTAGAAGTTGACATCTGTTGAAAATAATCATTTTAGTAGATAAGAAAGTAACACTCGTAAAAAGGGTACAGAATTCTACTACCATATATACCCATGAAAATTCGTAGTCATATGTCATTTCAATTACATGCTTACGATAACCGGAAATAACTAATAAGCAAAAATATCACATCTGTTAAACTGACAAGGTTGTGCTCATTATAATTATTTGCACGAATCCTGCAACAGTGTAGACGCTGGAACTCGATTAGTACGGTTGACTGCAGAGAAAAGTTACCCCCGAGGTGTGGTTACTGCCGTTACCGGGAGGTACCTTTTCTATATAGCTGACTGTACTACGAGTATGTTATATCGACATTTGTTACCGCTAATCCACGTTTCGGCAAGCCAGGCGTGGCTAATTTTATCCTGTTTTTATGAGAACCGAACAAGTAAGTTGACCAGACTGCTGGATGAAGGCAGTTTTTCACTAATTTCCCCAGATATTACCCAACCTGTTGAAAATGCAATCTACAAAAACAACTTACTAACTAATGTTTACGTGTAGTAGCTTTGAATTGAAATAATGTTACATGTAATGCGAAAGGAAATGATGTCAAAGTAGACCGAAGTAGAGTAGGCCTCCTGGCCAAGCGG
This sequence comes from Clepsis dumicolana, assembly GCA_963691665.1. NCBI lineage: Eukaryota > Metazoa > Arthropoda > Insecta > Lepidoptera > Tortricidae > Clepsis > Clepsis dumicolana. The sequence continues at coordinate 11,728,134 of OY829506.1, forward strand.
TAGTGAAACCAATTATAATAATATTTATTAGAACCAATGGAGACCATCGCATTGCACAATGACTATGAATACAGAATACCGACGGTTTAAGTATTCAAATCAAATGGAATTGGAAAACTTTGATGCAGTAATGTTACGTGAAAAATCTTACGTGTGCCATTATTAAGTATGCATGTTACAGAGATGTGAATCTATCCGGGCAATCTGTGGTGGGCTCAGCGGTTTAGAACCAAATTGGAATCGCGGTAGTTTCTGAGTGATTAAACAGATTCGCATGGAAGTGTGTTATGATCTTGTGGTGTGCTTAATCTACTGTTTCGATAGCTTTGAATTGAACTAATAGGCTTTTCTAATAGTTTGGTCTCTATATCCTAATTATTTCTAGATATACCTAATCTGTTTCTTGTAATTGCTCCGAAGATCTTTCTGATATTGGATGTCCTGCCTAGCAAGTCCTGTGCTGTAGTGAGGTCGTCTTTGCATGAGTATTGTGACCACTATAGTCATGTCAAACTCTTTTATTATTATCTATAAATTCTACCTATGTGTTACCAAATCGAAAAAAAAACCGGACAAGTGCGAATCGGACTCGCGCACGAGGGTTCCGTACAAAGATTTTAACGCTTTTCCCCAGTGTTTTAAGTTGTCCAGTGTTAGCACAGCCTTGCTCCTAAGCAAAATGTACGCAGCATGGGGACATCTTATATTGGTATGTGAAATCTACAGACAGCCATAAAAAATTATGATTTTGTGAATTTTCTGAGTGGCTGTGCTATAAGAGCTACCTTCATACCAAACCTCAAGTTTCTATGATAACTGGAAGAACCCTTTAGGTTTTCAGGGTACGGCAATTTGTATGGAAATAACCTTTTTAATGACTGTATCTTTTGATTGTGATGACTTAGAAGTTTGATTTTTTCACAGCTTCAAGGGACTTCACTTTCAGGCTTAAGTATTTGGTATTAATTTCAGCATGCTACCTCCACGCGTTTCAGAGAAAAAGGGTCTTGACAGACTGACAGACAGACGGACAACAAAGTGATCCTATAAGGGTTCCGTTTTTTCTTTTTCAGGTACGGAACCCTAAAAATTGATAAAAATCCTGACGTCATTTTTCATTTCGAGTATTCAGTGTTTTTACCCTATAAATTTCGTAGGTAATTCTTTGTGTCCAATGTAGTATATCATCACATAATGATACTTCGATCTAATCACTTATCCTTTAGCCACTCATTAAGCTAAGCCATCTGCTTTCTAATCAAACATTTCATATTTTTTGCCAGCACCCGATTTAATCCCAGATAGGCGATTGAACATCAGAAGAACCACATGAATGAAATACCACGCCAAGTCCCCTCGAAATTAAAGGAAACCAATTAAAACTTTTTATTATGACTGTTGTTAAACGAATCACTAGTTAAAATAACGGTGAAATATTTTATATTTGCCTCCGATGATAAGTGCTTTTACATGTTATTACTTCGGATTGCACTTTAAAACAAATTATCATACATATAGCATTTTCTCACTTAGTTTTGAATCCATGTGAGTATAACCATTAAATTCTGCTTAAGGCTCAATGAAAGGTACTATACATTTTAAACCGCATTTTAAGTCTAGAGTTGTTTCATGTAGCTTTATGAATGAATCAGACTGAATAACGAGCCAAGTAATTTATTAGGCCGTTAATAAGTCAATGTTTATTTTATAGTTACGGGAGTATCCTCGCATATTTTAGCAATATTGTTATGAATGGACATTTAAAAGTGAAATTTAGCTTTTGATATACTGGCTTCCAAAAACAATAAATCGCTTTTGTTATTGGAAGATAAATAAAATACGAATTTAATGTGCTCGGCAACGGATCAAATGACTAATTAACAACATCGTAAATCAAGATACAATTTGCGAATAAAAAATATGATATCGATGAAGATTTTACGATCATGTTAGAATTGAAGGATTAGCTGGTTAGACGATGCTCTTAATTATAAAGTAACATTTAGAGATTGTAAAGTCTCCTTCACAAATTTTTACATCTTGATCTTAAAATCGCGATCATAAATCAAAAGCACCTAAGTTGTGCCCGGCTGTGGTATGTTTATTTTTATTGCAACAGAGTATACAAGGCGGTTTAAAATTTCAAAGTGGGGTTACTAGGCCAAGTGGGGTAGGTATTATATGACAGGGATTTGTTTGCACTTTCTAATATATTTTTTAACCCCCTAGTTTTTGAATTATATTGATTTGAATTAGTATACAGAACCCGATTTTTCTTACTGCCTTCGCAAAATTAAATCTAACTAGGCGTGTGTTAAATTAATTACTTTAGTCCTGAATTATAAAGTGATACAAAATTACGTAAGTAAAACATAAATAAATGGTCATCCTACATTTTTCATGGAGTGGTACAAACAACGTAGGGTGACAATAATTTCGCTTGAATCTTAAATCCTAAATAAGGGTTTATAAAAATCAATTGTTTTCTTTATGTCTAATTGAAAAGTAATTGCCATCCTGGATTATTGGGTAAAAAAATTGGTTCCTGTATACTAATTCAATTCACCCTATATAATAAACGTTTACATAAGCAAAGAGTAAAGTCTACCTATAGGAAAAATAAAACGCACTAAGTAGCACAGTTTTTCAGAAATCATAAAAAATAATAAATAATAATAATAAATACCATGGGACAATTTGACACCAATTGACCTAGTCCCAAACTAGGCAAAGCCTGTACTATGGGTACTAGACAACGGATAAATATACTTATATAAATATTAAACATCCAAGACCCGAGAACAAACATTCATATTCATCATACAAACATCTGCCCCGACCGGGATTTGAACCCGGGACCTCAAGCTTCAAGCTACTTTGAAAGGACTAGGTATGTAAAGTAAGTAAGTAAGTAGGTATGTGTAGGTAGTGGAAATGGTGGCATGGTGAACGGTTGTTGTCGTGCTTCGGCAATGGCCTCGTGGAGGGTGCCGAAACGCGTCGGCGTTTAGTTTAGTGGCAGTGGTGATAGTTGGGTCTGTGTGGCATGTGTTGATTCGTGTAGCAGTGGACGCGGAGGTTTTGCATGGAAACATGCATTTGCCACACAGATATAACTATTTTTCGCTTGTGGTCGCGGGTGAGCAAAGTAATTGTTTTTAGTTCATAAATATGGACCTCCTCAAAGTAACGCCTGATACAATAAATTAGGTATGTAAAGTATCAAAAATATTATTTTGCGTTGGCTCGGAACCCTCAGCGCTAAAGTCCGACTCGCTTTTGATAGTTTTTAAATAGAACTTGAAGTAAACATTGGTTTTTATAAAAGACTTCATAATATAACAATCAAATAAAATAGTACGCTTCCCGCTCCGACATTCCTATTAGCGTCTCGCACCCCTTATTTAAGTAAAGTGATTGACTCAATGAGGGCTATCGTTTTTGTGCTCACCAGTTGGCACCACTGTCGCTGGAGGTTCTGAACGAAGAACGAAGTTTACATTGAAGTAAATCATATTTAAGTAAACCATACTTATCCCAACGCGAATAATAAGCGTAGTCGAGGTCAAGCATGGTTATTTTTATTAAAATAAAAATATACCTACTCGTGACAGACTGAAGAACGCAGCAGTCCCACTTATAATTTTATTCCAATAGGAATGTTTTTATTTTTCATTCGTCGCGTAATTATCCAGTCAAGAAAATGAAGTAATGGAATTACAGTTTTTTTTACCCAGGTTTATAAAACCTATCTAAAATGAATCTGCTGGCTGTACCTGTAATTTACAATACAGGCGCCGTCAAAATTAATTGCAAATCGCTCATGTTGTGGACTGTTATGTTTATTTGAAATGAATTAATTGGATCAATAAAAATATGATTTACATTCCAGTATAAAGACTTAAAGACCACTGTGGGTAGTCACATGCTGCCAACAGTTGTAAACTCCTCCCATATCATGTTTCACTAACTGCTTTTGGTTATACAAATAGAACCAAATTTTATGTTCCTGGTCATTAAGTTTGGGCAATTACTACGGAGAACATATTTTTGATATATTTTTACTGCCAGAGCGCTTTAATAAACACTCACTTACATAAGTACCCATTCAGTTCATAATCTTTGAAAATGTTATTGCGAGGTAAAAAAACCAATAAAGGTATGCAGAACTTGTGTATAATAAATATAATGACATGTGTCCAAACCAAGAAGAACTGGTTTAATTTTAAACCTGACAGAACGGTATTTTTAAAACAGAATTTAGGTACACGGAACACGTTATTTCTATTATTGGTTTTGTATGATATACGTTAAAGTTAAAATAAAACGAATCTTTTACTGTTGGGTTTAGCGTTTTATTTGCGAGTACAAAGTTTCATTTAGAAATATTATGTTTATATCAATACGATTTCCAATACTCCTTAATCATGTCGGACACCTTTTCGCCGATCATAATCGTTGCTGCGTTTGTATTCGCTCTCACGATCCGTGGCATAATACTTGCATCCGCCACCCTCAAGTTTGGCAATCCATGAACTCTTAACTCGGGGCTTACGACCGTCGTTGCGTCTTCATAGGGGCCCATTTTAACAGTACCTACCGGATGGTACAAAGTTGAAGTTAAATGACGAGCAATGCATTCAAAATATTTTCTACTCTTGAACACAAAGTCCTCGCACCGCACAAAAGGCATGTGAACTAAAGATGCGTTGTATTGCTGTAACGTAGGGGTTTCAGTCAAATTGGACACAAATTCCATGCTTTTTACAATTGTTACCATATCAAAAACGTCATCAAAATAATTGGCGTAAATCAGAGGCTTGTCGTAAGGATTTTTACTTCTTAATTTTATCATTCCACGGGAATTCGGTTTAAGCAAAGTCGACAAGAATATAAGTAAAGGATAATGCTCGTTGACTTCGTATATAATATTCAGTGTGTCATCATCAAATTCGTGTGCTTTGTACAGGTCCAAGAACTCTTTTGATTTCGGTGGAAGAAGAATATGGTGGAACTGAATGTTCGGTATTGTGTCATTGAGATCGAACACATTGATATAAGAAATAACTTCCGTTGGGCCAAGGTTAGTAAAATAACCTGTTTGCTTTGTGACAAACTCTGTCATAAAAATGCTGTAACTTTCTTTATCGAACGGAAGCATGTTAATGTTGAGGTTTATTAAGTTAGAAACGACTACATGATCTTGCAAATTAAGTCCAACAGGTAAGTCCTCAATTATATTTATGCCAAGCTCTTCGAGATGCTCTCGTGGACCAATACCGGACAACATTAACAGTTGAGGTGTATTGATAGAGCCCGCAGAGATGACTACTTCTCTTTTGACTTTGATAAAATTACTCTCCATTCCTTTCTGAACTTCTATTCCAATAGCAATTTTAGAATCTTCTTCAAAAATAATCTTTGTGACTAAAGTTTTTTTCAAGAGAAATAAGTTGCTTCTTTCTCTAGCGGGTGTTAAAAATGCTCGAGCTGTGCTTTGGCGACGTCCATTATAAGCCGTAGCCAACGACTTCAAAGCTCCCACAGTGTCTTTTCCTGATACGTCCTGAACTGTTGGTACTCCGATTTCCTCATAAGCATTTAATATTAAATTGCTAAAGCTGTGTGATTCGGTATGTCTTCCAATGTTCAGTAGTCCGTCTTCGTTATGAAACTTATATTTTTCATCTCTTGATATGAGATTGTCGTGCAAAGCTTCGCTCTTCTTGAAGTATGGTAACACTTTATCGTAACTCCAACCTTCGTTCCCCATGTTGCTCCATTCATTGAAATCTTCTCTATGGCCACGTACATAGAACATAGCATTTATGCTGCTGCTTCCTCCCAAAGTCTTGCCTCGCGGCCAGTAGCATTGACCGTTTTTTGAACTAAGGCAATAGTCTTGTCCTGGCTCAGTGCGATATTGCCAATCGTTTTGCGAATGAAATAAATTAAAGAAGGCGCCCACCAACTAAAACATAAGTTTAAAGATACATCTTATTAGTTTTATTAAGGTGTTTTCATGTAAAGATATTACTGGTAGTATAAGCATTGGTAGCAATCAAATTAATTTCAATACATATGCAGTTTCATATTTTAAATAACGAAATCACCTCAGTGTCTAAAGTTGGGTCATCCCCAGCTTCCACTAAAAGTATCTTCCAGTCTGGGTTTTCACTCAGTCGATTTGCTACAACAGACCCTGCAGACCCAGCTCCTACTATGATAAAGTCAAATTCTGGATCTGAAACGGTATTTTTTTTAACAAAACCTCTCATTATTGACGATGAATGATGGTGCGGGTGGTAGGAAATTGTGTAAGGTCTGTCCGGATCGCACACTGTTTTATTTGTTAGTCAGGCATTTAAATAGCATGTTGTGTTCCGGTATGGAGAGTAAAGACAGCCGGAAAAATTACGGGCACAAGAGCCACTTTATGTTTATCTGAAGAGGTTAGTAACGCATTTGCGATCACTCTGACTTCTATAATGTTTCTATAGAAAAAAATAAATGAATAAACAGTCACCTGCCAATATTTCGTCTCTTTTGTCTGGTGGCCATTGCAGAGGTGTTGTTAGTGCACAGTGTGCAGCGATTACGGTATTCACGGCGAAAACAAAAGCAGTCCCACTAGTTTGAATGACTTCGTTTGCAAGCAAGGGCAAAGACTCGTTGCAAGGCCAGAAATCCATTACCAATAACTGTTTTTTCTGGTACCCTTCTTCTCTTCAACGCGGCTGTTCTTCAAGTGACGATGGGTCATCTCTGTATATATTTTTATAATGAAGATTAGCAATACAATCGTGAAATTGACCGTGCCTAATGCTGTAATCAGAGCATAATTTCATTGTTAAGGACATGGTTATGATGGCTCGTTACAAGAGCGTTGTTGTTCTTTAATTTGCTTACAGTTTTTGCTCGTGGTTTTGACGTGGTGGACAGACGGGAGCAGTCTTTACCTTATCCGTGCACTAAATAATATTTTCTGAGGAACGGGGTACTCTACACACGTACAGCGCACGTCTATGATCTACGTTCATGTCAAAATTTGTTACGTTCCTACAAACCCATACCATAACAGAACTAACATTTTCAGGTGCCGCAATCACGTGAGTCCAAATAACACACAACATAGATAAATTGAAACCGAATAGATGCATGGCCAACAATGATGATGATGATGATGGCCGACCATGAAAAGTTAAGGAGGATGTAGAAATGCACAACTCAATGAGCTTGCCAATTACGAGAGGAATCAAAACGACGTCCAATTTTTTTATTTATGGAATTAGGTATTACGTACGTATGTTGGTATGTTTAAAATAAATATTGCATTTAATGTAACTACCAGTTATGAAATATACATGCGTAATTATATTATATTTCGTTTGTATTATATTGACATGCAATGAGTGTCATAAGTGATGTACAACAATACAAATGAACACTGCAAAATAGTACTGGAGATTACACAAAAAACAGGCAAGGTTGACAAGAGGTGGTCTTATCGCTTAAAAGCGATCTCTTTCAGCAGCTAATTAAGGTGGTGATATGTACTTGTTTATAATTTACTTAATATAATTTCATGTTGAGCAAATAATTAAATTTATCTGGTTACATTGACTTTAATGAGCACTGATCATGGCATTGACAATGTAGTAAATGACTTAGTCATAGCCATTTAGTTTGAAAATTGTGCCACTAATTGTACCATAGAGTTGGCAAATTTGCAACTTGATAACAACAAGGTTATTTGGATGTTTAATATAACGAGTCTGACAATCGTATGATTTATTGTAAGGATATTAAATTAACATCCGATGGTTAACTTTTACTTCCACAGTGGCGAATAATTCCAGTACTGTTTAATCATATCTGAAGCTTTCTCAGCTATCATTATTGTTGGCGTATTGATATTTCCTGTAGCTATAATTGGCACTATACTAGCATCTACAACTCTTAAATTATCAACTCCATGTACTTTTAGCTTTGGGCTTACAACTGAAGTTTTATCTTCAATTGGACCCGTTTTAGCGTCCCAACTGGATGGTGGGATGACGTTGAAAGATGCCAAACAATGCACTTATAATATTCATGACTTTTAAATGCCTTTGCATGGTTTAATAGGTAAATGAGCTAGCATGGCGTTATATTTCTGTAAATTCGGTGCTTCTGCAAATCGTGAAAGTTTGTTCATCGCGTTAGCAAATAATTCTATGTCTCGCCTGTCAGTGAAATATCGAGGGTCTATCAAAGGACTATCCCAAGGATTCTTGATTCTCATCTTTATCCTTCCTCTGGATTGTAAATGCAGGCATGTTGTATAAATATCGAGCAGCGTGTAGTTTTCGTTAACCCGTTGCATTACTTCTACAATTTCTTCTTTAAAGTTATAAAGTTGGTATTGATTAGATATTTTAAGGGCATTCCGTGCTGCCATGGATATTGTAAATTCAACGTTAGGAACTGGGCTACTGAAATCAAATATGTCGATAAAATCATGCACTTCTTGAGGACCAACGTTGGAAAGTGGCCCAATTTGGTGCATGACAGCTTGTGCTACAGCAATAGTGTAATTCCCTATATCTGTAGCCGGCTAATTGCTTAAGAGGAAAATATTATGGACACTTATCGGATCTTGAAGATTGTATCCCACAGGTAAGTCTTTAACTAGTTCTATTTTCATTTCCTTTAGATCACGTTTTGGCCCAATGCCGGATAGCATTAGTATTTGCGGAGTACCAACAGTACCTGCGGATAATATAACTTCTTTTTGGGCATAAAAATATTCGAAATTATCAACTTCAATGCCAATAGCTCTGGTATTGGACTCATCAAATAAAACCCTAGAAACTAATGCATTTTTTATGACAAACAGGTTTTCTCTATCTTTAGCTGGCGTTAAAAACCCTCGACCAGTACTCATGCGTCGACCATTGAGAACATTTGCCAATGTTTTTAATGCTCCTGCAGTGTGTATTCCTGAGAGATCTTCGTATGTTGGAATGCCAAGGTATCGAAATGCTTTCAGAAATTCGTCCCTAAGAATATTATGACTTCTATGTTTTGAAACTGGAAGAGGGCCGTGTTTGTTGTGGTATTTTCTTTTTTCGTATCCAGGAATTTTATAGTGGAGAAGTCTTTCACTTTTCTTAAAATAGGGTAGTATTTCTTTGTTGCTCCAACCCTCGTTGCCTAGAGCACTCCACAAATTATAGTCTGCTGGGTTACCCCTGAAATAGACCATGTTATTGAAGCTGCCTGTTCCCCCGAGCATTTTGCCTCGCGGCCAATAACACTGCTCGTTAACCGCTCCAAGGCACGCTTGTTTTTGAGGAACTAATTTGTACTTCCAATCAACGTCAGAGTGGAATAAATTCCGCGCAGCACCAATAATCTGAAATCATAATTACTATTCAGTTTATCATGACTTACAATAAATATTGTACATACATATTTACTACTTATAAACACCTTACTATATATGTAGTATTTTGTAAGTATCCCAATGTAAGTGAAGTTTTTATATCTTCTTTTTGAGAACAGTAAACATTTTAAACCTGATGTAATCAAAAATCTCAAACATAATGCACCTTACCTTGACTCTATTACGCCGTTATAAAAGTGTTTGTTACATAATGTGACGACAAATGTTCAGTTAAGTACTTATTCCAATACCATTTCAGACAAAAGATATTCCAATGTTATGACTTACTTATTTATCAAAATAATTAGAAGTTTCATTAATACCACCACTAAACCAATTAAACTAAACGTTACCTCTGTGTCAATGGATGGGTTATCTCCGCCTTCAACCAGAAGGACCTTCCAGTGGGGGTTCTCAATGAGACGCGCCGCGACCACAGACCCTGCCGTACCAGCACCGACTACGATAAAGTCGAAATCCAGACGGTCTCAAGAAGAAATAAGTTCAGTATACGAGGGCTGTTTGATAAGTACCCGTTTATGGAAAAAAAAAACTATTTTTTTTTGTATATATGCATTTATTTTTCTACGTAGTCACCTTTTAACTTTATACATTTGTTCCACCTATACTCAAGCTTCAATAAACCATCCAAAAAGTATGATTTTGGAAAGTCATTAAAATAGGCCTCTGTGACGGCAATGACTTCGTCATTTGATCCAAATAGCTTGCCACCGAGCCATTTTTTTAGGTTGGGAAACAAAAAGAAATAGCATGGGGCCAAATCTGGAGAATACGGGGGTGAGACAATAGTTCGTAGCGTAACTGTGCTAATTTAGCCGTCACAACTCTGGACGAATGAGCCGGGGCGTTGTCGTGATGAAACAGTACTTTTTTTCTTTTTTAAATGCGGTCGTTTGTCCTTCAACACGGCGTCAAATTCATCCAATAAATTGGCATAGTACTGCCCTGTTATTGTTTTTCCCTTTTCTAAATAGTCAATATGTATAATACCCTGCGAATCCCAAAAAACGGTCGCCATGACCTTTCCAGCTGATGGGACGGTTTTTGCTTTCTTTGGAGCAGGTTCACCCGGTAAAATCCACTGCTTCGACTGCTCTTTCATTTCCGGGGTGTAGTGGCGGACCCACGTTTCGTCCACGGTCACGAAACGACGCAGAAACTCCTTCGGGTTACGTTTGAACACGGCCAAACACTGCTCCGAAGTAGTCAGTCGGTTCCGTTTTTGCTCCTCCGTGAGTAAACGCGGCACCCACCTCGCCAATACTTTCTTCATACCCAATTTTTCTTCTAATATGTGTTGTACCCTCTCGATTGAAACGTTTACAGCATCAACGATTTCTCGAAGTTTAATTCGGCGGTCGGCTAAAACGATATTTTCAATTTTCTTAACCATTGTCTGTAGTCACCTCAACTGGCCGGCCTGGGCGATCCTCATCAAAGACGGTTGTACTCCCCCGCTTAAACTCGTTATACCAATATCTGACGGTTGTCATAGAAGGAGCACATTCATGGTAAACCGCTTGCATTCTTACTTTTATTTCATCACATGTTTTTCCTTCCAAAAATAAGAATCTAATTACAGACCGATACTGTTCTTTCTCCATTTTAACAATTTTAAGTTCACGCCTTCACTGAATCGTTGTCAAATGAGAAAAAAAAACAAAAGAACGCAATTTTTTTTTTCCCGCCTCTGAAAAATGACTTAAAAAGGTGGTATACTTATTTGCGGCCAGTGATATTAATATATTTAGAAAACGGGTACTTATCAAACAGCCCTCGTAAACAAATAAGTAACCTTAGAGAGACTCTTTTAACATAAAACTACCGTGATACTCAATCATAGTGAAATAAACGGATCACTCACGTATGTCAGTAGAGTATAGCTCGACATGGTTCGGACTAATTCGTAGTCCTTCCTCTGGAGCGTGGCGTGTGCTCCCAGAGGAAGGACTACGGATTAGTCCGAAACATGTCGAGCTATACTCGACTGACATACGTGAGTGATCCGTTTATTTCACTATAATTAGAGAGACTCCGTTGAAATTCCGTAGGTTAAAAATAAAATTAATTATTTCTACCTCTTAAAATTTCTTCTTTTCTATCCGGTGGCCACTGCTTCGGTGTAGTCAGGGCACAGGCTGCAGCCACCAGTGCATTCATTGCACTTAACAAAACTGTCCCATTGTAGTGAGCACTGCCACCAAGGTACGGTGGATCTGCATCACAGACCAATCCATGCATTGTTACTGGCAGCCGAGAAACAAAAAAAAACATTCGGACGAAGAGTTATCCTACGATTAACGGATCGTGTGTGCCAAGATCCGAGTCTGTTTAAGATTAAATAAGTATGAAACTATAAAACTTTGGAAGCATTGTAAAGTGGTTTCGATTTTAATTGTTGTTTATTTAAGTACAATCGGATGCATTAATGTGCATAGCATGTGTATTTTGTCAGTAAATTCCAATTGTGTTCCGCAGCAGATCCTTTTAGTGATAAAATATTAAGTTATAATATCCGTAGCTACATTTAGAATTAAGGTGTCATCATCACACAATCACACCGATCGACATCGATCGATTGGTGTAGTAGCTTTGCCTGATTGACAGAAAGACGTCGATAAACAATTGACCGATGGCCGACCGATGCTATTGTTCGACGTCGATCATTGCTGTGGTACCTTAAAGTTTAGTGTAGCAGAAACTAACGACCAACATCGACCAATCCGCTGTACCTATCACCGATCGACGTTCCATCGATTGGTGTGGCAAAAAGAACAATCAAAATATTTATTGTAACACCAAATATAAACATAAATAAGAAGTCGAATGTTTTTGGTGTTGGTTTTTAACACCTTCAATTATATCGAAGCAATCAAGATGTCTAAAAATGGAAATACAGCTCAATTATGACGGTTCCAGTTCGTGTATTGATTTTGGGGTGCTATAATATGACTGTATAACTGATGTTGACTGTACGTATTTCCATAACACGCGAAGCGTGGTCTTTGAGAGCACGCTTCGTGTCTATACTATTTCCTTTTTATTTTTTATTGATTGGAGTACGACAGCCGAGGAAATCATGGGAACAGGAGGCATTTTATCATAGCACTCTAGGTTGCCAACGCATCTGAAATCCCTCTAGGGTTGCGGATGTCTATGGGCAATGGTGATCACTTTACCATCAGGTGACCCTCTCGTATCTTCCTTGTCGTATAAAGTATGAAGTGACGATTTCGTATTTGCAATAATTAAGGTTAGGTAATTCTCTACCTACCTACCTACCTAGGTACCTACCCACATTGATCGATCGATGAATAATTTTTATAAAAAAATTAGTTGATTCTGTCACGAAATCAATTAACAACATGCACTCGATTAACGTTAACTCAGACATCGCTCCAGTTTTATGTGGCGCATACCTCATTGCCCTTATTAAAAAGACCGGAGGGATGAGATCACTTTGCCGTTGGTTCGACACTCAGACGTCTCGCCTCTTAAATTTAGGTTAGATTATGTTGCCTCTAAATTACAGACTCTTTTTGAACCTACACAACTTGGTTTCGTCGCAAGCCTTGCGTACCTCTTACACCTCTTCGACGAATCCTGCGATGCACTAGTCAAAGTGAATATCAAAAATGGTTCGAACTCTCTAAATAGAGACACCTTGCTGACAGAAGTCCTAAACATTATACCCCCGAGTTACACAACTACCTTCTTCACTGGTACCTACTCAGACCCCACTAATCTCATTCAGCGATGAAATGCTGTGCCAGCATCTCTGGGACCCAAGCTGCGAGGATGTTCTTTTGAAAAAATATTTTACTTTTAGTTTATTTTAGTATTAGATAGTTTTTATTTTATATGTATTTGTAATTTAGTTTAAGTTTTTATAAACTTTAATCCTTGTCATAGAAAAAGAAACGCCTTAAATATTTATGTGAGCAAAAATACTCCTGAGTGATTGAAAGTTGTTTACATTCTTTAGGCTGCATTGGAACCACGATCTTCGGCTACTTTTTTAAAATCATCTATAGCAGGTAATGAGAAAAAACCGGGCAAGCGAGAGTCAGGCTCGCACACCGAGGGTTATTGGTCAATGGGAAGTACCCTAGTTGTTTTGATTTACATGTGACTGCCAGTGAGACGCTTAGACAGACTGCCAGAAACCAGGGACAACGATATGATCATGTAAAGGGGCCCTAAAAACTTATCTGGTGGAATTATAAAGTAGGAATCTAATTAAAAACAGATTAGTTATCCTTTATTGCAGCTTTAGCGTGCACTGTAAGTAAATAATTGTGCACACAAAGTGGCATGATTCAAAGAAAGTTATTTATGATGCAAGTTCAAAAAGATGGTCACTCTCATTAGGTCTTCTCGGTGAAGAACTCTGTCAAGTCAAGGTCAAAAATATACGATATCCGCACAAAGCTGCAAAAATGTGCATCTCACTACTCTTTCATACTTATTATTTATGAAACTAAACTTGGCTTAGAAATTTTAAGACCCCCTTTCAGACCCTGTTGCAATACTTAAGAATTGATATTTAGATAGGTATATTTTTTAATTAAGTATTTTCAATTTACGAAATATTTAGTAAGCATTATCCGGTTGAAACTATTCCAAATTTCAAGTCTCCCTAACCGAAATGGCAATCACTCATAAATCTCATAATTTTCTTACATCAGAAAGCTCATTTATTAGTTCCCAATTTATCGGTTTGTCGCCATAGAGATAATTTTAATTTCATTAAAGTTGTTGTGCTGCCATTCGTAATCTTATAAGATTGACTTATGGAACCCCTTCAATTGACCACGGAACCCCCTGGCGTTGATTATGAATTGGTTAATCCTTAGGTGCTACGAATCAATATTAAAGGTTGATAATAATATGATTTATTATGACGTCAAATTAATCTTCCAATAGTTAGGTTAGGTTAGGTTACTACTTTACTTTAATTGTATGTACTATGCAATTAAATAAATAAATAGAAAAAAATGTCACCTTTATTGCTAAGTATTAAGATTGAAGATGCCAACTATTGGGACAGTGTCGGGCACAGGGACATTTACCTTACAATAAGAAATACCTAACCACTGCCCATAGACACCCGCAACCTCGGGGGGTTTGCAGATGCGTTTAACAAACATTCATACACCTGAGCGGAAAATGAGTTAGCGGGTCACATGATAAAATTAAGTGATCAATACCGCCCTTACACAGAACTAACTACAGAGAGATTGCTGATTGTTTTAATGGTATAACTTTATTATAGGAAAATAATTAGTAAGCATCTCACGTATTACAAACTTACTGTTTTTGTAAAAATGCGTTAGTATACAATTGCGCATCCACTTGCGAGTACTTCCCGCAGCGACGCGTCGTGCGTTTCGTTAAAATTCTTCTTAATACCAATAAATCACAATGATTTTTTCATAGCCAATCCATTTTTGTGGCGTTGTTTATGCGGTATCTCGCGTTGGTACATGCATTTAAATTGGATTTTAACAGTCAATAAACCTTTTTAATAGTAACCGCTAATCATAGGCACGCTGGGTGTTGGCAAAAGATGAAATTAGGTATGTCATTATCAATGCAATGTAAAAATTAATCCCCAGGGAAATTTGCATAAAATGAAAGTTTCTTCAAATTCTCTGCAAACTCAGTGCAAACTTACACTTAAGTTCTCATTAAGTATTTTGGTTAATATTGTATTATTATGCCACTTTGTATTCGCGACATGTTATAAATATTAATATTATTTTGGTACGCAGCCTCAATTGGTTAAATTGTTAGTATGTTAATAAATTGATGAGGCTACTTGCAGTAATGAAAGAGCTTCGTGAAATGATTGTCCCCAAGCGGTATTATCAAGTGCCGTTGACAAGGCTCCTTTTAGTATTTAAAGTTAATACCAATTTTTGTTTCAGAGTGTTTTATAAAGCTGGCTATATCAGGTACTTGATGTCTGATCATTATTTTATGCATGTAACTCTAAATAGCTCTAATATGTCAACTATTACAGTAGTGATAAACTAAACTAAACTATCAATGTCGTTTCGAATATACTTAGGTATCTCCTTGTAACAGCGAAAAACATTTTCTATAAAGATGCGATTATTATTTCAGGATGGTTATAAATTTTTAAAAAATCGCGAATAATTTATACAGATTTTAGATGGTTTTCGTCCTAAAAAAAACGTTTTCAGAGTAGTAACTTTCTGGTCAATGAACAATTCAGAATTATGCAAATGTAGAAGTCTCAGGGCATTGTTTAACCATAATATGACTTCTTCCATCTACTTAGTATTTATAAACCAATAACAATATAAGGCAATAACATAATTAGAAAATCGAAGTCGATACCTACGTATTTAATTACTCACATTTAAATAAAACACTTCCCAGTCCAGTTGCACAATGACATTAAATATCAGATAAGTTGATAAAACTCATAAATAAAATTGATTTAAATAAATTGATTATGATAAATTGACATTAATATTTTCTCCCACAAACCCATGTAATTCAATTGACCCATCTAAGTATGAATGAACCTTGCCCCACTGCTGGTGGCATTCTATGTTTGAATTTATTTTTATTTGTAATAGGTACGTATTCATTTCTATTTAATTGGTTGCTAGGCTATACGTTTACAATATACGTACCTACCTACTTAAAAAAAACATTAACAAAAACCTTAGAAAAAAAACGTAAAACAATCCTCTAAAATAATGATAAATAAATAAAATAAAATAAAATGCGTTCATTTCGGATAACAGAAACTAAAGCCTAAAGTTTTATGGCCTAGCACTAAGCAGTAGAAATATGAAGTCGGTGCGGTGCGAGCGGAATATTCTTTGAACGGAGCACCGACTTCATATTTCTGCTGCTTAGTACTAGGCCATAAAACTTTAGCCTTTAGTTTCTGTTATCCGAAATAAACGCATTTTATTTAATTTATTTATCATTATTTTAGAGGATTATTTTACGTTATTTTTCTAAGGTTTTTTTTTGAAGGCGGTTTTATTTTTTTGTTAAAAGATTTTTATTTCACAATTTTACGTTGATTTAACATTTTCAGAATTATCCTCCAACTCCTAACCGTTAAGGAGTTGTACCTTCCATCATCAGCTCATCAACATGAGATGATGACTACCGGACGCAAATACTTGAATAACCTTAGAAAATATATGAAACACATAGTACGTGCCTATAAAATTTGAGGGTTGCCCTCGATTTCCCTGGGATCCCATCATCAGATCATGATTTGGTGACAATGGGACCACTTCAGGAGTATACCCTTTCGAATAAAAAAATAATTTTGAAAATCGGTTTACAATTGACGGAGTAATCAATGTACATACATAAAAAGAAATACATACAGTGGACTTCAAAAAAAGGAGGAGGTTCTACGTTCCACTGTACGTATTTTATTATTTTTTTATTTTTTATGTATGTTCATCGATTACTCCGTCAATTGTAGACCGATTTTAATTTTTTTATTTATTTGAAAGGGTATACTCCTGAGGTGGTCCCATTGTCACCAAGTCATGATCTGATGATGGGATCCCAGGGAAATCGAGGGCAACCCTCAGATTTTACAGGCACGTACTATGTGTTTCATATATTTTCTAAGGTTATTCAAGTATTTGCGTCGGGTAGTCATCATCTCATGATGATGAGCTGATGATGGAAGGTACAACTCCTTAGCGGTTAGGAGTTGGAGGATAATTCTGAAAATGTTAAATCATTATTCGAAAGGGCATACTCCTGAGGTGGTCCCATTGTCACCAAGTCATGATCTGATGATGGGATCTCAGGGAAATCGGAGGCAACCCTCAAATTTTATAGGCACGTATCATGTGTTTCATATATTATCAAAGGCTATTCAAGTATTTGCGTCCGGTAGTCATCATCTTATGTTGATGAGCTGATGATGGAAGGTACAACCCCTTAACGGTTAGGAGTTGGAGGATAATTCTGCAGATGTTAAATCAACGTGAAATTGCGAAATGCATTACTGAATGAATGCTTTATAAGTTATGATAATGAAGAAAAAAAATTACACAATTGATTTGGAAATTTAGGTAACTTTTACCTGAAGCGCAGTGCAAGCCTTTGAAATTCCCCTTGTCAGTTAATTGTTCCGAGGTCATCTTTGTTAATTAATGGTAAGATTTCTCCACTTTTTCCTGCAGTTGGCGAGCGAGGTCGACTTAGAGGGTTGAGCCACGTGCTGGCCGGCCAGCAGATGTGTCGCGACACCTGCCCTCGCCTCACCCGTCACTGTCTGCGCCATATTAATCAGATACATCCATCCCTCTCTGGATATACTTACTTTATATAATTTATACAAAGTGGCGGTAACTAGAATGGACCTTGAGGCGGTTAAAATGGACAGTACATTGGCTGCCTATTAATTGCTGTATGTGAAGTCGCTGTACCTAAGCACCTGTCTCCGAGACTCTATAGCTTGGTTTAATGTTTAAGTATCAATGTTACACATTATAAGTTGTCCTGACCTAAACGTGTGAACTTTTACCTATTAGAAAAGCCATTTCTCCGAACGTTATTTCAGTGGTTTGTTGTCAGATCTTCAAGAATCAGGGGCGTTATTTTCTAGGGTTATTCACGGCTGTATCAGCGTCAAAGTGTTAAATTAGCTGTCAATCCCTTTGCCAAAATTATGACACGTAGCGATCATTTTGGTCATAAATAATGAAATGATAATTCTGTGCGTGTTTTACCATTCGAGACAGTTTTATTTTCGTACTTAGAGTGGGTATAGTATAAGTACGTAAGAACAATTTAAGGTACTTAACAAATTTTGACACGAACGTCATTCCCCTCGAAACGTGGCAGTAAATTTTTTATGTAAGATAAGGTAAAGGCAGCTCCCGTATAACCTACTTTGTGCATATACGGGTGAGACCGAAAAAAAAATCCAAATGTAATGTAATGGGCATCTACGGACAGCGCTCGCTACATCATCATCATCACCAGCCTTTTTTTACACCCCGGCACAGGCCTCCGCTCAGAATGAGAGAGTTTGGGCTATAAGTTCCCACGCAGGCCCAGTGCGGATTGGGAACTTCACTCACATCATTGAATTGGTTCGCAGGAGTGTGCTGTGGAGGTTTCCTTCACCGAAAAGCTCATGATAAATTACAAATGTAATTCTCCACATAAAATCCGAAAAACTTGAGAGGCCATACATTAGGTCATGCCGCTAGGCTATCACGGCTTTTTTACGGAGCGCGTTTGTGCGTGTGCTAATTCAGACCGTCCTATTATTCTATTGTAATCGACGACCAAAGAATACGTATCGAACGCGTTTGCGTTGGTTCAAATAGGTACTATGAGACTAGTTTGTTGTCGATACGTGCTGCTAGAGGCGCTGAAAATTTGCCCATAGTAACTCATACGTGGACCTTCGACGTAAAGTCACGGTTTCTTGGGTATAGATGAAACCGTAAATCATGCAATTCTTTCAACTCTCTGAAATATTTTGTTTCCGGGTTTTCTTTAGGAACTGAAAAAGAGATCATCGACAAAGCAAAATCTTCTTTTTTTATTAATGAATCGTGGAAATGATTTCCCTACATCTCTGTTGACAAAGTTAGGCCAAATCTATTTGTCTGGCGCCATGCAACTGTGCGTACTTTTGAAATGAAAATTAACAAAGTTTTCAATTAGACCAGCCGATTATTAATTAATCAAGTTAATTGAACTGTATTCCAACAAACAGCAGGAGCTGACAAAGACAATCTGTACATCCGTCTAGTTCACTTTTTTTATCCTGTCAACTACAAAGATAACTAACCGATGTTACGACTACTTAATTTATTTTTAATTATGCTACCACGATGCAGATTCTTCGGTGAATGCCAAGTGGTCGTCTCCCGCAAACCCGATCTCGGATCGTGCAGGTGCACCATTAAAATTTTAATACAGATGTCGCGTGCGCCGCCTTTTTACTTCACGACGCCCCATTATAATTAAAGAATATTATTTTGTCGTAAAACAGCAGAAGATCGCTCGCGACCGCCACGCGCCGCCAACGGGACTTCGCGCTGTTACGATTTCTTAATCAAGTAGCAACCCTGAAATGTACTTAATTAACCGTCAAAGCCCAAATGTGTGAGTAAAGTGCACGCCACCTTCCCTACAAATTACTTTTACTGTATTATATGTATGATAAACGAAAAATAATTTCATCTTAAAATATCTCGCATTTATCAGCGAAGTGTTAACCCGAGGAGCATCCTAACAGATGAAAAACTACATATAAACTTCAACTAAATAAATTACATCTTAAGAGTACAAATCAAGCAAGTTATGGACAGATGCTTTCTCTAGGATGCTTCACATGTACAGTCTTACTTGGTATTATGTATCGTATTTGAGTTTAAGAAATTAATAAAGAATTAAATTTTGGAATTCATCAATGATTGCAATCTTGAATTCAAGGCATGACGGGTGAAAATCTGACATAGACGGACTGAAACAAGTGTCAAAAATTCAAATACCGATATGTTCCCTACTCGTGATCATGATTAACAATATCATCAACAAATCACTAGATTTTACCAGTGAAATTTAAACGCCATCGTGGCTGCGACTACGACACTACACCTACTACGCATCAGAAGGATAGTTTACCCTACATTAAAAAAGCAAGATAGTATTTGTGTCAGAGATTAAAGCCCAAACTTGTTTCATCTGAAAAAAGATTTGTTTCCCTGTAAGTGTGCGTGTGATACCTACCTAATTTTTAGTATACATAAAAGAGGATAAACATACTTTGACTGTTTCAGTACTTTCAGTCAAGCTAGTAATCATTTCGATACCAACTTTTTGATTGTGGTTGTGTTTGAACGGCATATCACCTGTATCGATTATCTAATAGTTTTAATGTACAATTATTAAACTGCTGATGACCTAAGTTCTTAATGGTAGGTCACGGTCCATAGTCTAACAGGGACATTGATTTAAATGTGGACCGCGAAGGCGAGCGATTTCCCGCACTGCGCGGGCGCCGCGGGCGCGACCCGCCTCCCATTGTGGGTACCACAATGCCTCGTACCTCACGCTAACGAGCGCTCCAAGCCAACCAGACACATTTGTAAAAATCGCAATAAGCGTACCATTTCGGCATATTGTTTTGACATATAATAAATATTTGCGAGATTACACAGCGCAGAGATTACGAGGCTGATTTTAAAATCGATCGCTTGTTTCCTTTTGGCCATTGTTCTGCGAGGCGATCGGTAGGCATCCGGCCGCTAGGGCGCGCGGACTGTATTACACGCGGTTGCATTCGGCAGCTCCGTCTACCAGGTGTATTGACCGATAATGGGCTTTCTTTATTTTAAGGAAGTCGAAAACTAAGTTAACATTTAACCATCAATCTTCTCTCGACTTAATACGCGCTATTCTCTGTTCTTTACTGTAGATGTCTGTGTAAATCAGTGTGGCGTTGCCGGCAGCGCCGTACATCGCACGTCCGCAAATTGCAGGTTGCAACAGCAGTTAGCGCCTCGTAGGTGTCGGGATTGCCATAATTTGCGTCCCCGGCCTCCGCTGCAGGGGCTGTCGTCACGTGTTACCGTCTAAATACCTTTTATTATCGAGGAAACATACCGATTCTACGGCAATAAAACGAATGCTGTTACGCCCCGAATTATGATCGCCGAAGGTGTTAAAATATTTAAAAACATTTTGTAAATATAATAATTTGAATTATTACTTTATACTTTTGATCTCAAACTTCAGTTCAACTTTTTTATTTCAGTGTTGCATTATTGTCACACAAACTTCACCTCGCGTCTAACGCCAATGTCGTAGTGAGAGAATGTGGGAACTTTACTATCGCACATAATTTAGTGCTTTGGCGAAAGACACACGACTGCCAGAACAACACAACATTAATTCACGGCGTTCATGGTGATCGTGTTGTCAGTGTCACACTGCATGTCCCTTGTCCTGCGCTTGCCGGCTGACTTTGAATAAGAATCGCTGCTATAACATGAAACCTGGGAGTCAACGAGATCGGTGAAAGATATTGATGGGAACCGACTAGAATGCACCACTTTTCAGATGTAGGTATGCCATTGTATTAGGTACGCTATTTCATTGCTTAAACAATAATGCAATAATTTAATACAAGCTAGAATAAGCATGCGTTAGTAAGTTATTCAACGATTAGGAATTTCAAGAAGACGGGGCTTTTGAAGGCAACAGATTAAATCTTATTCAATCGGTGAACGTGCTTTAGATGCGAATGTCTCCTGATTCTTAGCAGATTAAAGTCAAGTTTGAGGAGTCTTCAATGGCAGGCCGCTATTTAAAACTCAAGTCCATAATATTGTTTAAAGTATTTTTTAAACGTTAGCGTTGTAAGCATTTTGTGAATGGTTTGTTCTTGCTTTATAATAAAGCAAAAGTTTGGACATAGTTGTTGTAATATTATAAATTGTGACATGTTTTTGACGATCACATTCAATTGTATTCTGCGGATTAGAGCGAAATGTTTTACTAACGAGCTCTGTGGAATTCATAAAAATATGTCACTTTGAAGCTGTTCGGAGGAGGTGAGTTTCTTCACACATTAATAAGGCGTTTTGACTTTGAGATTATGGGCGCGGACCATAAATTGTGGAAACATCAATATTGTATGACGAGATTAATGCCCATGTTCGGTCGCCCATTAGGGCTGCATAATCCCATTGTGCTTTTCTACAGCTTTGAGTTCGAGATTCAAAGCCGCCAAATTGACGTCAAATCGGAAGAAGCGGTTTAAGAATGATGAATTTATTTACCATAATTGTGGTTCATTTAAATTTTACGTACATCGCAAGCGGATGTCATAATTGTGTTTGTTCACAAAATCTTCTATTCACTGATTATTTTGTCAGAAGATTATTTGTACGCCCCGAGCACAATGCGGGGTCGCGTCATTCGTGTCAGTTGCTTCGATATTTCATTTAACGTATCGTTGGTTGTCAAAACGGCCTATTTAAGGTTGTGGTTGACAAGCGGACTTTAGTCCGGAGGCTGGAGCTTAATGCTCGGCCATCCCTCATCGGAGCCCATTCACGAGGCACTGAGGCGAGCGGGTGTCCGACGACACTCCTCTTAGATTTATGCCCTCATAATATGGCGGCTTCTGTAAATGGACGAGTTCTCACTACTCCTCGAGTCAATCCTTTGAATTTATTAGGTATTCGTATGGGAGATTTCTGAGTTTCCTTTATACGTACCGTGGTTATTGTTTGATTTAAGATTTATCGGGCGGTGGGAACTTTATCATGACTGTGTTATGACGTAGAATCATAAAATTAAACATTCCCTGTGATAAGTATTAATTAATGCTTATCTTGGAAATTACGAGCACAACCACTTATTGCTTGCTACATATTGTAAAAATCTTTTCATGAACATTTCAGATAATTTTTTAGACCTCGGCCAAATGATGCAATTTTCAATAAATTGTGCTATCTTTTGGAAGAAGTTTGTAATTTCGGAAGACATTGATGTTCAGTTTCAAGTAAGAATGTGAGAGCATAGTGAATTCTGTCAGAGCTAATATATGTTTAACCATGTTATTTGTATGTCTATTCCAAAAATTAACTATTACTTCGATCGAGATAGCTGCGGGTTATTTAATTAAATAAGAAAGTCCGGTTATGATTTCCATTCGTAGCATGGGACAGGGCGAGCGTGGTTAATAGATTTCTCGGTCTTAAATTATATTGGTAGAGCCAGGCTGTCATTGATTCTTTTATCACTTGGTGAAATACGGCACCCGTAACGTTTTATTAAGTCATAAGTTTGAGCGGAACCAAACGCGGCATTCGTATGGAATTCTCACTGGATGCCTAATTATAAATTCAATGCCAACTAATGTAATTATTAAATTCTCCGACTATCTGAATTTTTATTTCATAACGACCACATTATCGGAGCCATTGAATCAGTAACGGTATAGCGTTTCGATCCTCGATAACACCATATCCGTCAACTATGCAGTGACCGGGAGCCCTGTGAGATTTATGGAGATTCAGTAATAAACAATCGTCATGGTTTCAGGTTTCTTTGATTTTATCTTCTATTCATTTATTAGAGAGAATTAACATAATAAAAGCAATTTACAATGACATTAAATCTAAGCTTAAACTAAATAAACTACAACTTAAAACTAAATTAAATCTAAATAAGGCCCCCGTGGCATAGTGCCCAAAAGGCTGGCAGCGTTGCCTCGCTGAATAGCGATGCTGATTCTTTGAGAGAGAAAACTGCCAGCCCTTTGGTCACAAGTTGCATCAACTAAGCGCTTTTGTAACTCAGAAATAAGCTTGTAAGCGCTTGTAAGAGAGAATTATGTGTCATAGAAGTTGCCGAGTGTTTACTACACTATCGCTCTGTATACATAATAAAATTCGCAGTGACTGTTACTGATAAATGTTGCTTCGCGTTGACAAATAGTTCTTACTTCTTAAGAAATTACTGAATGAGATAGATTCTTAACGTAGAGAATAATTTCATCTATAAGGGAAAACGTAAACAAGCTTCATGTAATGAATAGGTATTATTACGAGAAAAGTACTGTTTATTACATTATGCTCCCTCCATCTTTGGGGTTTTGGCATGATTATTTTATGCAGGTCAAAGCTCCTATCTATACTTCTCCCATACCTACGAACAATCCAAAATACTTATAGACACCAATCTTTGAAATTTGCGTTAATACACTTCAGGCGAAGAACAATAAATGCAATCTGTTGTTTCTTTTGCCAAATTAAAAGGAAAGATTGAAAAGGCTACGGAATCTGTGCGATATGCCCGCGGCTGTCGGCGGCGTGACGGGCTGAAGGTTTATTTAATCAAAGCGGTACATGCTAGTGGTGCAAAGAATATTCGCAATACTGTGTTTATACTTTGGAAACTGAAAGTGAAATAAATCAGAGATTTTCCTTCCAAAAAATACCGAAATAATTGAAGACTAGGTTTTGCGATTGGCGTTCATCATTTCGTTTTACTTCGAATCCTTAGATGGCTTTTAATAACGACTTGCTCTCGGTGTTCAAAGAAGATCAACGATTAGTTCATCATACACATTAGTAAAGTAGAGATTTTTTTAAACCAAGCATCTGCAGCTGCATATGTATTCGCTAAGGGATTTTCTCATTTGCATTCGCAAACTTCAGAAAGCTTATATTCGTTACACCACTAGCGTACGCGAACCCCGAGGCCGCACTGCGGAACCCATTTCTACCGTCTCAATCACAACTACCTCTGCAATTGCATATTGTCCTCGGGTTAAAGAATTTAATGAAATTTCTTCACGGCTATCGTTGGATTATTACATTGTCTGTTCGGATTCAGTAGTTGTTTTACTGTTTGTGCTTTGATCAAGTTTCCAGTGAGAATTCTTTTGCATTATCTCTAGAGAAAGTATCTACTTAAATTATATTGCCCTGGAGGAACAGTCATATCACGAAGTATCTTTTATTGGCATAACCTACATAAGTCTAAAAAGTTTTTGAGAATGCACAAACACTGCACAGAAAATATGTATAATATTTATACTTATTTGAATTCGGTACAACAGAAATTATGCAGGTAGAGTGCCCACTTAGTAATCAAATTAAGTAATATCTGAGCTACATCTGAATCTCCAACTAAACGACTTTCTGATAAAATCTGTACCTAACCAGATATCAACTTGCGAATGCGCACTAACGCCTAAGGATCCGCTCCGATTCAAATTTTATCCATTGTTTTTTTTCACAGCAGCTTTGAGCCTTTCGGTGGATTCGCTCGGAGGGTAGTATATAAAATTTGTATAACAAATGAGGGGCGTGGCGGGAATCCGTCACAGTGGCCGTCGCCGCGTGGGGCGCTAGATGGGTGGCCTCTGTAACTTCTTAGTCATCTTAGCAAGAGAAGGTAGGCTATTTAAATAGGAGAAGAGGTCGCCATTCATTTGAGCAGTTCACTGACCCAGCGACTCTACGACCTAGTACCTAAATAAAAACACTTCCCATTGGTTGCATTCACTTCTTTATTCATTACGACCACTAAACTTGGTGTGATTAGTTAGATTCGGCCAAGTCTCGTAATATAATTTGTTGCCTTTAGTTAACCAAACAAAAGCAAATGCAAAATTTGAATATCAAACGAATACAGCGATCTCAACTCTTATCGGCAAGTTACCGCGGATATGTCTAATAACAGATATTTCGCTAAACGGAGATCCAGCTCAGCCGAGAAACCAGCCACCTTAGCCGTGCAACCGTGGTATTAAGCTATTACTTATCCGCCTTAACTTGTTCTTTTAACCAACGAAGTTTGGAAAACTGTTTGAGGGCTACATAGTCTTGATACTTGTGACTTTATTTGATGCTTGATGTAAAAATACGTCTGTATCTTTTTGTTTTCAGAAAGCAGTGGATGATAGTGGAACCAGAATCTTACATACTTTGTGTAAGTTGAGGTCATTTTAACGCTTTGTGTGTAACTTGCTTGTGACTCTTTTTTCAAGAGAAAACTGTCTTGATCTGACTCGGACCTTTACTTTTTTTCAAGAGAAAAAAAGGTCAAAATGCATGATAATTTAAACTCGTGTTCAATTCATTACAAATAGTTCAAATTTGTTTGAACAGTAATTTTATATCTTAATTCAGTTAAGTAGTTTCTTTTATCACCTGAACAAATTTCTATCAAAATGTTTCACAACCAGATTTAGCCACCATAAGTTAACCTAAACGTTTGATTCAGATATGCAAATATGTTTGTTTTATCGAAGTAAAACAGTAGATATTAATTCGGTATCGGAAATCTGGGCGATGATCTGAGGCAAAATGGATACATCATTTGCTATTCAAACACCCTTGGGCTCGCTTGCGTTTAAAATGTTGAATTTTGTTTGTTTGTAACCTTTTTTATAATAACATACTGAAAAACTTTCTTTGGCTACTTGATAAATTAGCAAGACCATCTTTCATCTAATTAATTATGAAAGAAATGGTTTTTACTTTTAGAAAATGTATTAATTTATTTAAAGTGACTCCAAATTTTGGGCTCGGAATGGCTGGAATTTCCCTGTGACAGCCTGTTTTACAAATGAGGAATTACGAAAACTTTGGTTCGCTGCTAATTAGCAATGGTAAAATTTTCAAGAATCAAGTTTTACAATTCAATGAATTGTAACAATAAAATCACCTTACTCGAGGATCTTAGGAGATAAAAATGGCTTTTTCTCGAAAACGTTTAAACATAATTTTGCGCAAGACCAACACCATTCAAGATTTATTAAAGTAACCGATATCCAGTATTAAGACGTCAAGTTTAAGGGTTGCGTAGTAAACAAGCGACCCTTACATATTATATAGTTTCACCTTGTCCGTCGGTCTGTCCATCTGTTCCCACGGCATGGCACAGATACTCTTTGTACTAGAAAGCTGTAATTTGGCATGCTTATACATATTAATCAAGCCGACAAAGTGGTACAATAATAATCGTTGGGAAGGTCTTTCAAAAATGTTTAAGATATTTTTTTTCAATATAGGGATCCATTTGCGAAATACTAGAAAATAGGTATGAAAAAGAAATCAAAACCGTAGTGAATTTAAAAATAGAATTAATGTCATAGCTAAGTAAACTTTACTTACAGGTTAACGAGTTGACCATAATGACCAACTTCTAAAAATTACTAACATAGTTAGTAAAGAAACCTGTTAAATATGCAAGGACGTTTTTGTAACAGATACGAACCCTTATTCTATACGGTTACGACACGCTCTTGCCCACATTTTTGAAAAAATCATTACCCGATCGTGGGAATTTGGACACGTTAATAATATGTACTTTCGTTCGTGGTTTACATGGTGTTGGTTTTGACAAGTTATTTGTACTTTGGCTTTGTACAAACATACACGCATATATGTACCGATGCATCATTAAAATTTATTTCGATTTGATCTGCAGAACAAGTGGAAAAAAGTTCAGATCGACAACACAATACGAGTATCTAAGTTTATTACTGTAATTTGATGGTCCAATTATTGGAAAACAAGTCCATGGTGTAATAATACGTAAGCAAGACATTAATCTTGTGTGTATTTCGTTCAAATTTTAACGTCTAGAAATAGCCATACCATTGAAACGAAATATTTTTAACGAAGTGGTAAAAAAGTGGTTCCCAAGCGTTAAAAATGTAACTCTTTTAGTAATAAATTGTCACGGTGTATCAAAAATTACGACTCTCCTACTGATACAGGAGTAAAGTGTACCTTCATAACGATAGCAATTTTAAATGCACAATTTTTCATTAGATTCCGCTCTGACACGATATTTTAACATATTAAGACCACCCCGAATTCACATTTGAATTCGTGTGTAATAAACATTAGGGAGATTAGAATTAATAAGTCATTATATTCAATTAGGTAATGAGCGTCTATAAAAATGTCACAGCGATTTGATTTTACATTTTATTTTAATTTTAATTCAGTTTAGGAGTAGTATTTTTTACTAACTAATGCTTTTAAAACGACTAGATAATTCAAGGGACATTATTTTTCAAACTACTTATATCGTTAAATATGTTTTGGTTCATTTTCAATTTGAGGATGATTGTTTCAACATTAATAACAACTTTTAACTAAGTTTGATGCGCACAATTTTATTTTAAAGAATTCAAGTTAATTAATGAAAACAATTTAATCAATTATTGCAAAACAAAATTGAAAAACCAGTCGTTGAGTTTTCAAATGAATTAATCTTATTACCGCGATAACCATGAAGTTTTAGGTGTACAGCCAAGTTAGGTGCAAATAATGAGGCCTGACGTTTTTTTGAAAAGCGCGTAAAAACGTCCAATTTACACCTGGCAAGTAATTTTGACTTTGCCGTTAAACCCCATGTAGGCTAAAATTGGTTTTGTTATGCCTCCTGGAACGCGATGCTACAGTTTTTACACTACACACTTTTCAAGACAAGATGATTAAAATATTTTAAGAAACAGTGTAGGTACTTAACATCAGACTCTATCAAAGCTAAAAAAACAAACTTCCACCCCTTTTACTCGCTTATTATAAAATAATTAAATAACCGCTAGAGTAATACCAGGTAGATATATCCTAGCTCGGGGACACAAAGCAATATTTCAGCAGTCTCGGACGTGCGTCCGAATGAATGTTTTAGGGAAATAACCTCATTTAAACAGCCTTAATAGCTCGGAACACCATAACGCGGCCGCGGTCCATCTCTAATGACCGTCTTTAAACAATGAATTATGGTAAACGGCATTTTATATTTCATTAAAGCAATAATTAAGTCGTTAATGCGTTTTCACTCTGTGTTCCCGAGAGTGCGCTGTACAGCGTTTGAACCTTTGACCACTCGTACGCCGGTTTTACGATTATGGGCTATTAATTGGTTTTAAATTTGCGTCGCGCTGTTGGGTGCACCGCGGATCGTGCAGAGCTGATAGTGTCATACGTTATTAATTTACCTATTAAAACGATCTTTAATCACAATTACTAAGGTAATAAAACCACATTAAGAGCTTTCTAAATTAATTTTGAGAACACACACGAGTCGACGACGGGTGTTGAAGAACCGGTCAAGAGTGAGTCGGACTGGCGCACCGAGGGTTCCCAGCCATCGCTTATAAATTTTGTGCTATTTTACGATAGACGGACAGTTCTATTTTTTATTCCTATGATGGAACTAATGTATTTTATTTAGATTTCTGAAAAACTGTGCTGTTTTTTAAACATTTTTCATTATAAAAGGAAAACTATTGGGCTTAAAAATAATTATTTAGAATGTGCAAACAGAGCCCTTTCATAATGACACCTCACTTGACCTCGTAATCCCACTTTGAAATTTGAAGACCCCCTTTTTCAGACCTGTGTTTCAATAAAAATAAATGTACGGTCGAGGAAATTAGTTCCTGACCCACCATGGAACCTTTTCACAGTAAACGTCACAGTGACATCGTATAGGTTGACAAGGAAAATCTTTATGACGTTTACTATTAAAATGTTCTATGGTGAGTCAGGAATTTATTTTCTTGACTCTACCTATTCTCAATTATTTTCTATTTTCAAAGTACCTTCTAAAACAATTGCAAATTTCAAGTCTATAGCGTTATTAGTTCCTGAGATGACCCAGCTCCAGCCGACAGACATACAGCAGAGTCACACCATAAGGGTACCTTTTCATCATTTCGGTTCCGGACCCTAAAAAGGAAGATGTTTACTTTTGTGGTTTTAACACAATGGTAAGGGCCCACTAAAAAGCTAATATGTCAATATGGGGACATAATGTTACGCAACAATGTGCTATTATGTGCGCACTGTCACGCGTGTAACCTTATTAAATAGAGTCGCCCGAGGAAGATAGATCGGTGGCGTGCTGCCATTCAAGTTGAAAGGTCTTAATGCTTCTTTATTGTCCTTTTAAGAGATTGACCTTCCTTTATAATGCCAGCTCTACTAAGCCTCTTCAGGAGATATTGAAAGCGGATTTTTTGCTCCTATAATTATTTACCATGCAATAGAAAGGTTCTAAAAGAAAATACTATCATGATCATGATCATGGGGTCACGGGGCGGTGATTGCAATTTATATACCAAACATTTTTTTTTAATCTCTCAAAACCGAGATCGGCCCTTAGTCAGCAAAATATTGTTCTTAAATTTGCAACACATCCATTTTATAGAAAAGGTAACATCCTGTCAATGAACATCCGGAAAGGTGCTAACGCAAATAAAAGTCCCGGCATAATTCGTCATATTATTCATAAATAAAATCAGTGCAAGATCAGCAGATGCGAAAGGATTGCACACATGTCGGCAAGGTGCGCTCATCGGGCACAGACTACGGCTTGCGCCAAAGACCACTTTAGTCAGCAAACAATCGTCGATAATATTAGGTTTTACATCTGGTAGGTTACGCATTCTCTGACCCTTATTTCAGCAGCCAGTAAAAAAATACTGACCAGTCTTAATGAGTTTCTAAAATTCGTTTTCCATGTATCGAGCATTAAGATATTAACTTGATGGGCGGTCTTTTGTTCGTAATAAACTTGATTACTGCCGCGACGTTTGCACCGGAATTAGCTCGCCGTCGGGGCTCATCGCGCGACGCGTGGCGCGGTGCCTTTTAAAACAAGCCCATGTTCCAGTTTAGTAATTAAAGTTACAACTTTATCGATCAAAGACCTGACCAATACAGAGACCACCAGGCTGTGCGGATTGCAGTGCGCGCTTTATAAATATTAGCTGCGCTTTGGCGAGGTAATGGAACTGTCAGCCGATCGCTTCTTGTCTATAATCCGCCGAATGAGTTTATTACGAGTGCGCTGCCCACTTATATGCAGATTCCAAGTACTGCACGTCTGACAAATAGTTCATTAATTCTACAAGTTAACGAAGATTGTGGACGGTTGCTGCATCATTAAAAGAGGGCGACGAGTTCAAGAGAATGCGGATTTCTTCGTATTCGTTTGCTGATGTAGATAAATACAGAACGTCTTTTTATTCGGTGTTAATGTGGACCTTCTTGATAAGAATTTTTGCTGTAAAGAAATTTAAATTAATATCTCTGATTTCGGATAGTGAATAACGTGATATATTATTAATAGTATTAAACACCGAGGTACTTCAGAATTTATAGTTGACAAAGGGATTTTTCTATTGTCAGTTTCGCTGTAAAATATACAAGTTACAATGGCTGTAATTATCGGTTATGGTTCCGTTTGCTGCCTCATGAGGCTTTGTCTGGGCGATGTCTCTATTTTGCGATTCTCTAAGGTGTGGGCTGGCTAAATGTTATTTGACGACGGCATTGTGAGCTCGCCCGTGGCGCCTTTATGCCTCGCATTGTGTATAGACGTATCACTCCCACAATTTTGTTTATTATTTTGCGAATTCACTTGCGAGACGTGAATTGAAAAAATGATCGATAGCTCTAACGTTCCTATAGGGATTTAGTATCAATACGTGAGAAGCTATCAAATAATATGACCCTTGGGAAACAAGGAAAGTGCAGATAAAAAAAAATAGAAAAGATCAAATACTTTCATTGGTATCATCTTTTTTATTTTAGTATCTACAGTAATTTTAAGATTGCCAACATTATGGTTTTTCTTAATACAATTTTTAATTTAATTATTTTAATCTACACTCACTCTATAGGTAAATGTGCATAAAAAAAATTGAATTTTCAATTAGAAAGTTAGCTTTAATTAAATTTAACTTTCTAATTAAAAATTTACAATCGTATATTTAATACCTCTTCCACTTACATTATCTATCAGGTAGATAAACCGTTAGTCATATTGTAATAAAATACATCTGAATGTGATATTAAACGCAGTTAAGTTTCCACGGTGCTAGTTTTTGCTCGCAGACAATGCACAAAACAAATGCAGGTACGTAGGTACGAGTAAGTCAAAAGGAATCAATGGAGCGAAAATGTACTTTGAATAGCTTCTTGGAGGCGACACGTAGTCTATTAAAATCACATTTAGCGCCTCCTTCAATAGAGATGATTGAGAGCCACTAAACAATTCTCGCTCCCAGAGCATCAATGGCATGGCCCACATTCCTTGTGTAATCTTTTTAAAGGACAATACTGACAATGGAGAGCCCTTCACCATTGAAGACCATGTAAAATACAGGCTTCGTTCTACATTAATTTAACTTTACAAGAATTCAGCGATGACCGTACCGCCCAGAGCGCAGACTCTAACTTAGCCCAAAACAGTTTTAACCACTCGCCGTACCCAAAGAAAACCTTAACCTGAACGATTTAAATGAGTTTTTCGTGGAGAAGTGTTTGCGACTGAATTTTGTTTGTAGACATTTCTATAGGCTACGGTCTCGTTGTTTGAGCAAATACAATATAACTTGTCCCTTGTTTAATTTTCACTTGAAAGACCGTAATAAATTTCCAATAGTATTATAAACCACCGTATGGTTTCCACTTGTTACTTGCGCAAGGTATAAGGTTAGCGACTTGAAAAAAAAAAGGATGGCGCCAGCTTGGCTTCTTGTTTTATTATTGAACTATTGTTTACTAATAGCAAGTACATTTGCCATCAGCTGTTACAAAAATGATAAGCTTCTGAAACTTAAGAGCCTTACTTTTGTCTGCGGAATAACCGCTACTCTCATTTCGTTTAGCTGTTTGACTCTGATAAGACTTTAGACTTAGAAGTGTCTGAATATATCTCAACATTGACTTGTATTATAGGTACCTAACTTGAGTATCTAATGATATTTTGTCTTCTAAAATTACCTGCTTAAGATTTAGTAGAGCAAAGAAAACATAAGTGGTATTTCTTTTCCCAGTATGTTCATTTTACTTGTTCGTTGCTGGAATCGTAAATTACGGTTTTTATGCAAAATGCTCCAAGCAACCTTGTGCGGGACAGATGATTCTTAAGTTTCGCAGTTTATTGTAATTTTGCTTGCTTAAGGATTCGATTGATGTACCTTGTAATTTGAATAATATAGGTATGGGTAAAGTCCTGTGTAATACTAAAGTAATAATGTTTTTTTCTTCAGGAATCTAAAGCGTAAAGACGCGAGTAGTAAGTAGGTAAGTAGGTAATTCTTTTTATAAACAGACTCATGTGTCAAAAAAATAATTGTGTTAATAACGCGGCGATTACTCTTTCAACCGATTATCTAAATTACCTAGTACATTTTAATTACAAAAAAAAAATAATTTCCTTCTTTTCTTCGTTCCAATTTGTGTAAAGAAAGAACAAGTACCTATGGATAATGTAAATACTCAACAAAACATTAAAATTAACAACAGGAGGGCCTAAACCTTTACAAACATCATCGATGCTCAAATAAATCTTGGGTGAAAAAATTGGTAGCAATTTATGCACAACTAAATGTTAATATTCCATGTAATGAGTAACTGCAAGTTCTTTGTAATCTATATGGCCAAACATTATTATTACACCAATACGACATAAACGCAAATAAACCTGTATATAAGCAAGTAGCAACTTATTAATTTTTTGCTAAATAAATACTACCATTACGTTCCTTATATAAATTTCACTAAAAAAAGTAAGTTGGTACAATCAAATGTAACATTAAGATTCAATGGCACGCGTACCACGTCCATACTCAGGCTCTTATTTTTTGAAAGGGCACTCCAGGTATGGACAGAAAAAACATAATAATAAATCTTCCTAGGGGAGTGAGGGGTCCCAATACATTTTTTTGGCCAAGATGCGCCCATAAAATGCGGCGCAGGGTCCCCGAGCGCTCATTCGTTAGATCGCTCGTCGAACTATCGAAGCTCCTACAAGCCCCATACCTGGTCGAGTATCGCATACGCAGTACCCACCTATCGGTCGAAAGGATAGCACGTCACTTCAAAATGGTTCACGAAATTCAACAAAAAGTTTCGGATTACGGAGTCTATTCTTCATTCAAAAGTGATGCGCCGAGGATGATTCGCATCGCACCAGCGACTGAGATGAAGTATTTGGATTCGCATTCGAATATGGAGCAGAAGAAATACAACTACAAAAGCAACCCTTACACTGGCGCTCAAGCGGTTTCGATTGCAAGAAGAAATGCGCGGGAGAGGAACCGTGTGAAACAAGTGAACGATGGATTTAATGCGTTGCGGAAGAGGCTCCCGGCTGCCGTGATAGCTGCTTTGTCGGGTGGGGCGCGCCGTGGCTCTGGGAAAAAACTAAGCAAAGTAGACACCCTTAAAATGGTCGTTGAGTACATCAAGCATTTGCAACAGCTCCTTGAAGAAAGCGACGCCGCGTTGGGCATCAAGAGAGACATGCAAACGCCGGCTATGACTTCTCTACCTTTTGAAATGGATGAAGGTATCTTTGGTGGTCGGAGCTCACCTTATTCGGAGTCAGTGCCGTCGCCGGCTGCTTCAGAGTGCTCCTCGGGCGTTTCGTCATCCTATTCTTCGGGCAACGGCTATATCCCAAATGATCAAACTACGACCGAACAGCTGAGTCCCATGGAAGAAGACGACCTCCTCGACGCAATTACCTGGTGGCAACAAAAGTAAAGTTTAATTGTAAATTTCACCGTTTGTTCTAGTCATACGCGTAAGAAAAATGTAAATAGTAACTTATTACTGTAAATAGTAAGGCTGTGAATCTGTTGTCAGTAAATTTAAGTACCTTGTAGGGGTTATAATTGTAATCTATAAGACTGATGTGTTGCCGTCCTGTAATTTCGATAATTTATGAGATTTTTTAAATAAAACAAAATAACATCGCTATATATTTCTGCATTTATTTATTTTCCTTATAGTACCTATTTACTGTATTAGTGTGTCAAATATGAGATTAATTTGAAAATCCATTAAAATTCTTAAAATTGTTCGTAAATATATCTATCTTAAAAGAGGCCAGAAGTTTTTCTAGAATTTAGATGTACGTGAATAATATAACAACTTAATGATAAGAAAAACATATCACTGATACAAAAATATTTACAGTCGATGTAACAGATTTGTGTACAACCGTGGAACCCTTTCACTGCAAGCGTCAAATTAACATACCGTACGTCTGGCAAAGTAATAATTGAAAAGGCTCTACAGAGGTACGCGATACACTTTATTACATGCACTTAATGCCAATACGTTTCTCTTATAATGACAATCATTTACTAAAGTGAAGTTTAATTCAAAACCTTAAACCATATTCTCTCGCATAGCAATTTTATCTGAAACACATAAACCTAAATTAGACCATGTTCCAGGAAAGTTCACACAATGCAAAGTTACGAACGAACGAATGCGTATCTCTGCAATTGAAAAAAAAAGCAGTACAGGGTTCACATCGCCTTGATTAAGTCGTCCATGCGCAGCCGCAGCGGCACATTGTTATACAAGATTAATAGTGTTCACGGCGATAAGGAGGTGGGAGCTAAATGCATTTACATGTGCGAATAAAGAGCTTGATAAAGAGGCGAAGAGCGTTGAATAAATGTGGCAGAGTCCTCAGCCGCGACACAATGTTGGGCCGTGCCTGGTCGTTTGCCACATTTTTGTAGTTGTCACAATTTCTATCAGGTTTTCTTTGTGACGGATACTAGACAAACTATTACTGACTTAGGTGCAAACACGTGACACGGAATGTCAAGAATCCGGGTTCGATTCCCTGAGTTAGTCATATTTTTCTGGTTTTCTGTGTATTCTTGTTTCAGTGAATATTTACATTACCTATATTAATAAATTTTAACGGGAAAACCGCAAAAATAATAAGTTCGAGAATAAATACAAAAAGATACTTCTTTGGTACGATACAAGATACGCCAATTCTAATTTAACGAGCGAGCGTAGCAAGTGAGTTTTCAGTGTCGAGAAAAGTTGACAAGCAGGGTGTCAACTATTCGAATTGACGTGTCGATCACCGATACGTTTACGTTAATCTTTACTATTAAGATAACCCATAAGATTACAAACGTATCGATGTTCGATACAAATTTGCGTGTTCACTTATCGTCCACCGAGATTAGTTCAAAAGCGAAAAAAACCTCAATTTTATTAAACCTAAATGTTTCTGTGTACAAAAAATGCATTAAAGTTGCAAAAGAATGATTTCGGTGAATTCCGGAAACCATTACACCGCATCAGATTTGGCTTTGTGCTTAATCTTATTATTGAGCACGTGAGCTTTGTAGCGATCGTGATTTTTGCGGAAAGTAAACGATAACTTTAAGCATAAAATGGTATAAAGCAAATTCATATCCGATTAATGATTACAAGCTTTCATGAGGGTGTTTTATACTTTCGATTACATTTTGCAATGCAGGGAGTAATGGTAAACTTAGTTAATACAATATTCGAGGCTTGTAGGGTCGAGTTAAATATAAGCTGCTGTATCTTTGCAAAAAATACTTCATGAACAGAAACTTTCACATGGGCTAGTTTCTTAAAAAAAAAAACCGCCATTTTCAGGTTCCTTCAAATGTTACGAACTATGACGTAATTTTTTCTGCAGTTTAAAGTTCCATTTTGTGAGATACAGCTCGTCGTTTCGTTTCTTCGTGTCGATTTGTAAAAGTACAAGTACATTTGTAAAGGACTTATTGTTGTTTGCGTAAACAAACAAAGAAGAATTAAATGCCTTATCCGAAATGATCGGTCTTGTCTTTTTTGCACAGATCGTTTCTGTTTCCATTATCGGTTAGTCTGTAGACTATTGTTTGTAGATTTCGCTCAACTTGCCGCTTAATCTGTTATAATGCGATTGTTGATGCTAAATTTCTACCTCCGAAAGGGTCTTTCAATGGACTCATTCATTTGTAAAGCTTTGATTAATCTTTTTCTTTCACTCTTTTGTTTAGTTGATTCGGCTGATGTTGTAATTGTTTTTTTTTCTATCATTGTGTTGATCAGGCGTTTTTGATTGCGGTTTGATCGGCCAATTAAAATTACATTTTTAAATTAATCGATATCATTTATTTCACTTAATTTCTTCTAAGTGGCACAGTATACATGGTGGATTTGATGCAATTCCCTTCCCTTAAAGTTCCCATGCTTTTATGTAATTTTCTCCTATTAACTGCGCAGTTTATTACGTAAAGAAATAATTAAACCGCCACATGAAATAAGACCGTCGCTTATGCAAATGGTTTATGGGCCCGGCCAACGGATGGGGACCGCGGATCATCTACGTCACTACCAACATTAAGATTTATAATACACCGCGTATACATGGTGGAAGCAGGTACTGGAAGAGAATACATTTGGTTGGGTTTTGTTTGTCCTCTGTAATATTAATAACTTAGACCAAAAGATCAGATTAAGCAGGAAGATTGTGGTAGGCAACTACATTTATTGTCATTATGAGGAATAATCTTCACAAGATTCCTGATCCTGAAGAGACTGTTGTGTTCCGATGTGGAGAGTAAGACAGCCGGTATAATTACGGGCACAAGAGGCATTTTATCTTAGCTCTCTAGGTTGGCAACACATCTGTAAACCCCCGGGGTTGCGGGTGTCTATGGACAGTGGGATCATTGTTCCCCATTGCTCGTTTGCCTTCCTAGTCGAATAAAAAAAGATATAAGAGATTGGATTCTTACTACGAGTAACTATTGACATTTTTGCACACAGTTACTTTTGAAAATTCTTAAATATAAAATAAATAAATAATAAATAAATAAATATCGTGGGACAAATTGACACCAATTGACCTAGTCCCAAACTAGGCAAAGCCTGTACTATGGGTACTAGACAACGGATAAACATACTTATATAGATAAATACATACTTATATACATATTAAACACCCAAGACCCGAGAACAAATATTCGTATTCATCATACAAACATCTGCCCCGACCGGGATTCGAACCTGGGACCTCAAGCTTCATAGTCAGGGTCTCTAACCACCTATCGATATGCCTGCATGCCTCATTACATACTTAGAAAAAATTCTGTGGTATGCCCTGGTGTACCGTACCTGTTGCCTTATAAGTCTCACTTTCAGATTTCATAATTACTTAATCGTATCCAGCTATAGTACAGTGGAAGAAATAAGGCTAGCAGACGGATCGATAAATAATTGTCGGATATGGGCTTCCTCCGCCGGCGGCGCGGGCGCACTGATAGATGCGGCCGGGGTCAGGGGAACACTCGCTTCTCACTACTTACTTAACTGAAAACGAAGCGTCGCTTCGCGATACAAAAGTTGTAACTTATGTACTTACTAGTAAGCGCACGATGCAAAGTGTTTCGTTTCTTTAAACACATAATTATATTTACAAATCATGTACAGTCAAAGACATGGATCCGCGTAAAGTCGCAATATGTATACATTAACCTTACCGTCGCAGTAATAAGGTCTGTGTACTTATTTTTGGGACCCTGTGGTGTATACATATTGGTGACATTGACTGTACAAACCTACCTACATTAAGGTTACGTGTGTATATAAATATTACATACCTGTATTAAATCTGTAACCTGTAAAGTAAACGTCCCAATTGTTGACATTTAAATTTTAATGATTGACACACTTCTTATTTTATTTTGATTGAAGGTGCCATCTACAGGAACAGTGTCGAGCACTGAGACATGTACCTTATACGCTTACTAATTTCCAAGTTGTTTTCCACACTTGCTCGCATTAAATGCGTAACCAGCATACGAGTGGATACGCAAAGTTTTATCTTCACATTTATCAAAATAACTTTGTCGAAAAAGGATATTTACCAAGAAAAGTAATTACTAACATTTTTGAGCACCTGACAAACAGAAGCAGTTGTGAGAAATCAATTACAAGTAGAAGGCGCTGGCAATTAACCAGAGCTACTTGACCGCGAATCCACAAAATATCCAATTTCATAGTTCAGAATTATGAATGGTTTTTGACATCGGATACCATGTTTTACGACCGTCAAATGAGTATGATGTTCATACCTATTGCGAGTTTCCGAAAACTATCTATCTTGTTATGTACCTATACTCATAGTTACTTTCGCTGTGTTTTTTTGTCTAAATTGCACAAGCTGTTTCGTTCGTAATCGGAAGATGAACCTTCTGCAATTTGAGATTGATTTCCGCATGAAATGCATCAAATAAGTAACACTCGTCGTTTACCGCGTTTTTTTTATATTTCCTCGGTTCACTTTTTGCCACTTTGTTGCGGTTACGCAAAAGGAGCGATTCAAATTGTTCAACGCTTTCTGGTACTTCAAATGTATAATTACTGCAATTTGTATGGGCAGCTTTTTTCGCTCGCTGTAATTTTAAGATGCGTTAGAGGGTGTAAGTTAGGGAACTTAAAATTTTATGTATTTTCGTAGTTTAGGTCTGTTCTTCTTTTTAAACATCACACAACATTCGACGAGACTTCAAGATGTCCGTCTCATTTTTATCATATTTACCTACTTATAAAACAGTTTGAACGTCGGTTCCACACTGTGCGTGCCGCTTAGGCTAAAACTGCAGTGGTTTGACGAGCAAATTTACAACATTTTGTCAGCAGTGGCTCAGTTCACATGCGAGTAAATTTTCTCATGACACAATGCATCATAATAAAAATAATGGATTATAAGGCAGGAACCAAAACTCGTATACACATACGTGTGCGGTAGAGAGTACAAAGTTGGCAGCCAGTGATTTACTAAGAACACCGCTGCGGCGCTCAGCATGAGAGTCGTAATAACTTATGTGCCCAGATACCAGCCACCAAAGATTACTAAAGCCGTATAACTTTACTTAAACGAAACAAACTATTTCTTAAACAGCGAAACGCCATGCTTATCGCGTATCTTTCTAACGTAGCTATCGTCTTTTTAAAACTTTAACATTTGAACATAAGATGTACAAAGTAAACTATAACTGAGTAAAATAATGTCATAGATTTTTTCACAAAACCTCGTCAAATATACTCAAGAGCAATAAAAACGGGTTACTTTGTATGAACAATTCCATACTAAGTGACCCGTTTTTTTTGGTCTAGAGTGTACACGAATCGTTTTGACCAGTACTAGAAAGATTTCTATCGTGCCCATTACTGGTAAGTTTTAAATGTCTTTGGTACACCGATAGTTAATATGCTATGGATTACGAGCTTGCGCCCGCGGTTTCGCTCCCGCGGCAGAACTCCCCATTCCGTTGGAATTTCGCAAGAACCCTCCTTGTGCTATAAAAACAACGTCTATGCAAAATTTCAGTTTAATAGGTCTAATGGTTTGGGCTGGCGTTGATGAGCCAGTCAGGACATTTCCTATAATAGCTAATTTCTAATACAGCGTACAGTGGTTAAGTACTAATGGACTGAAGATTGATTGATGAGTTACGAGATTAAGTATCAGAAAAGCTCTTGTAATCTGAATGAATCGTAAATTCAATATAGTAAATCAGGCCAGTAGTTACTCATACTCGTAACTAAAGAACACAAAATATAGGTATCGGCTTAATTAAAATTCATCATTCAAAAATATAATTCTAGTTTGCACCTTGCTCTAGATTCAAATATCCAGTGGACAAAAAATAAACCCTTAAGGGGACATTTAGGGGTGTTTCTTAAAAAACGACGGCGTGAATCCCATAAAGGGGATTATAGGTTGGAAGGCTTAATGCTCTAGGATTCAATTAGGTGGAATAAGCTTAAGTGGAGAGTATCCGCTGTTTTGACAGCAGTCAAATTATCAAAAACTTAAGGCGCTTCCGTTGAAGTCGGGAAAGAGGTGTGACAAACCATACATTAAATTAACTTGATGTTTAAATTGCTGCCATGACTTTTATTAGAAAATGAAGTTCGTAATTATTTCCGTAGACCTTTTGTTCAACGTTGTGAAGGATATGAAAATGTTCTCTCTGAATCAAACTTACAAGTTCGATACTTTTTCAAAGAGATGCGTTTTGGAACTAAGTAGGTACTTTGTATCCTTACTTGTTTTATTACCAAATACTTTGCTTTCGGATGCTACCGCTATGCGGTGATAATACGACAAAAATATACTGGTCGTGTCTGCAAAACAAACTTGTACAGTTACGTAAACATGGCAAAAATGTAGGAGTCAAGTGTAGTTACAGATAGCACTATCTTAGATCCATTGACGCGTGTCTCTACATCCGCAAAGATATAAAATGCGGGTAACGATAACATAGAACACACTCGTAACTTCATGAACCTTTACAACAACTTTATTATAAGGAACTAAGGGTGTATTATCCATTGCGTTGGAGACATAATAATGAAGGTTTTCAGTCTTCTTATTGTTGTCAATATTCAGAACGTGACCACTTAACAACAGGTATTAGGTACTCGCCAGATATATAATATTTATAAATTGTACGACTAAAAACATAAATGCACATATTTTCTGTAATAGTGTGTGTATGATGACGATTTAGTTCTTATTCTTCACCTAAGATTGTTTTGTACCAACAATGACGAATTATCCTAAAACTGACAATGACACGACAGCGTTTAAGTTTGGGAACTTAAATGTAATCAATAATGGATGTCTCGCCTCACAGTGCAAAAGGCAATTTCTTTCAAAATACCCAAAGCAATGTTCCCACGACGTGCGAATAGCTTCCGCATCAGGTGCTCCACAACGAAAAGGCTCCTAAATAAATTCCCGACTCAAAGGGTTCCCATATATTATTATTACTGTGATTGACAATCGCCCTCTCCTCCACCAGCTTTTTTTCTGCCAGATATAAAACTAATATTGAAAGGTTCCATCCTCTTCCGCTGTTTTTTCCCGCCATTGCACTGCATTCAATTTTACGAAAAAAGTTACTTTATTTGATGTGCTTTTAGCTAGAATATCAAGTTCATAGGAAGGACAAAAAAGGTAATGTTAAGCTAAAGAATTCTTTACGATAAGAAACGACTTGTTTAGTTGCTTACCACCCAAAGGTGAGAACGGAATTTTATTTAATTACATTATCTAATTAGATACAGGTTACACTGTAATGCTTACTTGGCCATTAAGTTTTGTGAGACAATAAGGAGCTCTGAGTGAATAAAGTTGAACGTTGTGTAGTTCAACAGAAAGCTGACTTTTGGTTGCAATTTTAACAATCTCGTGGCGTTTGTTTGATATACGAAGTGTCACCTCCGTGATGAATGGCCATACATTGATTTAAAAGGGTAGAATTTGAATGAAAAGGGAACTGATACTGAATTTACTATCTTTGTTTGTGGCCGTGGCTGAAGTGCAATAAAACCATTAAGTTGACCAAGATTCTTCGAACGAATCTCATTTTGACGATGACAAAAAAACGTCTAGGTTTATTTGGTGAGGATTTAAAAATAGATGAAAAGATATGGTCGCCATAATTAAGACGAGGTGCGAAAAAACGATCGCTCGTATTAAGATCGAATCTGAACATGTAAGACAAATCGCTTCCAACTATGTCAACCCTTGGGTGCCCAAAAGACCGCGCTCGAACCCATTTTTATATTTTTTAGCTCACGCGAGTTACAATTAACAATGACAGCGGTCAGGTTGCGTACAAAAAAGTTACCACTGAATACGAAACACATTTTCCACTTTTTTTCTAATTTTATACGGAGACAGCGTTGAACAGTTTTATTGCATTTAGTATTTTGTTCATATCTATATTTTATGAGCCCGCGGCGAAGAGGTTAAGCGGCAAAACATCGGTTTCCTTTGTATTTCTTGCGTGTGATCCCGTTTGACAAAAGTGCTAACATTTACATTCATAAAATATTTTGACTTCTCTATTAGGGACTTGGACATTGGCTGGATAAGTTTCATTCAGTTTTTTGAGGAATATTTTAAAGTTACACTTAGTGTTGTCGATAAAAAATTGAGCTACGTTAGAGCACATTCCTCGGACCGTCTTCCAACCCTTTCCAGGTGGTTTAATTATCAGTTGTCTAACGTTAATAAAGAACGTGTTATTAAAAACTATTAGGATATTTCGGACTGCGTCATTGTAGTAATCTGCTTTGCCTAATTCTGGCTTGTCACTCTCAGAGTTCTAATTTAGTTAAGAGGATGATTAGTAGATACTTTCTATGCTGAAATTAAATTTTGAAATGATTATAATTATTTTAAAATGATTGTTAGGTACCTATTATTGTATAGGAATGCAATAAATAGTGCATGTTGACTTTTCCATACAAGTTTCTTTGCACTAACCATACATTTAATATTTTACTTTCTTGTCATAACACACTAGATTCAAAATGCTTCTCTTAAATATAAAACATTATTATATTGCTTTTCATGAGTTATGTATTTTTGTAAAATACAATTAATCCACGGAATAACACGCAAAGACGTTGTTGTTTTTTCAATTTCAACAAAAGAGCAACGTTATTTTTCATTCATATCAGTATTTTCAATTCACAACTGCCAAATAACGATAGCATCGATGCGTGGACGGCTGTCAAAAGTTATATTTATTTTCTTTAGAAATTCATAGAATCCGTGCGAATTGAGTATCGAGATGTTTGTGGTGCCGCATTATGTGCGCGCACAATGCAACCCTTTGGCGACACAATGCGCGTCACTAATCTAGATCATGTGCGCTATTGTGCGCGCATTGTCGGCCGCGCACCCGCGCCCGCGCAGCGGGGCCGAGCGGGATATCTCACTCGATGTCGATTTATAAGAAATTACTGCGCCCCCGGGACCAGGTACTTGGTCCCACGGATGCGTACGAGTAAACGCACAATGCAAAAACTTTGCTCTTCAAAAATTTTACAAACAGGAAATGAAAAATATTATTTCTACGCTTCCTATTGTAGACTTTTGATATGTTTCTTTTTTTAAAAGCTTCCGAATTGTGAAACTTTCTCCGTTTACAAATAATGGATCCACGGCAGCGTTTAAAGTGAAGCTCGACAATTAGGCTGCTCCTGTGCAGTCATCGACACGTACGCAACAATTTCATCAACGGTTATGTAAAATATTGAAAGTAGTTGTCTGTGCTCAACTGCTTATTACTTTTTATCCTCGGGCTCGGACTAACGGTGCCATAATTTTGAAGCATAAAACACACGGAGTCGCTGTTACAGCGTGAAAAAATTACACCAAAATCTACAAAGACATATTGTTTATTGTCATCAAGAGATAAGCAACTGTCCCTCAGCCTTTATACATTCCATTGGCGGACACAAAAGTATCCTAACTGTAATCAAAGATTAA
The DNA here is from genome assembly GCA_963691665.1 of Clepsis dumicolana. Classification (NCBI taxonomy): domain Eukaryota; kingdom Metazoa; phylum Arthropoda; class Insecta; order Lepidoptera; family Tortricidae; genus Clepsis; species Clepsis dumicolana. The sequence continues at coordinate 11,772,256 of OY829506.1, forward strand.
CTCGAGAAAATATGTTAGAAAAGTTTTCCCTTGTTAGATTAATTATCAACCAAATACGTTGCCAAAAGGTGCAGCAGACTTAACGATTGAACAAAGCGGCTCCTCGCATTCCTTGTTCCTATTTGCAAGTCGGCGTGTGCCCAAAGGACATTTGAGTGTCATCCCGGTCTGAACATATCTTAATTGGCAGCAATAATTTTATATCGTTCCCGTAACTGCCGACTTTAATAACAGTAAATTGTAATAAATTGTTACAGTACTGATAGGTGCCTATATAGGTATGCAAGTTTAGTCGTAAGGTATGTGTAAAGCTGTCACTGAAACAAATTGACATTCAATCTTTTAAGATTTTTTATGACTGTAATAAGAGTCAAATTTGTTTTTAAAAAGATTCGACCCACACGGTCATGCTAAGAAGTCGTTAAAAGCTTACCCAATTTCATTGTTAAATTTTTTAGCGTAGTTACTTCTCAAAGTTCCAAGGAACGTTTGTTTAAATAAACATACAGTGATAAGCGGTAATCTAAACACGATCTCATTGAGATGGGGTCTTTTCTTTGTACTCAATCCTTTAGCGAGAAGCGACATTTTCGGAGGTGTGATTCCGAATATTGTGATCGTTGTCTGCTTTTATCAAGAGTTAATCAGTACAAAATATCTGTTAATGTGAGTTACTCGTATACACAAAATTTACAATAAGTACAACATGCAAGTGTTAGGGAGTTACAGCCATGCAGCTTTACTGATTGAATGAAATTACCGGAGCCTGTACTATAGTTGCCTGCAACAGCAGGAACTTGATCCCTCTCACAAAAACTTTTTAACATAGGTAACGTTTTAAAACTAATCTTTGGATTTTTGTAATTGTCTCGCATACATATCGATTGTCCTATTGTAATGTTTAGTCGAATGTCCTAATTGAAATCACGCCGAAAATACTCACTTTTCAACAAAGGTATAAACCTAAACTTAGCCTAACCTATTTTATATAGCCCATGTAAAAGATCTCCCGAAATACTTTCAGTTTCATTTGGAGAAAAAATAGGACAAATGATCATTCCACCAAACATTACATTAGGGCAAACAATTTTATGCAACACGAAGGGCACCGCAAATAATAGAGGTTAGAGCAAAGATATTTTCTGATTAGATGAAACCTGAACGTTAATCACAAAATTTCTTTGCTCTAACCTCTACTCTTTATATTCCTTTATCAAGAGGCGTAAAAGTAATTGGGCAAATGTGGAGACCCAAAAAAGCTCCTGGAAAACAATGGCAGAGTCGTGGTTTGTAAATTATTGACATATGCTGGTCTAAGATTAGAGATACAGTTATATGGAGGCCATTCGATGTAGTGGTAGGGACGGCATAGGTCAGTAGAGGTGTGATCAGGTGATGGTTATCTATCGATGTAAGACAAATCGGTTCCGAGTATACCAGTGTCACTGAACATCGGATGGTGTTTCGTTTTTAATTGATTTATTTCCAAAATACCAATGTTAATTGGGTACAAGGCTTCTGATAGCGTTGAGGAAATTACGATCGCTGTTAAGTGTAAAAAAAATACAAATAAAAAACACTATTACTAAAAACATGGCTGCATGGACTGGAAGCCTTTGTCTTTTTCAGAAGGTCCAAAAACTCGAGAAAAATAAAATAAAGTAAAAACTCCGAAAATTTATGTGTTTAAATTGTGTCCGGATACGAGAAATTTTGGTGTTAATGAAGTTAAATGTTTGCATGATTAACATAAATAGGTTGTTATTCGGGTGCAATATTCTAATAAAATTGCAGTTAGTTTCGAATTCGAAATTTAAAAACGTAGTAGCATAAAATAAAATTTATAGCAAAAGACCAGTGAAAACAGCAAACTGCTTCGCTTACGTGCACATTTAATTAAGCTTTTATACGCTTGAGGATTTTATTGTAAAATATTCCACGAATCATACAAATATTAAACAACCAAATTATTAAAAACCAGTTTCTCTTCAGCGGTTGATTAAATTACACACAATGGTGCATTTTATTTTATGAATTTGTACGCAAAATACGAATTATACCTATGACTAGTTTTAGTAAATATTGTTCTTCAAGCTTCTCCTAGTAATATAGGTAATTGTCTCTGAACCTGCTGACTAAACTGGCATTTCTTGTTTCCCCGAATGAAACCTACCATGATTTTTTGTTAGTTGATATTTATTTTAGCCGTCACTTTAGTTTTCGAGATGAGAAAGAAAACCTTGAGTGAAAAATTTTATCCAATTTGATCACTTTGATCACAAAATCTGAAGAAAAAAAAGCGAGTGAGGTCGCCATGACTCAAGCTTTTCAAGCTTATAACATATTTTATGGTGTAAACAAAATTAATACTCGTTTACACAGCGGCTTCAACACAATCAGAATTTTCATTAAATCGCAATTTCACCACGCGATTTCTCAGTGTTTCGCAGGCGCATATTGCACAGTATAAATCTGTGTAGCCTAGGGGTTGGACGCTTCCTTTTTACTTTACCTTTGTTACGCCTGCCAGGAATTTATTTCTTATTCGCGTTGAGTCGGGCTTCCTGGGCGGTTGGCGGTAGCCGCCGGCTGTCTAAGAGACATACGGCGAAGAGTTTTGGAGAGCTACATGTGTAAATGAGATTTCATAAACAAAAACATTGTTCTTATTCCACATGCTTATTTATATAACTCTAATATGCACATATCATATATAATGCGAACAATTTGTAGTAGCTAGTAACTGGACTTGAAACAGCAATCTCTCGTACCTAACACAGCCTTGCCAACTTAGAATAACTTACGAAATTCTTAATGTGTGTCCCTACTGAAAAAACATGAATGTCTAAAAAGCTTCTCACTAAAATTTATTCAATATTTATGAGGCTTGTTTATTTGTCAAACTGCATCCTGAAAAGTTTAAAAAGAAAAGTGACACAGTTTCTTTTAATACAAGATATCCTGACAAATTAGTTTTACCTAAGATGCATACAATTATGAAAAAGAAAAATGGTCACACTATGTGCATAAAATTGTATAATAATTTACCGGAACCCATGAAAGTACTCCCTTTAAGATCCTTTAAAACCCAGCTGTACCGATGGCTGGTAAATAAGTGTTTCTACTCTCTGAAGGAATACTTGAATATGATGTAGATAAACACTAATTAACATGTTATAATTATACCTGCATGTATCAAGTAGCTAAACACAATATTTGCATGACTCTTTGAGTTTAAATGTATGAATCTAAACTAATGTAAAATAATCTAAAATAATGTAACATCTTATTTTTGTACTACATTTAATGCGAATAAAATATATTTCTATTTCTATTTCTATTATAACTGTTATGGTGCAAGTTTTCATCGTCATCAGCACCAGCCTTTTTTACATCCCACTGCTGGGCACGCTTGGACTATAGTTGTATTTTTGAGTTGTAGTGTATCCCGCTGGGTATAATTAGTAAGTTTCAAATAAGTAAAATTTTAAGATAGCTACTGGAAATTGCTTTTAGTAAATACAACAATTTTAGCAACTAATTTAATGTACATACTTAAAGATACCTCGAACCTTTTACCGAAATTTACAGGTTGGTTATTTTAAGTAACTAAAGATCTTTGCGTAATAGTAGTTTATGAAACTGTTGCATAATGAAGGGTATTAAAACATGAGTGTGTGTTTAAAAACCGAGCCTAGGCGAGTGCAGTTTCATACACTACTTTATCTACTCTCATACATTTTTCTCACGAAATTCAGTACAAAAAAAACGTATGAATGGCGCCAACCTCAAAACCCAGCACATCACCGCGCGTGCGCTAACAAAAATGCTACAAAAATGGCGCGCCCCGCATAAGCGTTCAATTAGAAAAAAAAATAAGGAATCTCCTTGATGATTTAACTTCTTGGATTTGCCACCTGTATCGAAACTTAAAAAAATTGATTTATAACATTATTTTGTTAGAGGAAAAGTGTTGTAATATGATTATATTTTTAAATTTCGGTATTCTATTTATAAAGTTTGCCAATATAAACTCGTTTCGAAATTTATATTTGGAATTTGACGATATGAGAGTAGATAAAATCCTTTTGTCTTATGTTCCAGTCATCCGTGTGTCGGCCCGGGCACCCTGTTGGCATATCAAGGAGCCCTTTGATAATGTTCAGTTGCTGTGAATTTTCCACTTGCGCACTTAACGGTTTTACATCTACTATACAAACATAAACAAAGGTCTATGAAATTCGATTAGGTAGATTGAGTTAGGGAGATGGTTTCTGGGCTTTTAGCCAATGTAGACAGCTGTATAGATGATTGTCTTTCAAGAAGTAACCAACAAAGAGATAGTTAAACTCCTAAGAAATTGAAAAAAAGCCTTTCTTAACAACACCATGCATACTTCTTTTATTTAATTTATTTATTGTAATTTTGGTTGAAAAATTAACAATTGCATACGAACGTTTTTATTGCTATTCCATTTTGACACGTAATTGGACAATAACGACTAACAGGTAAAAACTGCACCCTCAGATACAAAAAAAATCATAAGCCAATGAGCGCCAATTTTCAAAGAAATGCTTCAAATTCCTTTTAATAAGCTCTACTTATTGCACAGGCTGAAGAAACCAATTATTCCGTTACATCAGCAAAGTAACCTCACGTTAATGAGTAGTTACGCATCGGTCATGCCCAAAACATTCCAAATTCTAATTCCCTAATTAGATGCAAATCTCGCATGAATACTAACCAGCGGTGTCTAATGGTAACCAATAAATCACAAGATCTCAGGATAGCGTTTCCCTCATAAAATGTAGCAAAAAATCTAAACGAGAACTAAACAGTGGCCCTCCACCACGTTGCCTGAGGCTTCCCATTTTTGTCTTCATTTATGCCCTTAAAACATTTTTAACTATAAGTAGACACATGTAGGTGTATATGAAAAAACCGGCCAAGTGCGAGTCGGACTCGTGCACGAGGGTTCCGTAGAAAGAATTTAACGCTTTTCCCCAGTGTTTTAAGAAGTCCAGTGTTAGCAGAGCCCTGCTCCTAAGCAAAATGTACGCAGTGTGGGGTCAACTTATATTGGTATGTGAAATCTACAGAAAGACATAAAATTTTAAGATTTTGAGACTTTTCCGAGTGGTTGTGCTACCTTCATACCAAATCTCAAGTTTCTAGGACATCTGGAAGTACCTTTTAGGTTTTTTTAAATTTGGTTTAATTTTTTTAATAAGTTTTAATTAAATTGAATTTTTTAATGACTGTATCTTTTGATTGCGTTGACTTAGAAGGTTGATTTTTTCACGGCTTTAAGGGACCGCAGGCTTGAGTATTTTATATTAATTTCAGCACGCTACCTCGCGTTCCAGAGAAAAAGGGTCAGACGGACAAAAAAGTGATCCTAATAAGGGTTCCGTATTTTCCTTTTGAGGTACGGAACCCTAAAAGTAGTAAAATATTTCATTTGTTTCAAATTGGTTTCCATGCGAGTTGCTGAGTTGATCGATGAATGTGTATTTGTTTTGTGGGTGTAGATCTTTGCGCAAATGAGTCCTTATTGTAACGTAGGTTAAAATAAGACTTACTGTCGAAGTAAAAATACTGTTGCTTTGGTCGTAAAACTTAAAATAGGTACATTGTACAAAATTGTACTTTTGTGGTGCTATCAAATGTGTAATTAAGAATGTCGTTACATTTAAGGTATTTCCTTTGAATTAATTGATTGAATCAGGCTTTACATCCATATTAATGAACTAAAAACAATTGATTTCGGTAGTTTGGTATTTATAAATATTTATGGGTTTGTTTTGCTTTGGAATCGGATCGCAGAGAGTTTGAAACGCTTCAGCGTAATGTGTAATGGTGCTAGTGATAGTTGGGTCTACGTGACAGCGTTGGTTCGTATGGCAGTAGAGGTGGAGGTGTTGCTTGAAAACATACATAATATGTCGCATAGACGTATACCTAGCTGTCTTATGTGGTTGCGGGTAAGCAAATTAATAGTTTTTAGTTAATATTTTGTCTTAGTTTATTATATTATTTGTTTCACTTATTTTCCGTATAGTAGATAATTTTATATTAGATTAAGTTCAAATTTAGTAGCCCTTAAGACTAACGTTCTGGCAGAACATCAGCGTTGCGAAGCAATTCGGAACATTGTGCTGAGCCAGCTTCCCTTTTTGTGTCCATTTTGCTCCTTCCTAATATTCTTTTTTGTATTGTAATTTATAATGTGACCAAATAAATATATTTTCTTTCTTTCTAGTTATTTTTGATAACTGCACGAGACGATTTGTCCATGTTATTATATATGCAGACATAATTATTCGTTCATATAAATCTCGCGTTGCTACGGTTTGATTTACTGCGAGCCTTATGGCGCTGCCGCACGGTTTCCCACGTCTGTAATTATCAGTAGTGAACCTCGGATGACCGCAATGGCGTCAGAATTTATTTTAATTCAATTAATTGATGCGTATTTATCTTGAATAATTTCACGACAGTTTATTTTATTCAAGTAATTTAAAATGTTTGAGACTTTGCTTTGGGATCTTCTCACTCCCTGTCTCTAAGTGTCTCTAAAAAAAATTTATTTTGAGGCGTCCTTAATTTGAAAATTAAAGATCATAAGAAAAAACTGAAATGCATAGATCACCCTTTAACGTCTCAAACCATACCTCTTCAACGTGTGGTCCAAATTTAAAGCAACGCTTTAAACCCATTAATTATGGTGCAGACCGATAGATTTTTTGCACGGCATAATATACAGTTCTATACACATCCTGAGGCAATATTTGATAAAGTCAGACATCTTATCAAAGGATGGAAGCCTTTTAGAATTGGCGCCACACAGATTAAGATATCTACCTTTAACATGTTAATTAAAGAATAACTTTTCTTTCTTATGAGTCTTATCAACCACTTAAGTAAATGACGATTATATTTTATCACTTCTTTTACACTTCGGATGCGTCAAAGTAAAAGCTTTTTTGATCGGCGTAATAAGTCAATCAATATCGATGTTGCCTTTATAGGAAGTTTTAAAAGTATGGGAATTAATATGTCCATCTTCTGATAACAATCAATAAAAATATACTCTCCCTGAGTGATTTGAATAAAAAAAAAAGCAACATTTGCAACTGTGCAGATTGTTTTTTTTTGTTAGGTATGATGTAAGCAAAAGTTACGAAGGTAAAGAAATATGCTAAAAGCGTCGCTAAAATATATTTACTAATGTGCCCCGTTATATTTTACTTTCCAATCACTATTATATATATTTGCAAACAATGATTATTAACTTATTAACTCTCGATTTTCTTTATGATTTTTCTTAAAATACTTTGAAACAAAAAAGGCTAGCGAAATGCCCGGTTCAAAATGTCTTAGCTATCTTATAGCCGAAGCGACTGGAGTGCAACATCGAAATGTCATTAGATTCTTGACCGCAAAATGATAATAGCCCTGATACCAGAAGGTTCTCAAGACAAGACTGACAAAAACCACGTCTAGTCACTTCCAAAAATGGTTGAAATCTTTGAGAGTGCTGAGACATTTACTTATCTTTACGATGTAATAGATAAAATATAGTTTTTTTGTGAAGATTCAAGTAACGGTTCAAGTATTTTTTTTTTCGGAATTAAGGATTAGCGCGAGGCTTCTTAAAAAATATCCTCAAGAATTTGACAGGTTAACAACGAAAGCGTAAATTAAACCAATAATACAAATCCTCCTCTCCTCGGACATTTATGGTGAATTTCTCCAATTACATTTTTACTAGATAATAAATGACGTATTTCATTATATAACGCATATTTATACGTTTGCATCGAAATGTCTTCTTCTGACTTTAGTTGTAGAGATTTATGTCTGAATACAAAACTTTTATTGAGGGCTCCCTCGTTAACACCGATGTAAATGTCGTGGCATAAAATATCTCCGATGCAGTGGCTAGTGTTGTTTGCTTTACGCCCGAGCCATTGTCATTCAAATATCTGACGTTATTTGATAATAAAGAAACTAAAAATATTTTGATTAGAGAGCTTAACATTTTTGCTTCGTTGCGTCGTTGCTTAACCCAGCGCTGACCTGGCGTACGTTAATTATTTTGAGGCACCATAGACTATAAAAGTTTAAACATAAATTATTGTGACGTTTTTATTCTGCGAAACTGCGCTTTTGCCAAGGATGCATATATTTTCAATTAAAACAGAACATGACTTACCAATTACTACAATTTCCTTTATTTATATTCATAAAATAAAATTCTAAATTGGCTACGGTGATAAAATTTTATCAATAAAGCGCATTGAGTAGAAACCACTCGAAACGAGTAAAAATAGCTCTTCAGGTACCTTAGCCACCTGGTGCAGTATTGCCTGTCCTCGAATCTTTTCAATTGTGCAAATATGGATGAATGGGGACATAAGTTTCGGATTGCACAAAAGGAAAGGGTGAGTTAGTTTTTGCACAATATTTGGCGGCGCTTCTATCTATTTGACCGTGAAGCACGTGGCGATTTCACCCGTTGACTTGATGTGCAGCTTTCGCTGGCATGTGCGGATAGCACGAGGATAGTCATATGTCGATTCATTTGTCATATTTGTATGAATGCATCGATTAGAAAGGTAGACAAGGTGTGCATTTTTTTTGGGCTTAGTTAGGATATAGTAGAGCCAGAAGTCTGGGACATTTTAATGTTCAGTTTTCCATTAACTCATTTACCTATTTTGATTAGCTTTTTTATTTTTGTTAAGTACATAAAGTAATAAGACTAAAATACATGTTAAACTAGATTGTGTCAATGTAAAGAATTTAAGTAGGTACATTGATTGACTTATGTTCATACAAAAAATAAGAATGCTTTATACGAACAAACATTTTAACAACATGTTCAAGTGAAATATTATGAACTTTAATTGTCTCGTGCTACTTTCGGCAATTCATGAGACCGGATGTTGACAAATAATACGTGCGATGTACAGTCTGTTGTTTAAAACGATTATAATAGTAGTTTGTAGATTTTTGTACATTTAATATAATTAACTGACATGTTTGAAATCATGAACAACTAGGTACTTTTATATTTCATTACCACTTTTGGTACCTAGTTTATAATAATTTTACTGTGCCATTTCATTTTGTCGTCTGTTTTAATTTTTTTTAGTTTTGCTTGACGACCTTTATGTGAATTTCTTATAATTTTGACTTTACAATTTAATGACAAAAAATTTCAGTGACAACGTACATACATACTGTACTTCTGTCAGGTTGGCTTGTGCCACTCACGGCACCTGAAGCCTGGACACCTTGCCGTCACATCTGCTCTTAAACCGCGAGCATTTCACCGCGACGCGCGACGTTGCGATGCTAATCAATAACTGTTGACGTTCATTTATCTCGTCTGATGAACATTTCGTCGCAATTTGGTTAAGTTAACGAGAAAAGGAAAGGACTTTTGAGTGGTTGTTCCCAAATCCAGTAGTCTCATTGTTATATTATTAACACGCAATCGTATTCGTTAAACGGTAAAGTTGGTGCGAAAAAAAATGGTGAATGCGATATGGCGCGAATGCTCGTTAGACAACAAGACCTCCCATTCCTATTACCTACACTGTGACGACAAGCCGATACGACTGATAAATCTAAATATCTGAAGCAGCGGGAAATTCTGAGATACGCAGCTAAAGATAAGCTATTTTTATAAGTTTCCAACACGCAAACATTTTCACGCGTTCCTTCTAACTCAGCGCGCAAAGTTGCACCCGACCACCGTGAAACTTATTTATTCCCAGTAAACTGCAAGAATCAATTTCACGGTACAAAACGCTGTTTACTATAACGCCGTGAATGACATGTTTTGTAAACAACTATAGATTTAACAGCGAGTGAATGTGGACAATTTGTCTGTTCGGGCAAAGTTGCGATCTTATCAGGCCATTGTGGTCGAGTTTGGATGCAGATTGGCACAGATCAGACAACAATGTGTGTAGATTTTTATCTCTTCAAACGTGCTACTTTCTTCCTTTCAGACACTTGGGATATTTTTTCTTCTATCGCTATTATGGCAGGATTTAATGTCTAACAGACCTAATAGTTTATTTCGATTATCCATTTGGATTTCCCAGTAAATAGTCTACGCGGGATTTTTTTTGTAGGTCTGTTCATATAATAAAAATTCAAGCCATACAGTACGTGGCGTGACATAGATTTTAAACGGTGAGCGCAAGTGATACATTATGCAGGTACCTACCTATTAGATGTGCTACAGTTTCCTTACGCCAAAGATTTTCAATGAAAATTATTGTAGAGCATGTGATGCCTGCGCTCTAAGCCTATTAGACAGTGTAGCTTGAGAGTATATCCATTATTAATACATTGAATTTAAACCATTTGGAATAAGTACGTGTATATAATATTATTATCCTACTTCCTGTGCCTACTCTTATAATGTATTTTTGAAACGAAGTTTTGTTTCGCCAGCCAAAGTTCGTTCTCACTTCCCAAATTGACAAGGTTCGATCTAATCTCGTTAAAAAAGCTTCTGCGGGGATAAAGGTTCCGAGGTATGATACTCAGTTAAATACTGGTACAGTTTTTTGATTACAACTCTACAAAACTGGACTACAAATATCTACAAAAAATAGACCAACAATTTCTGATCAGTTCAATACAATAATAAAATATACGAATCATGGGACGACCGCTGTCATAAAGGACATCATTTATTTTCTTTAGAAATTCATAGAATCGGTGCGAATTGAGTATCGAGTATTCGCGCGCACAATGCAACCCTTTGGCGACACAATGCGCGTCACTATTCTAGATCATGCATTATTCGGCGTTGCTCGCGATTTCGGACGTCTCATTCAATGACAATTTAAAAGTGAAATATTTTAATGAATGCCGTATAGGCGCTCTCTTTGTTTTCCATCATACCTACTGCGTTTAATGCCGCACATACAGTGCACGATGTATTAAAAGGAGTAAGAAAGCAAGTACTCAAACTAAACAAGAAACAGCATGAAAATATAAACAGCTTAATATAAAAACGCGACCACTTTACAAAGATTCTGAAGTTGGTCAGATACGCTAAATAATAGTAGTTAAAGCCTTTATCAGTTTTGCTGTTCGGCGCACGACGTCATGAGAGTCTTGTGGTCTTCTAACCAAAATAATTAAATTGTTTATTTGACTGCCATTGCCATACTTTGCTCAGTACCAACACAATACTACATTTTATACAATGCAACAAGTACAATACAAAATATTCTTTATTGCAAACCACAAAACAATACATTACAAAACAGTAATAATCATAATACTATTTAGAGAAAGTAGGTACTTTTATTTTTCTTGCCCCAGCTCCTTTCGTTTTATAATGAAAGTGTTCCCTTTCATAGATATAAATCAATTACAAATCAGCTAGCAAAGTGAGCTTCCTATGTGCATCAGCAACGTCGGCGTTATCCTAAACATGCTTATTTATAACCGTAGCGTTTCGCCCGCGGCCGCGGCGTCCGATCCTTTGACTGGGCCCATACATCACGGCTCCTAAGTAGACAGTATATCAACCGATATTCAGAGTAATTAGCCCTTTGGCGACGGACCTCCTGGATTTATTGTGGTAGGGCGTTAATGCGGCCGACAGCCGTATTGCCGGCCTTTGTTCTCTGTGCCCCGAAATATTCAATTGGATTATTACCGACTATTAACCGGGGTCTTCGATGAGGCTGCAGTTCAGTAAGGCCTGGTTATGCTCTTCTTTTTGCTTTCCGATCGGCAACGCAATGCCTCTATTCAACATAAGCCACGTTAAAGCGGCGGTTAACTTTGTTTCTTGATCTTTAGTCCGCTTCTGTAAGCGTTTTAATATTAGATTAGCAGATTTTGAATACGGACCTTATCTTTAGGCCTAATGGAAGCGTCATAATTGTTAATATAATATATAAGGGCCGACTACACCGGTGCGTCAAAGACGTTGACGCACCGTTTACGCAGCAAAATGTATGTTAAAAAAGTGACACCCACAACGCGTCTCTGCATATACGCGGCGGTGTGGCTGGTTTTTATGCATTACGTTTAATTCTTACATTGTAATGCCATTCGATTATGGTCAAGTATATTATAGAACCAATGCCTACACATTATTAGTTTATAATTATAATGCAAAACGGGCAGATAATTAATGCTAAAGCTTACTTTTCTTAATGATCGAAACCAAAATGCAAATAATGCCGCCTTCGTCTATCTCCGAATTATAATTACGTAGGGACATTTCAATACCAAAGAATAGGCGCACCGTTTTTTGGGGAATCATATCAGTGGCGTGCGTATCTCGGGGACATCCTCCGTTTTCGGTTTCGTAAAAGCAGCTTTTAGGAAACTTATCGAGCTAATGATGTTTTACGATGTATCTATATCTCCACTCCGTGTTATCGCCCGTTGTCGCCTACAGTAGCAAACGCGTCTGGCTCCTGTCCTTACTCGCACTATTATTTCTCAACTGAGACGTAAGGAAATACACCTTACTACTGACCGTGTTAAGGTTTTCACTGACGTCGTAAATAAGTTTGGTGGTTAGTTTCGGTATCATCTTTCCGCCGGTCTCTTTGCCGCCTTTCATATCTTCATCAAGAGTTAATTAATTGAGTGATTGCGGTAGCAGACTGTGAAAGGTACAGTTTTTGTGCGACATTCTAACTCTTTTGTTAGAGTTTTATCTGCGGGGTGGTTTGTGAATGGTCGGGACATAAAGTTGCCGCTAATTGCTAAAGTAAATCAAGAAAACTAAAATGTCTATGCGATGATAACCTTTTACAGAATGCTTCGAGTAAAAAAAAAAATAGGTAGGTATTACAGTTGGTAAAATGTCAAACAAGTAGGTAGTTCTTATTCCATTGTGTGATCAAAGTAAAAAAATAACCTGCTGATGTTGCCATCATTTTGTAAAGCAAACAGTCGTTTAATATGATTGTAGGTTGTCCGAACATGTTACCTCGTGCATGGGAAGCGACAAGAAAAAACCTAAAAACAAACAGACAAAGGGACCGATGTTAGAAAACTTAATTTAACACTCGAATCAAAAACTTGGCCCGTATTGTGTTTCTGTGGTGCTAACCAATTCTCCTTTGTTACGACTCCGCCCACGCTTATTATCAGATACTAGCGTGGCATGTCATTTTTTATCAAAACAATAACCTTTTTATAGAAATGTTTGGGTAACACGCTCGCTCTCACACGAAAACATAAATAATAGGGAAATTTGTCAGAAGCTCTAACAATCGAATCAAACGTAATTTACGTTGACGTATTAATCTCTTCTGTTCTTTTCTTTGGTGATTTTAAATGCCGAACAAAATCAAAATTGGACGAGGAAACATTTTACGTACTTACGAGGGCTGTTTGATAAGTACCCGTTTTCTAAATATATTAATATCACTGGCCGCAAATAAGTATACCACCTTTTTAAGCCATTTTTCAGAGGCGGGAAAATTAAAAAAAAATTACATTCTTTTGTTTTTTTTTTCTCATTTGACAACGATTCAGTGAAGGCGTGAACTTAAAATTGTTAAAATGGAGAAAGAACAGTATCGGTCTGTAATTAGATTCTTATTTTTGGAAGGAAAAACATGTGATGAAATAAAAGTAAGAATGCAAGCGGTTTACCATGAATGTGCTCCTTCTATGACAACCGTCAGATATTGGTATAACGAGTTCAAGCGGGGGAGAACAACCGTCTTTGATGAGGATCGCCCAGGCCGGCCAGTTGAGGTGACTACAGACGATATGGTTAAGAAAATTGAAAATATCGTTTTAGCCGACCGCCGAATTAAACTTCGAGAAATCGTTGATGCTGTAAACGTTTCAATCGAGAGGGTACAACACATATTAGAAGAAAAATTGGGTATGAAGAAAGTATCGGCTAGGTGGGTGCCGCGTTTACTCACGGAGGAGCAAAAACGGAACCGACTGACTACTTCGGAGCAGTGTTTGGCCGTGTTCAAACGTAACCCGAAGGAGTTTCTGCGTCGTTTCGTGAACGTGGACGAAACGTGGGTCCACCACTACACCCCGGAAATGAAAGAGCAGTCGAAGCAGTGGATTTTACCGGGTGAACCTGCTCCAAAGAAAGCAAAAACCGTCCCATCGGCTGGAAAGGTCCTGGCGACCGTTTTTTGGGATTCGCAGGGTATTATACATATTGACTATTTAGAAAAGGGAAAAACAATAACAGGGCAGTACTATGCCAATTTATTGGATGAATTTGACGCCGTGTTGAAGGACAAACGACCCCATTTAAAAAAGAAAAAAGTACTGTTTCATCACGACAACGTCCCGGCTCATTCGTCCAGAGTTGTGACGGCTAAATTAGCACAGTTACGCTACGAACTATTGTCTCACCCCCGTATTCTCCAGATTTGGCCCCATGCGATTTCTTTTTGTTTCCCAACTTAAAAAAATGGCTCGGTGGCAAGCGATTTGGATCAAATGACGAAGTCATTGCCGCCACACAGGCCTATTTTAATGACTTTCCAAAATCATACTTTTTGGATGGTTTATTGAAGCTTGAGTATAGGTGGAAAAAATGTATAGAGTTAAAAGGTGACTACGTAGAAAAATAAATGCATATATACCAAAAAAAAATTTTTTTTTTCCATAAACGGGTACTTATCAAACAGCCCTCGTATATACATTTTTAAAAGTAAAATTAAGTTGTGTACAGAGAGTGTGATTAAGATTCGCAGGAGTCTTACAAAAAATATGAAGTACCTAACAACTGCATCATCATCATCATCATCACCAGCCTTTTCTATGTCCCACTGCTGGGCACAGGCCTCCTCCCAGAATGAGAGGGCTTGGGCTATAGTTCCCACGCGGGCCCAGTGCGGATTGGGAACTTCACACATACCATTGAATTGCTTCGCAGGAGTGTGCAGGTTTCCTCACGATGTTTTCCTTCACCGAAAAGCTCATGATAAATTAGAAATGTAATTCCGCACATGAGTTCCGAAAAACTCAGAGGTGCGAGCCGGGGTTTGAACCTACGACCCTCTGCTTGAGAGGCCATAGGTCAAACCACTCGGCTATCATGGCTTTTTAACAACAACTGCATAACGATGATAAAACAGGATTTTAGAATGATCTTTATTGACATTAAACGTAATTCAACCATTATCATAAAATGATGATTTTACCAGGCTCAATTGCAATTGTCAGGACCTAAAAATTTCAGTAACCTTTACATATTTTTACTTAAATAAATTAAACCGCAAGGTAGTGGATGAAAAAAGATTAAAATAAATACGTAAGTAATTGTAAACCTTAGCTCCTAAAAATAAAACTACTAAAGTACCTTACCATTTACCTACTGATTAAATGCTA
The DNA here is from genome assembly GCA_963691665.1 of Clepsis dumicolana. Taxonomy (NCBI): domain Eukaryota; kingdom Metazoa; phylum Arthropoda; class Insecta; order Lepidoptera; family Tortricidae; genus Clepsis; species Clepsis dumicolana. The sequence goes on from OY829506.1 coordinate 11,787,634, forward strand.
TAAACGTCTGCGCTTAATTTCAGGAAACTTATTAAATTTAATATACCATTACTTCTACAGGCAAATGATCATATTCCAAGACGTAATAAGAAACTGACTAATTGCGAAAACTTAATTATGTCATAAAGTTATGATAACTTAATAAAAAGAAAAACTACTGAGGTATAGGTACTTTTTAAACATTAAATAAGTAAGATTTTAACGACACAACTCTCCTCAACAACAACCACCTCAACTCATCTTTCATCCTTTCTGCCGAAAATTGTTATTAACTAGTCGAATATCTTAATAAAAAGCCAAAATAACAGTTATTCGTTGTGTCCACGTTGCGATTAGTAAAAAAATAATGTCAGTTTATCCACCCACATTGGTTATAAATTAATAGAATCTGCCCTCATCCTCGTGTCGTATAATAATGGTTGATTTGGTTCGTGTGAGGTATTTTTTTATTATTTTTAGGAAATGTTTCCTTGCGATCCCATCTTGGTTCCACCCTTTGGTTCTACGTCGCGGGCGCAGCGTGACTATAAATGATTCTTAAAAATCGTAGTAAAATGTCCATTTTTTAGCAGACACATGCTTTGGGTGACAATTAACACGTAAATAAATGGATACGGGCACAATATTCGACAGCAATTATCACTAACACGTTTCATTTTATAATCGTTGTTTTCTAAAAATGTGGTGTATTAAAAATTAAACAATATTTCTTTGGATAATCGTGTAAAAATATACAATTGACACCGAATTTCTTTTGCCAGGTTTTCATTGATCGTTTTCATTATTATTGTTGGTCAAGGATTGTATCTTACCTTATCAAGTATTTACTTGGCGATTGTCATTCAAAATTTCGTGATAATAACCGCTTTATCAAAAAAATATATCACAGCAAACATTACATCGGGCAACACCCATTCTTCCTTCCAATTCTATTTAATTGGAAGATCAATTTAAATTCTCCGAACTTCAAATAATGTTCATAATGATTTTATAGTAATATGCTAATTCATTTTGATTTTAGAAACTCTAGGATATAGCTAAGGCCTAAAGCACTCTTTTAATTCTGCCAACGGAATAGTTTTTTATTCCTAGTGTCGAATTTATTTAACGTTTGTAGAAGTTAGTCTTCAAAGCAACTCCTTATGACAACATTCCTACAGGATAGGTGAATAAAAGTCCACTCTGTAGTTTTTATCCAATTATTTCAAACTGCGTGAAAAGAATGCCAATCACGCACAGGAACGCACGTAAAGCCGACAAACATTGTATTTGACCTTTACCGAAAAAGAAAGTCTCATCCTCTTGACATACTGGTCTTGTAAATCAATCAGATTCCGATATTTAAACCTTTTTTTTGTGATCGAGGTCTATTCGTGCTATGGCGTGACACTACTGCAACAACCCGCATAATATGCGGGTTATGTGTTTTAGGTGTAGGAGGCCTGCAATAGCATGGTAAAGAATGACTAAGGCCGACTTATACTAAGCTGGGTTTGTCACTGACCCGGAGTTAACTTATCTTATTCGAAGTCAAGTGTAGTTAACTGGTTTAGGCAACGTCCTGTATAAAAATGTGATCGGTTTGATGACCTCCTCGAATAAAGTTAGTGTTAATTATCTGCTAACGCTATCCATGTCAGGATGTTGATACCATCTTAACTATTACTGTTTTCAAAAAAGAACATCGAACTGATAGACACATACTTACTTGATGAACATTGGTGCTGTTGAGCGTCAACACAAACATGGTAATTAAATAATCTACTTGCTTATTGTCTAACTCGCTGGCGATCAGCATCGTTGTCACAGTCGTACAAAAACTAACATTAAAACCGATGACGAATGTCAAAATAGTACAAAAAAGTAATACTTAGGGCCTCAGGTTAATATCATAGGACATTGACGCCATAATTAACCCAGTCACAAACTAAAAACTATTATTTTGTAACTTGTTTTTAGTAAATATGTGTATTTGGGCCAAGTTTCTTGCGGCGCATTCTCCGTAGCAATCATGGTCTTTCCGAAAGCTCTGACTAAACAAATATGTGTAAAAGAGCATTCAACTGCCTATTTGCTGAATAAAAAATATACTTAATACGGATGTTTGAAACTCGTAAAACATCTACGACTGAGAACAAGCATTCGTATTCAATTTCGTTACACAAAATAATATCTGCCCCGACCGGGATTAAACCCAAACCCTCAGGCTTCGTAGTTAGATTCTCTAACCACTAGGCTAAGCTATCGGGTCGTCCGGTATTTCAGTGTTTACCCAAAATAAATTTATTTCCAACGACGTTACCTAGGTATTCGTTTTTTTAAGAGAAATCCATCATTAAAAATAACCAAATACTGAGCTCAGTAAAGCGATTAAAAAAAAGTCAACAACTTCAAATAAATATTTTATTTCTAATCTTATTCTAATATTTACATTTTCATCAATTTCGGTGAGCTTTCTTCACTAAGCCTCGCCAGTTCGCAACTTTGACATTAAATTAAATTTTATCATTGGGTACGCGACTATTCTTAATGCTAAACTTAACATTATGATAAGGCTTAATTCCTTAAGGCACTTGTCTTTGACTAGAGATCCAAAAAGTCTTTTCGTGTTCACTTAAATGCATAATGCACATACATTCCGGAGGGATTCGTCCTTGTATCAGTTCTCACGACCGATTGATCTGTGAACAAAGAAAAACGACCGTAAGAAAATGCTTCACATATTTTTTAAGACCTGTCACTAGTACAATAGGGGTAAGTGACTAAAAATTTGTGATTTTATTTCGGTAACTTTGGTTAATTTAGTTAGCTGAACTTTTGTAAAGTTCTCTTGCAAGAAAACTCTTCTGTTTGTTGGCTATAGAAACAAATTACCTAATGTATACAATGCATGTAAGTTTATCCACACTTGTCTTAGCTATGTAAAACTAATTTATATTAGTATTCAGTAGAACCAAAATAAAGATCAACGTAGGTGCAGACTTACCTAATTGCTATTTTTGCTGCCACCACGAAATGACATCGAGTAGTTCATCTTCATCCATAGGTCCTAGCTGCTGTTGCGTTGCCACCTCGTACCTGTCCACCGTTGAATAGGCTGATGACACACCCGAGGAGCACTCCGAAGGAGCAGGGGAATCCGCTTTCTCGGAACAAGGAGAGCTACTGCCATAGAAAAAGCCATCGTCCATTTCCATGGAAGTCATCGGCTGTGCGCTACCGTTCGGTATATTTTCTCTATTCTCCTGATCCCTTGTAATTCCCATGGCTGCATCACTCTCATCCAACAATTGCTGAAGATATCTAATATATTCGACCACCATTCTTAAAGTATCTACTTTACTAAGTTTCTTTCCGGAACCCCGTCTAGCGCCACCGGAAAGCGCCGCTACTACGGAAGCTGGCAGGTGACGGCGGAGCGCATTAAATCCATCATTCACTTGCTTCACTCGGTTGCGCTCGCGGGCGTTGCGGCGCGCGATTGAAACAGCTTGAGGTCCGGTATAAGGATTCGTTCTAAAGTGCACTTTCTTCCTATACTGCAAATTCGGTGGCGTATCATGTGTGACGTAATTTTTTTCAGGAGCCGGTGCGATCGGAATATTCCTCTTTTCCATAGTGTTCTTCTGTAAAGTGCCGGACGGGTAGCCCGACGAGACTACGACGTAGTTTGTTTGGCCCTGAGCGAGTTGTATTTCTTGGAGCATCGTAATTACGCGGCCGTTCGCTGCGGGGCGGGCGTGCGCTCGGTCCGCGCGGCGGTCAGAAAAGCACTGAGCGATAAAGGTTGCGTGGGAGCTTTGAACGGGCGCAAGCGAGCGGCGGGAACGGAGCTTCGCGTTTAAGTGAGCTGCCGGCGCGCGCGCACGAGTTATATCACCTGCGCCGGCTGCAAAAAATATAAATTTTAAAATTCTCTTCCCCTATTATTTTCGATCATCCCTTCCCTTAGTACGTGCGGGTCCGTACCTGGGGTAGTGAGGGGACCGCAGCTCGCCCGATAGTATAACGCGTGCCCGGTTTTTTCTGCGTTGACCGCTGAATATTTTCAATTGAAAATATTTTTTTACTAAACCCTGTACTTCAAACTTCTACACAAAGGTTCGTGGGTTATCTTACGCGTGCCACAGGTACAACTTTCAACGTTAAACCTAGTGACATTCCGCCTTTGTAAGTTATGTCTGATAAAGCTTTTGATAGCGTAGCGTGTGCTACGCTTTCTCAAGCGCTGCTCTAAGTGGCGGATAACGCAACGAACCCGCACCACATTAATTCACATATCTCTAATACCGATATTAATAACGCTTATGAATGTTAGCGTAAATATTTTTAATTCATTAAAATATTTTGTTCGGGAGATGCAGTTGCAGCGTGTGAGTGAAGCCGCCGCGGTGACAGTGTTGGCCGTGGCCATCATCAATTAGACCGCTGGCAAGCACGCTATGAATTACACTTCTTACCGATGGTTTGTTTTATTCGTCGGCCCTTTGATCAAAGCAACCGACTACTGTCAATCCGATTGCGTGAATCGAATAACTCTCGTTCGATTCGTTTAGCTTTACTAATTGAATCGAAACTGCTCCGAGTGGTATTTGTTTTCATTAGTTAACACTTAAGCGGTATTATGTAAGTTGCGAGTTATGAATGCCTTATTTAAAGTTACAGCCTTTAAAATGTTACCACGTTATTATTACATAAAAAATATAGTAATATACATTGTTTAGATATGAAGTTTTTTAATTTGCAGGAATTTAATACAAATGGAAGGAATAAGACGTTTGAAGCAGATAAAATCGCACCTCAGAATACTAGATTTATGTCTATGTAGCTCTATTATTTAAATACCGATCCCTCCTATGGAGCCGACGGTTAAGCTATTTTTAGCTCCCGCCAAAGAAGAGGGGTGTTATAAGTTTGACTTGTGTATCCGTGTGTCTGTCTATGACTGTAGCTTCTAAGCATTGTTTTTAATCGAAAGCTGTTTAATAGAGACGGTGTTTAACTAAGTTTCATTGTAATCGGTTATTCCATTTCTGAGATATTGGATATTGTCCGTAGTAGGATAGGACTTTGAAAATTAAAAAAAAAAGTTTTTTAGTTTAGCCTACATTGCATTTGTATTCAAAAATATTTGTACTTTAAGAAGTAGTAAATTGTTTACAGTTTTATTACTGATTTTAACAGAACTCTACGTATTCCGCGAATTTCAGGAGTCACGACAGTACAAAAAATCGTGACATAAGCCTAACCTAAATAATGAAATATAGGATGCAATAAAAAACAAGCGCCTATCGCGTATTTGGTTTAAATTAGCCTCAGTGCAACATTTTAGCCAGTCATCTCTTGGGGTTGTAACCCTGTGATTGCACCGGAAATGACCTGCAGCAGTGAGGTGTGGATATTAAAACTTTTCCCTGTACGAGTAATGCCGGGGTTTCACATACGCCTAACAAGGGAGGTTTACCTTTATAACCGTATGTTTGACGTGCTAAGCGCAAATATGACTCCACCGTTTTGTTATTACGTCGAATCATTAGACAAGGTTCCGTTAGGGCTGTGTGAAATATTGAGGGGCGTAGAATGTTAATAGTTCAACTTTACTTATGCATGCTAGACTAAATTACATTTATGGCTTACGTAGGGTGTTTTTTGGAGGCTTAGTTAAATTAGATCAACTTTTCAACTTTACGAATGTTGTAACAAATTGAACAGTATAAAAGTTACATTATTTAGACGTGTAATTACAAAAATAGCAGAATTTAATACCTATATAAGGTGAAGAGCAACATTTTACAAAACAAAAGCAGCAAGAGCAAATACAGGCTCTGGAAAACATCCCACTAAAACCGGACTAAAACGACTTAGTCAGGCCAATGATACAAAATAAGTACAATAAAATCGAAATATATCATTATTTATCGACAAACAATGAGTACAAATTATTATAAAGTGACTTGTTAACATCCATTTATACTATTAAGGGATTACCCAAAAAGAATAACACTAAACGATTGCATTGAGACGACTACACAAATCATGCCACCCACGCGACGCGGGCGCTTGTTTTATTTTTATCTATTGATGAAAGTGGTCTGGATATGATCATTCATGAAAGAAAATACATAATACTTTAAATGAACTTCGAAATCACCCTGCCGTTGCTTCAACCTTTATAATAAACGTAGGTTCATTTTGTTACTGATCACTCTATTTGGAATTTTGTGACAGTTTTACAAACATAAGTAAGTTATAAGTGGTCTAACTGAGGGTAAACTTTGACAAAATAACTTGTACAAAGTTAAGTATCCATTATATTTTCATGCTATCATCTCGGCTGAGGTTTTTCTAAACCGGTGTTTTTGTAAGTTTCAGTTCAATTTGTATTTTATTTACTTTCATGTTCCGGTGTCTGCTTGTCTGAAATAAAATCATGCAAGACAAATCTGACTCACTTTCAGTGGTCGGACTGTATACATTATGTGATTGGACGACAATGCCAATAACAGTCAGCAAGAAGTACAGTCAGCAAAGAGTTGTTTGCTGCATGTTTTCTTAACAAAATCGCCAAACAAATTAAGTACTACAACCTTATTTAACTAAAAAAAACTTTCCACTTTGTGAATAAAGCTATTTGAAGGGTACACGAAAAGAACATGACGTGTCTAGTCACTTTTTAACCGACTTCAAAAAAAGGAGGAGGTTCTCAATTCGTCGGAATATATATTTTTTTTATGTGTGTTCCCCGATTACTCTAAGACAGCTGGACCGATTTCAAAAGTTCTTTTTTGTTTGAAAGGGTATACTTTCTAGTGGTCCCATTGTCACCAAGTCAGGATCTGATGATGGGATCCCAGGGAAATTGGGGGCAACCCTCAAATTTTATAGGCACGTATCATGTGTTTCATATATTTTCGAAAGCTATTCAAGTACTTGCGTCTGGTAGTCATCTTCTCGTGTTGATGAGTTGATGATGGAAGGTACAACTCCTTAACGGTTAGGAGTTGGAGGATAATATTTTAAATATTAACGTACCTAACTAAAAACAAAACAAAAAGTAAAACCGCCTTCAAAAAAACCTCTAAAAAAAAAACATGAAATAATCCCCAAAAAGCCATGAGTTTTATGGCCTAGCAGAAATATGAAGTCGGTGCTTCATTCCAAGAATATTCCGCTAGCACCGCACCGACTTCATATTTCTGCTAGGCCATAACAGTCATGGCTTTTTTGGGATTATTTCATGTTTTTTTTCAGCGGTTTTTTTCCAAGGCGGTTTTACTTTTTGTTAAAAGATTTTTTATTTAAAAAACGAGATTTTAATCTCAAAATGTAGAGCACTCAACAGACTATAAGTTACCATTTACGACTCAGTTACAGATATAAACATTTGTGTAACCTGCCTTTTTTATCTCTTTAAAAAAAGATGTATATCTACGAAAATTACAATTACGGATAATTCCATCATTCCAAAGTGTCAAACCGCGATAGCTCAAAAAGTTGCTAAGGTAACTAAAATATTCTTTCCATGTACCCTTCATTTTGTCCCTTTGATATTGGCGAAAGGGTTAAATTATTGTTTAGACGTTTCTAAAATTTCACAATTTATTCACATTTGCGTGTACCTAATTGCTTTACATTTATAGGGTTGTCACCCCTCAGTTTCACACTGGACGTGGCAATTTGTCCCGACATGTTGTTATTGCTCTCATGATAAGTGACAGTTATTCGCCCCCGCCGAGCAATTAAGACAAAACAAATTACGTTACCCTAATATTATTTTAGATTTTCAGGGTTATCAATCATCTGTTTTAAATGTCGGAAGTTTAGAAATAAATTGATCATAATTGATTTGTGAAAGATGATCTTAAATAGGCGTGGGATATGGGAGAGATAAATTTCAGCTCCGCACGTAAAGTTGTCAAAATCGTGGGATAATTTCAATGCCAAACCGCAATTGTATACATGTGAAGCGATGAGTTTAACCATTTCGCCGTCACTGCTTCGTCAATTATGCTTTTACAAGCTTTTTATTTAACTTGCACTGTTCGTATGTAACTATGTTATAGTCTGCCACAAAACTTGCACAATTTGGATCACTTGTTGGTATTATTAATGAGCTGACATTTTGGCACACGTATGTACCTAAGTCCGGTGTCAACAATATAATCTGGGGATCGATTTTCGAATCTCACTTGGTGACTAAATTCTCACCCGTGACATTGGTATCACCATTTGCCAAAAGTCGTATTTTTGAATGTCATACCAGTCTAATAACATGCAGCTAATTTGCGTTTCTGGCGTAGACAACCGAGTTAACATAGTGGATTGAGGTTAGCTGTCACTGTCAGTGGTCAAGACGTCACTCAGTGATCTTGTTTACGAGTGGGTGAAGGCATTCGAATTTGATATCACGGGCATGAGAAATTTAGTCACCGATGAGATTCAAAAATACAAACTTTTTTGAAATCACTGAATTAAATCACCGGGTGAGATTGAAAAATCGATTCCCTGGTAGAGAATTTCTGGTGGCCCGGCAAGGATCGTCTCCAAAGGAGGAAACTCTTTAACGGTTAATGGCATCGACGTTGATATTTTAATACTATGAATAAAAGTCAGAATCACACTTTTGATAAGTAGAGCAAACAGATATGAGAATCTATAAGTAAGTAGGTAGGTACGCGATAGATCCCCAAACAGTTTCGTTGTGTATAACACCAATATTTCTCTCTCATTTGCGGTGACAAATGTTTGACGGGCCTAAAGCAATCATTTTGAACATACAATGACAATGCAAAGAAAATCATTTTGAAACAATTACACGAAATAAAACAACTATTGGTATAAAAACAAATGAGAGATACTCGTGGGAGCGGGGGTGACGAATATGGGAACAGTGTCATCTGCAGGTCACGGTTCAACGGTGTGGGATCCACCAGGAAATTGTCCAGCATGATTGTATGTTTAATCAAAAGCGAACGTACACAAAACAAATGGTTCTGGCGGAAATACAAACCGATTAAATGTTTTCGCGTTTTATCCTTTATAATTTTAAATTTATTATTGGTTAATTTAATCGCTTAGAATTACAAGGGAGGTCCCTGTTCCACCTATGAGTTTATCTATGAACCCCCTATAGCATGTCATCATTCTTTTAGAATTGTAAGTTTGTACACAAATAATGTATCTTTTTTTCTATTGAACTTTTAGCATTATAATAATATCGTATACAGACAGACCGCATTAAATAAATACCAACTGACTTGCCTCTGGGTTTAAACACAAACGAAAATGTTCTTGAATCCCTCATCTTGCGTAACAGAATTTGTCGTTTCATGCCGCTCCCATCTTGTTCCCAAGTCATTAACAACCGCGTGTTGAGGCTCGGTAGCTCCCTCAACATTAAGCGTACACTTCATTCAAGGCTCCGCCAACAAGACCTATTAATACCACGTTTAAAAATTAAACCGCCCTATAAATCATAAATGCAAAGCTAGCCGACACCGACAACACAATGGAACTACCTGATTCCTATCCAATATCGTCTGATTAACGACTTGTTGAGTGACTCCTATTCATAGCGACGTCAAAGGGTGATCGTATTAAGTATTAATAAAGAGGATGTTTTACGTTTCTCCTCATGCGTGGACGGCGCACAACAAAAACCCTGAATCATAAATTCATGAAGCACGCATTCCACAAAGTGACAACGTTGCGAGTACGGGTCTGCACGTTCTTTGCTTCGACAATCGCCACGTAGGATATCTGGGTAGGAAACGAAGGAAGAAACTGTAATGATTTATGATGCAAAAAAATACGGCATTAAATAGAGTGTGCCACAAATACACGAAATCCAAATTTAAATGTTTCTAAGAAGCGTCAGGTCTTCAAAGCGGCAAGTCAGCCGAAATGCAAATAGGTTGTCTTGTAGCTTGTACGAGTAAAACTGTAGAGCAATCTGGACATTGGATCTGTGACAGTGGTCCGTCGCCACCTACGGCCGACGTCACTCGGAGTCACTCGACGTCTGTGTCGTCGTGTCATGACGCGACGCATCCGACTTGTCGATACACCGACACAGATCGCGAGCGAGATATAGACACTGATTCCGCTCAGCATTGTGGCGATGTTCAGAGATCCCAATGTTCTTTGTGCATCGGACGACATACAAAACAAAACAAAAAAAAAATAGACGAGAAATCTTCCCACGTCTGTATTTATGTACAGTTTTATCGTATTAATCAAACAAGCATAAAAATGTTTTCTATTACCATTTGACAGCGTGCAGAACGACTTCATAATGAGGTGAACTGTCTGTTCGTGGATACGTTATATTTCACGTAGGACCCGTAGGATGTTATACGGAGGTCAATAAATAAGGCTAGTTTAGGAAATTCGGGTCGTTTGCCGACAAACAAGAGTTGTACAATTCGTTTATAGGTTTATGGCCCCTCGTTAGCAACGGCCATCAGGCTGGTCTAAATAGGTAACTAATTAGTATTGTTTCCTTATTTAAGTTTCCCATTGAATTTTTTTGGTCGCATTGATTTATTAGCGTGTTGACTGCGTTAAAGACTCAAGTAAGCAGTGGCGTGCATTCATATATTTCAAGTTGATTGCCAATAAGAGTTCAGAGCTCTCATTTATCTTTACTTCATTTAATCTGATATGATATGCGAATTAAAGATGGGAACCAAATTCTCGTTTAATATGTCTTGGAGTACCGTTGAGGCGCGTGGCAGTCGCACGCCGCCGCGCGCAGATCAGGACCCGTTTGCTGGTTTAAAACCATACCTTAATTACGGCAAGGCGTTATCGAGTAAGAATGTGCACACGCGACATAGGTATTAATTTTAATGAAAGAAGTGTGCGCCCGGAGAGCACCTGCTCGAGTCGTCGGTTTACTGAAAACTATGCGACAGAGGCGGCTGTGGAGACGACTTACAGAATTAAGACGAGATATAGAATTAAGTCAACGGCTTTAAATTGGTTTTTACACAAAACTTTGTAGTTGTTCATGTTTTGTATGTTTTTCATGAATGCTAATAATCTTCAAATGTCAAATGTAACTAATATGAGTTTTGTCAATATCTATGGACGGGGAGGTTCTTTAAATATAGTTGACATGCTGTTTCTACCAAAAAAAGGTATGTTTTGCTTTACAATTTAACTCTGTTATAAAGATGATACTGACGTGAAACTACCGTGAGACTCAATCATAGTGAAATAAAACGGACCACTCACGTACATAAGTTGAATTTAGCACGACATGAATTAGTCCGAAACATGTGGCGTTAAACTCGACTTATATACTTAGGTGAGGGATCCGTTTTATTTCACTAGGATGATACTGGCTCCATTTAGAACAAAATTCTTAAAAAATCTACAGTATTTCTGTTATGTTTCAATTATTGACTTATACATTAACGGCGCGGAGAGTCCGAGCTAATGTAGATTGTATTTAAGTAAATATTTTATTCTCTTAATCAAACGGGCACAAAATGATGTTAGTTTTCTTACTGCTCTAAAGTATGTGGGTAGAGGTGACTCCACGCCTTTTGTTTTATTATTTGTATCAAAAAAGGAAAACAGCAGCAAAAGAAACAAGTCCTTATAATTTTGTGTGTAGAGTGTAGTTTCCTGCAGAAGTAAATTGCTTTCTGATTTCATTATTGAATGTACGCAAGTGGGATACTAAGCGTAGTCATAATAATTAATTCTTAAAAATTATACCAGCGAACGCATTAAAGTACACATTATATCAGGTTTTAACGCTTTTGTGCCTATGTAAGTAGTAGCTTCATTTGCTTCCAATAAAAAAATGTCGTAATAAATTTTTGAAACATTTGTGTATTCGTTAAAACATAACAACTTGGTTCAAAATTTATAATGACAACTCATAATTACTTAAGTGATCAGATTAGAAACCACCTGCTTTAATTTACAGCGATTCCATAACACGTGTCATATTATTTTTTTAAATATTCCTTCCTTGTTTAAAGTAGATATTGATAAACAACGTTTGAAAGCTTCCCAGATTCAGGTCAGGTTGCTACTCCATAATTTAAGGATGGCTCGTTCGATTGGTATTTAAATACGTCGAATTGAAGCTCCGAAGGCGCCTTAAGATGCTGCGACAGGTTAATTTCAAGAATAAATTGACGCTCGTCGCAACCGCTTTTATGGGTCGCAGTGTTTATGCGAAAGGGTTCCATAATAGAGGCTTAGCGACTCCTGGACGAACATCTGCGCCTGGGCGGGGGCAACGGTTTCCAAGTCGCTCTCTTGAATTTTTAGTACACGGCATCATCTGTATACGGATTTTTAATAATCATGTGACGATGTGCCCGTGAATGCCTATCGAACTGGTTCGGAGTTCGATGTCCATACAAATATTTTCGTGCAAAAAGTAATTGGACCCGGGTTTGATCAAGGCACAGTTCCATTCACTGAAATGTTGCTCGTTGCTTAATTGAATTACAATGTTAACTTCCTGTTTTTATACGCTACCACTTTGAAAAACCTTTAGATTTTTTATGCAACATTATACTTAACTAAGAATAAAATAGAAAGAGCTAGGTATTCATAGACCTCGAACTTATAATTTAGCTTAGCAAAAGCAAGTAATGTAAGTGCTACCAGGAAAAAATAATAAACATAAATACTTTCAGAACGTAACAGTATGTTCGAACCACGATTACCGTAAAACTGAGCGGTAGATCCAATCGAGATAACACGACAAAAGTTTCAACATGTTCACAAAACAACTTGTTAAACAGTACTTCGAAAGAAAACAACCATTGCATTATAATCTTTATTCATCCGTAATAAGTTGCAACGGGAGGGATTCGAGCTGCAAGTTTTGCTTTGTGAAGAGTGAAGAAGTACGGAGGATAAAGATCTAGACGCAAGCAGCTAAACGCGAACACAACTGAACATGCCTGTAACTACTGCTTTTATCATCTGGTTTTTCTCTCGTTTGGGAAGGTCGTTTTACTTTTAATTAATTCTTTCGTCGGAGTGTCAGGGGTGTTGGCGGCTATTGTAAATGAGAGGCGATTGTGTTCGCTGTTTATGCAACCCGTAGGTGTAAAAGTAGACTTTCGACGTTGACTGACGCTGCAGCATTGACCAATTGACAGAGCGCCAGATAATGTACGACACTGACGCTGTGTCAGTGTTGGTGACCTGCAATGTAGTAGGTAGTATTTTATCACACTTGCATGTAACGAGGGTCATAGCATAACTTAGCGCTGCTATGCCCTGAATAAAACCCTCGGACATTTTCTATTTTCATAACGCCCAATAGAAGTAATGTCTTGCATGGGCAGCCCCATCAGCACTGCGGACGGGAATTGCGAACCTTGGCTCGGAAAGTCATCGATTTTGGGCTTCTACTAAAGCCACGTTTGTAATTCCTTACTTACCGTCCTTAATACACAATGTACTATTACCTCACTACAACATTGACCTGTCGCTCTATGGCAGCGTTATTGTTGCTGCGTCACTGCTGCCCACAGACTCTAAGGTCGGAGCCTCTGGTGTAATTCTGACACAAGAAAACGCCTTAATTACTACCTATGGCCAATCGGAACCACCTCCAGTGGCACTTATTAGAAGCGTACTATTTTCGTAGTATTTGACACGATCGAAAGTCCGCCTTAAATACGCTGTCCGCAGTCCGCCGCGTCACCTTCCCAAGTCTTGTCTAGAGCATTGACGTAAAAATACGTACAAAGGCTAATTTCTGGTCCCGACTCACATATTTTTAAGCCTACGACGAAAAAGGACATTCTGGTTTCACCTGCGGGCGGCATGTGAGATTTGTAATTCTGAACGCTGCTCCCGTTGATGTTGTTTATGCGCGTTAACTAACCTGCTAAAGTTACCGAGCTATTGGTAGTGATGAAAACCGTGGTGTTACTTACGAAACTGATGTTTACTGACGAGTATTTCAAAATTAACATTGTTTTTTATTAAATTTATTTATTTGTTGTAGGTATTGATCTTTTAACACGACTGCTGAAGGAGGGTTAAGTTTTTCGAGCGTATGTATTTTATGTAAACAGTATGTTTAATTCTTTGACACGTTCTACGGCCTAAACCGTTTGATGGATATAAAAGTATGAGGTGTCATTCATTAGATTCGCCTCAGTTGTGGAAGTGACATTATGATATATTTGCATTTGGGTTTTTGTATTCTTTTTAATAATTCTTAAAACCGGACAAGCCTTGAGACATTGATCCTTACAGTCGATATCACTTGTCTCGCCAATGAATTCGTGAATATCTATATTAGTATCCTACAAATGTACCTTTTAAAATAAAGATTAAAATGCAGGTGCCTTCAAGGTTTTCTTCTTGTTTACTCATTTTTTCTGATAGATAAGGGACATATTTAATTCCAGGCAGCTCAGTACGCGTAAAATAATACAATATCTGGTACTGGCATCGAATTTTAATATATTAGACGTTTTCCTTGTATCGTCATTTTAACCTTTATTCTGAGAATGGCGCCGCAGATAAAACTTAATAGGTTAATGGTTTTACAATGTAATGCCAGGTTCTGTTACCCATGGGCTGAGTTCAACGACATCAGTTCCGAGTAAAAATGGGAAAGTATCGCATAATTTTTTTATTCATTGTAATTATTCTGACCAAGGTTTGATCTACGAGATTTTTTTTACCTTAAAGGAATAATACATTTATAGTTTTTTTTGTACATACATGCTAGTTTACACCCACAACTGCAAAAGTTTGGTCAATTTAAAGAAAACGTAAATTTATTGAACTTAAACTCATAAAACATAATATGTAATTATTTGAATCAGACGTTACTTTGCACATCCTTAACTAAGTAAAAACAGTTAATTGGCTGACCAGCACTACGTGTAAGATAGGTGTTCTTCAGAATAACTGGTAGCATGTTGAACAGTGGTTTCGGTGCTTTGTAGATGTATTGATTCGTGTGGCAGTGAAGCGGGAGGTGTTACATGAAAACACAAATTTGTCTCATAGACGTAGTTATCTTACACGTGTGGTAGTGGGTGAGCAAATTAATTGTGTTAATTGGCAAGAACAACTTTTGATACATTAAACAACAAAGAAAATGGTTACCTTTGCAATCTTGATCTACTTAATATATCTGCGCATGCTCGAGTCAGAAATCACTTATGCCATAAATTGATTGCATCCGAGCCCTGAGCAAGTGTGTCCTGTATTTAATTTCGGCGGCCCGAGTGTCTGTGGCGAGACCTTTTGCCCTTTCTTATGTGTGGTCTTATTCATAGGACGTATAGGATTTTTCTTAAATCTTAAAAATATTTTCAACTACATACTACATATAAATATGAAAACACAAAAGCTAAACGTAAATGTGCAAAAACTTCTGTCTTATAAAGTTTCTTGTTATTATGGTTATCGGTACAACCAATGTTTGGAAATCAGTGAAGAAGATACACAACTATTACCTGAAATATGTTACCAGAGTTCGAGTGCTAAATGCATAGTACTGTGTAAACCTGTACAAGTAGGTAAAAGAGCCTCAAAGCCCCAAGAAACCATATATATTTTGGTTTCGTTTGGAAGTTTTTTGCGTAGACCCTCATAGACCCTTTACTTTTATCAATATGATGATTAAGTATAATTGATTCGAAGTTCTAACACAGAAAAGAAAAATGCACATTTTGCAATAGAATTCGCTTCCTATACCAATATCCTTGACTGGTAATAAAAAGTTTAGTTTTTCTAAAATGTTATTTCAAAATGGCGTAGGACAAGTCCTGACTATGACTGCCTCACTCCACATCCTTAATGTGAGCACAAGTAATTCGTCGGGCGGATAATAATTAATAAGAGTTCGAGCTCGTGACCACCGAAGGGTGTCGTGACCGCGGCATCTCTGGCAGATTGAGATATCAAAATTCGCAATTCAATCCCGGGGTGATACATTCGTTTGTTTTAAAGATGGCCGTCGCTGCTGCAGGCGATGCTTTGGATGCTGGCTGCTAATAAGACAGTCTATTGTTTCAATTAAGAGCCTTCCTACGGTACGGGACTCAGTTAAATGTAATTCCAATGGCTGGAGTATTGTAGCCTTCCTAGCTACCTTCTAGTATTTTTATTGTTCTTCGTATAGGTATATTATTACACAGTTTAAAAACCTAGCTTTCAAGCTTCGCTTGCCACATTCGGGTAAAGCAACGATTCTGGTATTACAATTAGATTAAGTTGAAATTGCTTTATCACGATAATGAATATTTTTGGTTTATACCTATGTCACTTTTCGGCAAAGATATAGAAAAAGGCGCCTAATATATTTGTGAGTATATTTACCTATAAGCCAAATAAAAAGAACAAGCCACAGCCACAGCTCGAGCAGTGTTCTGATCTTTTGAACATATGAACAGTATAAAAATTCTCAAGCCTATAATCTGGCTCAATACCATAACTCTATTATGCAAATCGTGTTAAAACAATACCCGCTCCTTTATCTAGCATCTACGTAACAATCAGTTAATTGTTTTATAGTAAAACGCTAATTATTGTATCCGTAGCGTAAAGCGCACGAGGGGCCGGCGCAGGCGCCGATGCCCTGATTTATACTTCGAACTGTGAACAGATATATCACAACCTGAAGCGTTGGTGCTTTGCGTTCGGATGTTGTGCCAAGAGTTCTATATTTTCTACAAACATATTTGTAATTCTATAAAACTTAGATTAATCGTGTATACTCTATAGGTACGGTAGAATTATCAGATTGAGAATTATCACCCTGAAATTCGCCGCAAGAGGCGCTGTAGTATAAAGAGAGGGCTATAGAAATGTCAAATAATACGAAAAGTTGTATTTGCCGGGTTTTTTATTATGAATGTTCACAGTTTGTTGTAAATATTGTTGCCGATTAATATGGCAGACATACGGCATGGATCAACGAATGTTAGAGCTTTAAAAGTAGCAAACGAATATAACTATAAGGAACAGAAAATTCAGAGGTTAAAAGGGACTGAGGCATAAAAAACATTTTGTTATTAAGGATTAATTAAACCTAGGCTGGTGATGTCGATTGCCACGATATTCCACGATATCAAATACTTTCGACAGCTAAAATCACTACCTCATAATTCGCCAATGGCGTCTGTTATTGGTGAGTACAAAAATGCTGATTATTTAAGGATTCCTTAGTAATAAAGAGGCATCTAAAGTTTGCGTTCGACGGGCCAGCTTTACCATTGCCATCCTTACAGAAGACTGAGGATTACCAGCGAACCCATAAAACAGCATTAAAAATCGCCAGTCGATCACACCCTTATTAGCCTTCTTATTTTTAAACATGTTATTTCAAAATGCTAATAATAGCAGAAACATCAGCAACAAGCTTAATGAATACCAATCAGCCTACTACAAGTTATATTTGGTAATAAATTTGTTTCTACGAGAAGATAATGCGAATAGGAGCAGGAGAACTTATGGTCATAATATGGCGTTAATGTGTTGAAATGAAAATTTTAATCAGTTGCAAGCCGATTCCGTCTTCAAAATTGTGTTGCAGCTAAACTCCTCTCACTTTCATATCCAAACGTCCGCGTTAGCTTAACCGAAAGATAATCCTTGTTTACTTTAGCCCCCAAGCCTGGATTGAGCCATTTAATTTTATAAGCTCTAATCTAGATAAAGAGAACCGCCTCTCGATACTGACTTATGGCTGAGCATTGCAGATCGGTGCGAAATTACTTTCCACAATACTCTTGCCTGGGAATGTCGATCCATTATTAGGATTCCATTATGGAAAGGGGAATAGCTAACCAAGTGAGAAGTAGAGTTATGTATTGGCTAAAGAATTTGCGAAGAAGGATAATTTACACACGCTAAGACATAATTAGAGGGGTACTGTCTCACTTTCAAGTTTTGCAGTGTCTTAAAACTTAACTCGTAACTTTAAACTTTTTTGGACATTGCTTATTGCCGCGACTTATAACTTAATAGGTAACAGGGTAATAAACAGATCCCAGTTTTTTACAAAGACAACCCCCCAGTTTTCTTATAACTGATATTCAGTGTATTGTATTCTTGATAATGGTATTTAGGTAATTTCAGTGTATGAAAAATGTCTCTAGCCTATACTCTCAGTTTTTTTTATTTTAATTCTTAATTTTTAGTTCAACTTTTTTCGCCGGACCACCATCAAACCCTTTCTTGTACATTTATGAGGTGAAACATTTTGTTTACCTATCGGTCCGTATTATTTCAATGGGGCGCCTCATTCACACGTCTTCACTACTAATTCATCCAGACAGGAAACAAATTTACCACGCTTAGAACATGACCTTTTGGCTCCAAATTAGCTCGAAGAGAGCGATTCTGACAAGTTTATTTTTCTATCATATAAAACACGCATAACTCTTAAACTAATGACTATAATGCTCATATTGCAGTAGCAATTATTTACCAGATGGATGCGTTCGATGCTTAACGCAGTCGTGCGACCGATTTTATTTTTTGAACGCAAAACACGCGACGTCCGAGACGCCACGGAGTTGTCGAAAAAACAAATAAAACCAGTTAGAACTAATGAGTGTGTAATTTTGTTAGGCGCGGAGGGTGGTTCGTGGCCGGCGGTCAACCCTTACTGGGAAGGGTGCGTCATTAGACCGCACTGAATACTACTGCGGCATTAATCAAAATCCCTATAATCATTAACGTGGTGGCTCATTTAATTACGGATCAGAACGCAATAAAAATTGACCAAATTCATAAAGGTAACTAATACACGGAGGCACTCTTTCCGAAAGTACAATTAAGGGACGCTAAAGGTCTTCAAACAATGTCACAATAAACAGTCACAAACATACTCTTCTAATATCTAATGATTTTAAGTCATCGGTTCATCTACTGCAAAATTTCGGAGGCGTTCACCCCAAGTCCTAATTTAAGCGCCCCTGGGAAAATAACCTAATATTTAAAATTTTAATTTTCTTACTCCTAAGTATAATGACTCAAAGCAGGGAACGTTTAACTCTAATCAGAGGGTTACTTAGCGTATTCACTTGGTTATACGGATTGTAACGGACAATACGGACATCTGATTTATTGCCTCTAGATGCCGTCAACAATTTACTTTAATAGTAAGGGGAGAAAACCAAAAGTTTGTGATTCATCAATAATTTCCCCCTAAAGGTCTATAGTAGATATAAAACTTAGATAATAACATGTATTGGCTATCTACGTAGCATGTAAAGAGTTATTATATAGGTTTGGTGCGCGTCAGATCTGGTCCGCTTTTAACGAGTTATAACAAATAAGCAAGACAGGCGCAAGATATCTACTTTTCATATCTTAAAAGCAGCTGTTGTCGTCACTAAGAAAAAAAAATACATACAGTGGAACGTAGAACCTCCTCCTTTTTTGGAAGTCGGTTAAAAATGTTTTTTTTTAAGTATAAAGGTCACCACCACGGCTCTGTACGGACGGACGGCTGTGTGTCTACAGCAGTAGAAAGCAGTAAGAAAGCGCAGAAAACTGATGAAACCGGAACTAAATTACTAATACAAAAATTGTTGCCATGTTAGAACATTTTCCGTCAAAAATATGACAGTTTTTAAGGTAGTGGCTTCATGATTTGATTCCACTTTTTTCTGTTGAACTAGATTACGTAGGTGTCATAATGAAGCGTACAGGGAAAGAACATGTCTAGTTAGCAACTTTTTGAGTTACCGCGATTTGAAAGTTTGGAACGATGTAATGTAATTATCCATAATGATTTTCGTAAACATCTTTTTTTATAGTCATAAAAAAGACAAGAAAGTTACATAAATATTTGTATTTTGTAACTAAGTGGTTGCTAGTCTATCGAGTGCTCTACATTTTGAGATTAGAATCTCATTTAAAAAAAAGTGACTAGACTAGACATGTTCTTTCCGTGTACCCTTCATATTATTATGAGCCTTACCCTTCACCTCGGCAAATGTAAACACGGAAGCGCCTGGCAACAATCGCGATCTGGTAATCGCAATGCAGGGGTCGGCAACAATGCGACCCATTGAGATGAGTTCATTGGCAACACCTTCCCCTGTCCACCCACGCACCAGATAACAAGTTGTACACATCTGCCTATTTGATAAAATCTAAGTAGTAAAGTGAGTACGCGCTCTGAAACGGAGTGCAAAGATTTGCATAAAATTCAAACATGTTTTAGAAGGTCTTTTTTCATGCGGCACTTATGTAGCTTATCTGCTTCTATTTATAAGCTGTTTGGTCTTACTTTAGGGCAGTAACTTAGTAAGTAGTAAGGCTATCGTGGCAGCATGGTATGTAGTATTAACTTTTACTGCTGGCACAATTATTTGCATAATATTGTGCAGATGAGTTTTTAAGTAGAGAATAAACTTACCAGCTTAGAAAAGTTAACGCTTTTAAATCGGTCCATCCGTCTAGGAGCTACGATGCCACAGACAGACACACAGATACACAGATACAGAGATAGATACATATCTCGTTTTGGGTCGAAGATTAATAACAAAAAAAAATTGGCTCCAGCAGCCTGGTCTGCCTGGTACAGACTGAGCGGACACAGCACAGTGCTGAACTGTGTTCCAAAAAACTCGCTTCATTGCGGCTACCTCGCGAGTCACAAAAATAATTATTTTGCTGTGACATTTAACTTTTTTTTATTGTATCATCACCAGCCTTTTTTACGTCCCACTGCTGGGCACAGGCCTACTCTCAGAATGAGAGGGCTTGGGCTATAGTTCCCACGCGGGCCCAGTGTGCAGGTTTCCTCACAATATTTTTCCTTCACCGAAAAACTCATGATAAATTACAAATGTAATTTCGCACATAAATTTCGAAAAACTCAAAGGTGCGAGCAGGGGTTTAAACCCACGAAGTTCTGCTTGAGGCCATATTTTATTGTATATTTTATAATAATTTTATTTTCTGGATTGTATTTTTTTATTTTTAACTCGACGATCTTTTGAAAATGTTATTTTGACATCATAAAGTACAATTTAATATCTAATAAGTATGTTTATCCGTTGTCTAGTACCCATAGTACAGGCTTTGCCTAGTTTGGGACTAGGTCAGATGGTGTAAATTTTTCCCATGATATTTATTATATTTATTTATTTTTATTTAATAACCAATATCCGACTATCTCGATTTTTAGTTCCGTGTACAATACTTTAGTATTGTAACTTAATGTGTAATCTCTACGAGTAAGGAAGCCATATAAAGGAATGCTAAGTATGATAATAAACAAACATTCGATATAACTACGATGGCTCCAAATCAAAGGACCCCGGTGTCATTAGGTTTGTTTGACTCGCTAACGTTCGTAGCTATTTGGGAAGATTTTCAATTTGCTTTATTATCTGTTTATTTATGCGTTCGTAATCACTTGAAATGATGGACGATGATTGTTGAGCAAAATGAGCTACAGAAAGATATGGAGTTTCTACTAATCGTCGGTCGATTCACGAAGGGGCGTAACTGACGAAACATCGAATTTAAGTTAAGATGCCATCGTATTGCAAAGTGTCACGAAAGGACGTCACTGAATTCCTATTTGAACCAGACTTATTACCCGTAACAAAAGGCCCTAACTAATTAGGTAGGTACCCTATGTTCTGATTTTGATTTTGCTAAAAAACGCTCTACTGTAGAGCTGTAAATAATCAGCTAAGCCTCTTCGAGCCCAACATTTAAATTTTTTTTTAGGTTCCACATAAAAAATAAAAACACGTGTAATTAAACGATATTTAAGGAAAGTGCCTATGCGAATAACCTCACAAATAGTGGCATAGAATTATCGTAAATAGGCATAAACGTGACAGAATTACCTGTTTACCCTATAAAATTATCGTGCGTAATCTGCAAAGATCTGTAAAGAAATGTCTTATAAAAATATCCTTAACGGTAGGTACAGAATCATTAAGTTGCTACCTTTATTAAAATTAGAATATACGAAATTGTTTTGTGGGATGTTTGTATTGAGCGTGTCTATTCGTTTCGTTGTTCCTAATTTTTCAAATAGTTAAAGCCTCATAACCAAAAACATTATGTTTATAGTCCGGAATGGCTCTAGCATTTAATGGATCTAATAGGAGACGTTTATCTTAATTTCAGTCTTCCACAAAACGTTTGACGCGACCGTAATAGCCCTTATTCGAGGTGACCCTTCCACGACGATAATGTTCAATTATTTTTATCTGATTATTTATCAAGGTAATCGCATATGGCAACTTTTTCCGTCTTTGGTTGACAGTTAATAATTGCCCTAAAACAAACAAAACGGAACGTAATTTTAAGTTTTTTACTCCAAATTTCTTCTAAATTAAATTTAGGCCAGATTAACTCAGTCGAGGCGTTTTCTCTGTTCATCAATCAAAATGTATTCACGAAAACAATTTACTTCCTATTCTCTCTCATTCTTTTCGGTGGCAAGTACTATTAGTTAGACAGGGATGTAAGAGCCTTGATTAGACGTTATACAATTATGATTTTCAGAGTTCACACGGTTGCCTCGGGTGCGGTCAGGCGGCTGGCTTCAGAAGCTTTGGTAATCAATTTTATACAAACAGAGTGGTTATTAATTGATTTTTGTCTCTAATGACCAAACATAGCATCTGCCGAAACAGAACCGGTCGTTAACTAATGTGCGGAGTTGATAAAAAAGTCGAAATCAATTTGTCTTTACACTAGAGGCACGAACCATAACGCCATTTTAAATGTTCTCCAAAACATTGAAATGCTACTGGGATCGTATATTTGTTGATTTTACAAAATAGGTGTGCTAAATTATAAGGCACAGAGCCATATTTATCGTCGCGTAAACAAACACACGCAAATGTTATTCACTCATCATAAAACTACGCCTTCTTAACAACAATGACTGTTCACTCGCTGCAGTCCTCCAAACACCTACAAAGGATTTGAATGCAGCAATAGTTTAAAAAAGCTCGTTGCATAAATACCATATAAAGGATACGAAATTTGCATGACAGTGTCCCAGTGGGCCGGTGCCCTTATTTGTTTTAGACCGCCATAAATTTATCGGGAACATTCCTAACCGCATGCAGTCCTTATATTTATGAGGCGAGAATACTTTCTATTATGGGAATAAACAAACACCCACTGAGCGTGGCCAAATCTAAATTAGATTAACTACGATATGGTAATTTTTATTGTTATATTGATACTACAGGGATTTTCAGAGCGGATCTAGAATTATTGAGCTTACAATTACTTACAACTATATTGCCTGCTATTTCAACTGTTGTCTATGGCCTGTTTTTCTGTAATTTCACAGTACGGATTTGTGGTGTTCAATAAAGTATATTTGTATTGTATTGTATATCGCAGACAAGATGAGAATCTACTTATCTGCAGTTTACTGCTATAACTTGAAATTGAAAACGAAAATATTGTTGTATAATAACGATTGTTCACCGAATAAAGGAACACTTTGATTTCCTTGCCGCAAATCCAGTTTGCATACTAAAGCGTCCTTCCTGGATATCGTTGCCGATCACGGCTCGTCAAGTCTTTGAATTTGTCAAACCTTTGATAAATATCAGTCAATCTACATACTGTTATTATTGCTCCAGCGAGTGATTGAACTAAACAATTGCGATCGCTTATGGATAAGCAAAACGTTGGAGATTATTCGAGGTACTTACCAGGTTTCGTCAGACAGACGTGCGTCCTTAAATCAAACTGCGTTGGGCCGAGTTCCCGTTTTGCATCCGTTCGTACATCAAGATTCCTATCAAAGATAGATTTACAAGAGCTGTCCTCGATCGGAGAATGCTCTGTCCACTTGATACGAACGAATCATTTATTTATCCCAATAACAATAAGGCTGGTTTTGCTTGTCGCTTTATTATAAGTACGAACTATTAAATTTTATTTTTTATAATTTTTTATAAAGCTGAAAATATTATTTGCAAGTGGCACTGAATTATTTGATGACATTATAAGCATCGTGTAATTTATCTACTTGTAAGTAGGTAGGTATTTCAATCCTTACGTAAGTCATCTGATTAATTTATTGGCTTATTATACGTAATTACGTTTTAATCGAACCGTAAGTATTAAAGTCAATTTAAGACAAACCAACTTAGCGACATGGTAATGTGTAGTTTATTATTTTCTTAATTACATTTAAAACAAATAAATTCGTGGTACGGCGGCGGCATCGGACACTAAACAAATAACACGTTTATTTGATTTAGTGGTGACGGTAGGCTAACTCGATTTAGCCTAGCTGTCCACGCCTTTGGGTGGGCGATCTCCCGCCAGCATGCGATCAAAAACTAGCTCCACAGTTAAAAGGCTGTCATAAGCATTATCGAAGGTAATTTACGAGGTGGAACCGAACGGAAATGTAAATAGCATCTAGATGAAACTGGGAACGCGATGCAAAGCCACCGCGGCAGAGCTGATTGCCTTTTTAATTGTATTACTTTGCAAATTTGCTTTAATACTTTTTAGTTTCGCATACAGTGAAGCGATACAATAAACGTTTACAGTTACGAACAATCTGCAGCATCTATCAGCAAAATCAAGCGCTAAGCGCATTGCCGGCCAAGCATAATTAAGACTAGCATAATAAATAATACCGATGAAGTTATTTCACTTCAAATGCCACACCCCTTGCATTCAGATGTCATTTTATGAAGCGCACAATACCTCAGAGATCGTGAAATTACACATCCTCAAAGCGAATCTACAGTATTCACCCTTTCATTTTGTATCGAATCGCACAAAGACGTTTCCGGGTTGCGAATACGACTCAATCAGTCCGCACAGGAAGTACTGACGCTTCATTAGCTATACTGAAAGAGTAAATAAGCTAAATAATTGCTTTTGCTTTCACCGACAGTACTTTTACAGCGTATCTTCGTGGTGAGGGTGACTAAAATGCGCCTCGGGTGAGCGTGTGATATTGATGTGATTTGTAGATCAGTTTTTTGAGTCCGCATTTTACATCGGCTCTTGTAGAGATTAGGAAACTCAATCCAAAGCCTAAAGCGTATCTCATTAGAGTATATCGCGCCCGTGCCTTGTTTGCTACAAAAGCAAGCATATAGTAAAGTATAACATACCTTATTAATAACGTATCTATAACTGTTCTATTTTATTATACAGTAAGTTCAAGAGCCTATTCGTGTTTTTTAGGTAAGTATTTACCATGGACTGTTTTTATCTCTAAACTGTGCATTTAAATACTGTAACTCCCACCGAGTATACTTATAATCAAGAATATGTAATAACAATTCATTACATACACTGGAAATAATACGCCGCACAACTCCTGCAGGATGCATCACTCGATTCTTAATTAAAATGCGTACTCTCCTCCGTACGTTCTGTCTGTTATGCTTTTTGTTTCGAGCTGAATTATGTCTCTATATGTCGCTATCGAGGCCCACCATCTCTGGAGTGACGGGCCGAGCAATTTGTACCTGGCTCTAAATTTCTTCGTCGGACCGATCCCTTTGATAGTTCGCATGCCACATAGTTCCATCGATCACACTACTTTCGAACAGACGGGTCCATTTTTTTAATGATCTAGCAAATTATGCATTATCGGTAACTATTTTTAGTTAGTAATCAATTTATAAACTTCATGTTATGTAATAAACTAAAGATACGTACTCGTAAAAACAGTAAGTAGCAGCGTTAAAATTAAGTAGGTAAGTAAATACCTATACACATGATCTGACAATTGACATTTATTTATTTACATAATAAAAGCAATTTATATTGACATTAATTCCAAACTAAAACTAATTGAACTAAAACTTAAAACTAAATTAAATCTAAAGAAGGCCCCGTGGCATGGTGCCCAAAAGGCTGGCAGCGTTTCTTCGCTGAATAGCTGATTCTTTGAGAGAGAAAACTGCCAGCCCTATGGTCATAAGTTGCATCGACTAACCGCTTCTGTAACTCTGAAATAACCAGATGATGATAAAGAAATAAACAAATGATCTTAGATACAAAAGGAGACAAAGGATTCGATATGAAAAAAAAAAACAATAATATCCACCAGTGGTACAAAAACAGCTATATAAAAGCCCACAAGCAGTTAACAGAAGAAATTAAGAATATTGACATTCCCAGCAGTTTAATTTCGCCGGGGCCGTATCGTGTTGCAGGCGCCAGTGGGCAAACTGCAATATTTGTTTAGGTCATAGTCTGAGAGATTTACACATAGAACCTTATAGTAAAGTCGTGTTGTGCTTCGCAAATACTATCTTTTTGTTCAGCGTGACCGAATTTTGGTAATTAATCAACGTAAAAACCGCTAAATCGATCAATCATTTGTCATAGCTCAATAGCACACGTGCTGACACGGAGAAGGGTTTTTGCCAAGTGTTGGGTTACAAATCTGACCGTGTAGTGCCCCTATAAATTGCAATGCATCCACCCTTTCATCGGGCTGCATTGTGCAATGAAACGTCATCTGCTCCCGGCGTCTAAACGCCCTTTGAGTTTGCCGACAGTCGACAGTCGTCGAAGCCGTGAAAATGTGTTGTCAATGACAACAAAACATACTTTACGACTAAAGTGCATAGTTTTAGTGAATCATGTAAAATAAAAGCAGACATTAAATCGAGACACACATACATACATACATCGCATTCATTTAATTGGATTAACTTTTAATGGTCTCTTTCGAATTTATTTCTTATTTTTCATTGTACCACCTTGTACTTGAACAAGATTGCAGACAAATCGCAGTGTTCTCCTAAGATAATAGTTAGTACCCAATAAAACAATTAATTTGTAGGTACACCTTGATAAGCAACAGGTTCGACTTTAATCGCGATATAGTTTATAGTTTTGGTCATACTCGTAAAATCAGTAATCTTAATTAGTACTATAAAATATGGGAATGCCTGATCGTACTTCGGACGTGCAGTAACCATTGACCACACACACACTCAGAAACGGTATTATTGATTGTTAATAAAAACATGACGTGCCATTATCAACTGAAAGCAACAATTTCTTTTATAATCAAGGCATTAATGATTACCGCGCAAATGTCACTGCTAATAATTGTATAATCTGCCGATATACTACTTAACTACAGCTTAAATACAGAGTAATCTGGATGAAAACCTGCCAGGCTAACGGAATACAACAAGTCTCACGTACACTATACATATATACAGAATGTGAAACCAAAAACGAAACAAATAAAACATCATCAGTAACTGAATTTTAATACTAAGTAAACAACGAAAACAGAGTTATATTACCTTCCATTTATTGGAAGTTAAAGTGCTTAATGCAGGCCAAAGGTGCACCCATAGCAAAGCGTTGGCAATTGATTAGGAACGTGCCAAAGCGAGTTGCATTCACCTGGAATCACCTTTCCAATGAATAGAAGATCACGTTTCGAACACATTTTTGAGTTAAATCCAAGGCTCCACACCTTGCAGTGTCGCGATTGTTTGCAAGGGGATTACATTACGCTATCTTTATGAATGTGCTCCGTAATTAAGCGCCCACATCGAGACAGTCGGTCGTCTGCTATATCTGCCGGCAAAAAACGCATGTATGCCCCCAGCAGATGCCAACCTTCTGCAAAAGCCGCACTACCAAATCAATTTCAAAAGTAATTCAATAACATAATGTTGATGGTGTGAGAAAAAATAATGTATTGCTTCCTTCCACCTTGAACCATCGAACGATCGAGTTTCGGAAGAGATCGGGCTGGTGATACAGTTAGGCACCTACCTCGAAAAACTGTAACACTTCAAGTGTACACATTTTTTGCTGTAACGGCGTATTAAAGTACCGTTTCTATAATATAAAACCATACAAACAGTAGCGGTCTATCGTTTTATAGGGACGTCTTTCTGAAAGGGGCGACTAAAAAAACACGTAAGGTGTTCATACAACGTTTCGCTTATTCCGTTATATCAATAGAGATTAGAGGCACGCGTCTTCGCTCCGCTCAGATCCGGGAACATTGTCGGCCTCTTCTTTGATGCGGCTGCAAAAGACGTCGGTTTGGACAATAGCTAAGCCATAATTTAGCGAAGAAATCCTTACTCAGGTGTAAATCCGTCCACTTGAACGGACATTATCTGACCGCAACCGTAAATACCGGCGACGTAAAATCTTTATCGAAAAGGGCAACATGAATATGAGCAGCTTGAACATAAATCTTTTTAATTAAAACAAAATTAATTCTCGTTGACGTCCATATTTCATGTTGAAAGTCTCTGTGATTTAAAATCGAAGTTGTGGTTGGAGAAAAATTAACAGAGATAACTAATTAGTAGGCACGGGTAAAAAATATAATTACATCGATCAGTACGGAAGCGGCTCGGCCGTTGCTCCAGTTGATTTCGTCTTATTAATTGAACTTGAGATTTCCCTCTGGAGAATACCAATTAAAATGAAGTTGTTTGATTAAAGTATAGACGTTAGTTAACTTGTCGTCGATAAAAATGATTTCCTCAGTATATTAACCGCTAACAACAGACACGCCGCTGATCGTTCATAACTAATCTGAAAGTTGAAAGATACAGGTAAAAAGTCGTAACGCAACCTATTAAAAGCAAGCTAAAACTAAAACAAGTATTTCAAAATGGCATAGGTACCTGTATTAATTCTCCTTCATTAACACAAAGTAAAAAAGTGGTACCAGCAATTAAGCGTCGAAGCAAGGAGCTAAGTATTCTGATCCCACTGCTTATCTATCGTCGTTATACCAATAGCAATCATTCACAGTATTAATTTTGATAACTATGACGCCTAGTCGAAGATACAGAAGCCGATGCTTTTAGCCGCTATCTCGTAACCTTCGATAATATTTATCCCCGCCTAAGAAATATTGACAAATGAAACGTCTAGCTTGATGATAATCCCAATGGGAAAAGGTGTTGGTTGCAACTAATTTGTATCGATATTAGCTGGACGGCGCGGCGTAGTGACTATATTCTAATTCAGAGTTGGGATGTGTCAAACTAATTTCATCAAGTATTATTTTGAAATAGGTATATATGCAATTACTTTTTACTAGCTAACTGGCTGTGTTAGTATGTATTATGTATGTGGGCCAAATCTTGCAAGTTAAATACTTATATAAGACCCACTTCAGTTTTCGGATTGACTTGAAATTCGGTATAGATACCAAAATTCCATCAAGTACCTAAATTGGATGACATTGACAACAGTCATGTTTTTTTTATGCCGTGAGGGTATTTTTCGACACTTTTTCAAACACACTGTCATCTTTGCGGCTCAAAGGTCAACATGTGATTGTCAACGCAAGTGTGCTTAGATTGCACAACTGTGTTGTCCCGCTGACAGAAATGTGATGCGATGTCCTTGTGTACAAATAATGTCATCGCAGAATACTTGTCATCTATTAAAATAGTACTCAAATGCTTCATATTTTATAGCCTTACTAGCTGTTGCCCGCGACTTTGTCCGCTTACATTTCGGATATCGCTATCCCGCGGGAACTATACAAATTTCCCGAATAAAAAGTAGTCTATGTTATTCCTCAATATTCAAACTTTCTTCTTACCAAATTTCATCTAGATTGGTGCAGCGGTTTTCCCGTGAAGAGGTAACAAAGAGACGGAGAGACAGAGTTACTTTCGCATTTATAATATTAGTTAGGATTAGGATTAGTTAAGATTTAAAATGCCCAAATGTTCCATAGCAGTGACTAAATAAATAGCTATGATCTAAAAATTAACAACTAAAACCAACTCCAGAGGTACAGCGGAAGAAAAAATTGCAAATCAATTTGTATCCTGTGCGACTTGTAAAGTATTTCATATTTTATCCTGTACGTACATACATAGCCGTTGGCACATTCCGAGCTACGTGCGTTAACCGGCGAATCGAACCCAAAACAACAATAGAATTAGGCCTAAGAAAACAAACAAAAACAGGATTTAGGTGTAATCCTCTTTTCTCTTCAGCTTAGGCGCGCTAGTGTGTTTCGCATTAGTTTAAACGCAGGGGCGCGTTCAAAAGAGAACCGATAAAATGCTTGAAAACTTCCGGTTGGATGCTTTGTGAATAATTGGTACGCCATTTATTTCCTTCTCCGGGAATCGAATTTTTGTGTGAAATTTGTAAGGTCGGATACAAATTTATGACTACTTTTGTGTTCAGATATAAATCTTTCTCAAAGGCACGAGCGTCCGTAGCATGTTCTACATCGACTTTGTTTGGTGGCGTGAGTGATTTCTAATTGCTCTTTATCAATTCCTTTATTGTAAGAAGTGGCGTGTCACCAATTCTTAAATTTGAATTATAGGTGTGATTCTGTTTGCTTTACGACTATTGCTCCATATTGTCATTTGTTCATTCGAACTTCAAATTCCAAGTAAGTAGGTACCCACAAACAAGCATAAATCGAATTCAATAAGAACCTTTGGACATGCTGCTGCTTTGATTTAGTAAAAAAAAGTTGCTGCAAAATTGGAAATGCAAAAACAGCTAAACGGTTTAAACATCCGTGTTAATAATCTGTTGTTAAAATCTATTTTATCACAATAGGCGTTAAAATAGAAAATCGGATTTCATAAAAAAACTGCTTTGAACGAATTCACAGTTTTGACGAGAAAGATCATTAATTTTGAAGATAAGATAATAGGTACCACTCCTCTTTTTTGGCATATAATACTGGCTGGTTGGATATAAGAATTCATAGACGTGAAACATGTAACATACCCACACTAAATTCAGAATAAGAAAAGGATTGTATGCGGAAGTAATTTCACAAAAGTGAATCTTAGTAAATCGCTTACCGATTACTAGAAAATACACAAAAAATACTAAGTAATGCACAACAAAACCCGACCTATTGAGTTAATCTGATTGTAACAAAATTGCGTAGGCAGCTTTCGGTAACCCTTATAATAATCTCAAAATCCTTTCCAAAAAGCAGTAATCTCAAAATCCTTTCCAAAAAGCCGCGTAAATTAGAACCGGCGATTCTATAGCAGTCTCAGTAAGACTCTATAGGATCATCTTAAAAAAAAACCGTGTGCAAAAACTCACCGTGCTCTATTGACCATGACGCAACAATTGTTTAGCAGTTTGTCGAGGACCCTAGAGCGTCCACCTTGTTGACTTCAAAATTAAATATACGAAAAAACTGTTCCTTAAGTAGATTGAACGAAGGGTTCCATTGTGGATTGTGTAACGGCGACGCAAGTTTCGGTTAAATTGCATCGGTGGTGAATATTCGGAGGTCGAAATCTTTTTCTTGGGTATCCGGCCGCAGGTATGAACCCCTTTTGCGCAATTCGGCGTAACGGGCAACAAAGCTTAACGCAGTTTGTTGTCGCCACACTTGACTCGCCGGCGCACTCCAAACGCTACCAATTTCACGTCTGGTTGACCGCTGAATACATGTAACTAATTCTGCTATCAATACACATCAAAATATTACAAGAAAAAGTAAACAAGCGTGAAATAGTGCCCTATGACGTCTTACGTGCAAACGTGTTCGGTAAAAATTCAAATTAGTTACATTTTTAAAAGAGAGAAGTCCACCCACACCCGACGAATTGGGTCTTACGAGTACGAGTATCTCTTCATTGATTCAATTTTATCTGTGAGTTAATAAATCATAAACAGCATCGTCACTGCCCAATTAATCTACGTGAACTTATTTCATTGTTTCCTGTGTTTTATTTGTTTAAGTAGCACTGGTTATTGTTTTTAACAAGCCTTAAAAGCAAAAGTCACGATTTGAGCCGCCATCAAGTATTTAGATAGCAAGAGTGGACGTATCAGCGGATGTTATAGCATTCTTATATTGGTTATTGATATTTCGTGTTCAAATGTATCTCCAATTTCGATCAGAGTCAAATAAGAACAAGGCACAATCCACTAATCATTTCGACGCAAGGAAGCTTGTACCGATATTATTTTCACACGATAGGGGTTTCGTTTCCGATCATCCAATTTTGGAATATCGGTTCGGTGGCGGCCACAAATCATTAAAAAAATTGAGTTTGAAATTTTCGAAGCCAGCAAAAACGTCGGCTTGCTTTAAGAAGAGGCGTGGTGCACATCTCCCGTGGAAATTATGGCAATTTTGACACCTTAGAGTGCTAAGTTTTATTCTGCCCCTTGTAATTTCACCGACGTGTGCTGACAGACATGATACTGACCCTCCGGTAATGTGTATTGCGCCGCGCATTATCCTTCCGAAAGGTATTAGGCCAGTAATTTATGATTACGTTTTGTAAATTATTTTGTAACGACTTCGAAGACATGCTTAAGTTCAAAACCACGGCATTTAACCGTGTTCTTTTCGGTACAAGTCTGGACGACAGACCACATAACCAGACTATGAGGCTTGAGGTCCCGGGTTCGATCCCAGTCGGGGCAGATTTATAAGTATGATGAATAATTATGAATATTTGTTGGGATTTCTCAGGTCTTGGATGTTTAACCCGTTGTCTACTACCTACCCATGGTACATAATTTGTCTAGTTTGGGACTAGATCGATTTATATCAATTGTTTCACGATAGGCATTTAAATGTATTCGTCGATCATAATTTTAGTTAATTTTCTTATAAAACCAAGCATTGTACCTATTTAATTACCTAATTTTTACATAAAAACCTTTTTTTTTAATTGCCGAATTATTCTAGATGAGTCTGATTTTAATATAAAGTTGCACCGAAGCTCAGGTTAGGGGTGAGTTCTTTTTTAAGGCCACAAAAAAAGTAGCAAAAATGAAGAATTGCTGATTGCTCGGAAGCTATTACGGACTATGTAATTTAAAGGTAAGGCTATGATTAAAGAAACTGTGCCTACCTGTTAAATTAAATTAGGCTTTTTTAAGGGTGGCGCTCGCGCAGCATTCCTCAGTATTGCTTCGTATTAACTGAAGTTATAAGTTTTATTGTAGCTCGAGTCTATTCCAAGGAGCAAGCAGGGTTCAATAAAAATGTAATGAATAT
Organism: Clepsis dumicolana; assembly: GCA_963691665.1. Classification (NCBI taxonomy): domain Eukaryota; kingdom Metazoa; phylum Arthropoda; class Insecta; order Lepidoptera; family Tortricidae; genus Clepsis; species Clepsis dumicolana. The sequence goes on from OY829506.1 coordinate 11,820,590, forward strand.
AATATTATCTGCTGGTTTTTTTTGCAATTTCAAGGTTTTTTGTGTTTTCAATGTTTTTATTTTTATCTTGAATCTACTACTATATTTTGAACAATGGACATTTTAACCATACCTACCTATTGATGGAAAGTAACCCGAACGAAGCGCTAAAATTTAACTAAGTATGCATGTATTTATTTACGAAGTTTTCATCTATTTATCTATTTGATACCTACCCATCATACATAATATTTATGAAGGTATAAATAATTAAAGAAACAAATCTGTGAACGCAAGCTATTTATTTATTTACAAGATATTTACAATGAAATTTACAATACGAAGCGAGAGAAAATAGTGTTGCCCATTTACTTTATTCGTACTTGTCTAAGTAAATAACCAGGAGTAAAATTTAAAAATGAACCATTTTATTTATGACTTCCTAAGGAATCCTAAATAAAAACAAAAAAGTTTATATATCAAGACTCATCGATTATTGAAACACACGTGTTAATGGTGTTAATTTTTTTATGTTTTTTTTTGTTCGGACGAGAAAGTACTACAGCACACAACGCTACTATTATAATATAACAGGCACTTAAGACGTTTAGTTTTTCCCGCATTAGGGAGTCAGAGAACTTTTATCAGTATTCATCCTAACTTCCTAATCCTAACTAATTTCCTAACTAATATTATAAATGCCAAAGTAACTTTGTCTCTCTGTATGTCTGTCTCTCTGTCTCACTGTCTGTCTGTTTGTTACCTCTTCACGCAAAAACCGCACTACCGATCATGGTGAAACTTGACATAAAGATAGCTTGAACATACGGGAATAACATAGGCTACTTTTTATCACGAAAAACAGCAAAAATCCCGCGGGATAACGATAATTTGAGAAAATCGAATCGCGTACCCACGAGGAACCTTTTCACATCAAAATTTACAATGATTTCTTTGGCAGATGTATGGTACGTCAATGTGACATTTGCAGTGATACGGTTCCACAGTCATACGATCAACAACGATTCAGTTCGCGCGATTCCGTGGAACCTTCTCTCAATGCATTTCATATTGAATTCTTTGTCGGATGTATGGTATGTCAATATGACATTTGTAGTGAAACGGTTCTGCAGCGAAAACGATCAATTGAATCTCTTTTTAATGGATATTTAGCTATTTTTAAAAACTTAAGAAAGAAAGAATATAGTAAAACAGCTTAATGTGTACTATTATGTCATTTATTCATTTAAAATTCACTGTTCTACAATTAAAAACATTAGATCTTCTTCCAACACACAATACGAGCATTATTGATGCATTATTGATTGAGTCTTGATGCTGTCATCCGCAATCGTGTAGCCGAAATTGTAAATCCGATCCAGAGTGCAATTATCGGCATCGCACAAGTAAAATCACAGTAGTAGTCAAGGTCCTTAAAGAAATAACTACAGAGAGAGAGCAAAAAATACAATCATTCGAATAACAACAAACGTGATATGAAGTAAACGCTTCTGCCACTATGACATTTGTTTTAACCATAGATCTACAGTTTTAACCTTACTCCAGAACACTACAATGCATAAACTCTTTGGTGTTTACTAATAGTACCTCATTATTGTGTGTAGTAGGTACAAAGATAGCGGTGGATTTTAAATGTTACAGAAAAAAGTGCATTTATTCAAGTAGAGGATCTAATGATCCTCTACTTTCATAACCGTTTGATTCATGTACTGCCGGGGCCCTCTTTCATGCAGCTCCCCGCAACAAGAAGTGTAAAAAGTTACTGCCTCCAGAATATTCATTAGTAGCGGACCACTCAACTAAAGGAAAGCAAGTAAAGAGCAGCAGCAGCAGCAGCAGCAGGCGCAGCCCCCCGCCATAAAAAGAACACAAACACTACTCTTTCCTCTAAGCCATTGATAAGAAGCGAACCACTACGCCGCCGGAAGGAAAGAGGGGGGGGGGGGGCTCGGGGGGCGCAGCCCCGCGCCATAAAAACAGTACAAACACTACTCATTCCTCCAAGCCATTGATAAGTAGCGAACCACTACGCCGCCGGAAGGAAAGAGGGGGGGTTCGGGGAGCGCTGCCCCCCGCCATAAAAAGTACACGAACACTACTCTTTCCTTCAAGCCATTGATAAGTAGCGAACCACTACGCCGCCGGAAGGAAAGAGGGGGGGCTCGGGGGGCGCAGTCCCCCGCCATAAAAACAACACAAACACTACTCATTCCTCCAAGCCATTGATAGATAGCGAACCACTACGCCGCAGGAAGAAAAGAGAGGGGGGCTCGGGGGGCGCAGCCCCCCTGCCATAAAAATATTGCAAACACTACTCATTCCCGCAAGCTATTGGTAAGTAGCGAACCACTATGTCACCGGAAGGAAAGAGGGGGGGCTCGGGGGGCGCAGTCCCCCGCCATAAAAACAACACAAACACTACTCATTCCTCCAAGCCGTTGATAAGTAGCGAACCACTACGCCGCAGAAAGGAAAGAGGGGGGCTCGGGGGGCACAGCCCCCCGCTATAAAAAGAACTCAAATACTACTCTTTCCTCCAAGTCAATGATGATTAGCGAACCACTGCGCTACCGGAAGGAAAATAAAAAAGTATGCAAATATACAACGCTTCCTCTAAGACAACATTAATAAGTACCAAACCACTGCGCTGCAGCTAGGAAAGTGTAACAAGAAGCGTACAAATAATTCTTCCCGAAACCTTCTGGATATTGATAAGTAATGAAAATTATATTAAATTATTAACTCCACAATAAATTCCATTTCCATACGATAAGTAAGTAAGAAAAAGTAAATCGTTACGCTGCAGTAAGCAGATTTATCAGTGGGCGTGCAATGAAAAGAATCCAAAAATAACATCTAGGCTCCTAGGCCATCATTCCTGAGAATGGTTTCCCAAATTAAACAGACCTAAACGCATGGGATAATGGACGGTTAATTGTTATACAGGACTTAATTATATCCGCGCTATAGCAATAAACAAATTCTACGCGGACGAAGTCGCGGGCAACAGCTAGTAAAGTAATAAAACGCGAAATCAGCTTAGATTTAAAACAATGTGAAGTCACATAAGGATATTTTATCAAATCCTCTTGAGGAAGAATAAAACTAAATTAAATGATCAGTGTATCAACTGTGTTGGTTCCTTTAATTTATTATGTTAGTTATTTGCCAACCAGTAATTAACCACCAACAGCACCCATTGAATATATTTAGGAGATACGTATGTGTTTCTCTTTCTGTTTGTTCAACACATACATGCATACATTTAAATTGTCTTTATGTTTTTTATGAAACTGAAATTTGATTAACTTCGTTTTTTATATACATTTTTTATTTACTTCTCGTACATTTCATCACTTTGCAGACTTCTTTCTTTAAGTGACCTTTTTTTATAAAATTGCGCGCAGCACGACGAAAGCTCTCATTTTTCGTGTACTTTAATGGCAGTGGCAACAATGGCTCATCTACACGAGTATACAAGTTCCCGAGTCACTGATCCCGCTCGCGATCTTAAAACTCGCAAATATTTATCGCGTGTCAATATAGCACGCCAAAACGAGGTTTTTACAAATGTGAGTACGCTTCGGGCTCTGACTGTGGTACAAGTTTGACTGCTAGGCGATTTGCGAGGTCTTTCGAGGCAACATTAACGTTAATCTATTGCAAACACAAGGAATATAAAAGTCAACCTAAAATGCTGCTAACTGTACCTAACCCTCACCATTAGCGACAATTTGGACAGCATTTTACCTGTAGTTTTAGTAAGGATTAATTACTTTAGGTATTACTGTTTTGACTGTTTTTTAACCTCCGATGCAAGAAGATAAGCCTGACTTGCGTATGGGTGTTTTTACATAAAAACCTTTTTTTTTTGGGTATCTGTGTCGTGGCATGTCGTCAATGGCATCGTAGCTCCGTGTAGGATTTCAACGCGGTTTTTTGTCGAAAGCTAGTTTAACCGAGATGGTTCCTAGCTAAGTTTTATAGAAATCAGTTAAGCCGTTTTTGAAATATTAAACTTTGAATTGAAAATGTCTGGGTATGTGTATCAGTGTCTTCAGTATGGCTATTTTAGATTTTTTTTCGTTAAATCAAGTTTGAGGAGGTTTAATTTTTTTTTAATTAAGTAAATGGTATGAAGTGAGTAAAACAAATATTGTTTATTTAGTAAACTAAAACCGGTTTCTTTTTATTTGTTCTTTCCCCTAGATTTGACATTGTAACACTGAATTAAAAAGCTTTGTTGTTTATAATGATGTATTTTGTGGGCTGTGTTTATTGATCAGCCGTTTATTTAATTAGATACCTACCTATGCCTTCCAATTGATCTAGTCCCAATTTCCAGTTGAAATACGATGTACCTATGCACTTTTTAAATGATCCTGAAATGGCAAGGATCCCATGGCTTGCGTTGGCGCCTAGGTCTTGTTAGCGAAGAGTTACAGCGGGCACACAATGGTAGGAGGAGTCGCCTGCGGCTGCGTGCCTAACATGTCTTGCCGGCGACACCGAAATATGTTTTTTGAATACATTGCGTATTTTGTTAACTAACCAGCTTACGATGAGCGTCCCCATCGCGCAATAAACAGTGTAATAGTTCAACGCGTCGCCAGGCGCGAGTAGTCGTGGCTGGGTCGTACGTAACGCGTTCGCGGGTTGGGGTGAGCCCACCGTTTCAGGAACCACGTTGGAATTGGCATTAAGGCACGGCATGGTAAAGGTATATACTTAAATTTTTGGAAAACGTTAGTTAGGCACCTAAAGTGGGCGGTTTGAAAGTGCTTTTATTTAAAGGTTTGAAAGGGTTTAAGGTTGCTGGGTGTTTTAAGATGGTTCCATTAATTTTGTTATAAAGTTAGTGTCTTTAAAATTTTTCGAGGTGGAGGCTTGTGAGGTTGATTTTAAGCGTTTTCAATAAAGCAAAGTTTGCATGAAAATTCATCATAAGTTTTAATAAATAATTAATCCAGTTTTAAGCCTCTGTTTCAAGTTTCCTGATTCGTACAGATTGAGGTGGCCCAAGGCCAAACATAACTCTTACTCGAAGTAATCTTCCACGATATGCGGCTAGTAACTGATATGTACGTGATTTAGTATCAATGCGCATGATCTCCGTACCGTATCTCTTTGTATCGGCGCGTGAGATGCACGCAAGCTTCTGCGCACTCGATCGAATCTCGCGCCGCGATCGCTTTGCTCGTTCGAGATCTCGTTTGTGAGCGATAAACGAGCTATGATTAATTTCTAGTTTCCAAATGAACGGCACGCACAAAACCAGCCAAAGCGATTCTACTACAAAGTAAAGAGTTGTCACGGAACTTACCTTTCTTCTTCTGGTGCCTTTCTAATTACTGAAGGTAGGCCATCGACTCCGAATACTTCTCCTTCTCCTTGCCTTTTGCGAAGAAGAACAGCTCAGAAACACTCGTGACTCCGGTTCCCAATGTTTCTTAACCATGACTTTTCTTTGGGCCTACACCGCGTTTCCCCGCAACTCTGCCCATCATAATAATTATGTTGCAGTAAGCTGTACCTCTCTTACCGAAAAACATGTCCGGGGTATGGAACTTTTCTGTGTTTGATGGTCTGCATGAACTTGTGATCTTTCTATTTCAAGACGTTGCCAATCCTTGGCGGTCGTCGTTTTTGCATTTGAAATAAATAAAGACTAAGTGACCTATAGTCCATGTTAATGGCTTCCACTGTCATAAATTATGCGTACATTTTGTTTTATACAAAGTAGTATTTATATAAAGCATCATTAGCAAGGAGTTATCTATAAATATTTAGTAAAACGTCGACAGTAGCTATTATAAGATGTCGATCATTATCATATTCAAACACTTTTATCCCGTGCGTGTAGCATTAAAGCGCTCGGAATCGTCGAATTGCGTCTAAATTACCATGAAAGTATATCAAAGGGCCGGCATTGATCGGACATCGGATTACCGTACAAGGCTTGACAGCTAGACCGACCGGCTCGTCATATGCCCCGGCCATCCGTTTAAATGGTCATAATTGGTCCAGCAGCCTTTAAAATACAGCACTCGGTCATTAGAACATTGCTTTGGCGAGCGCTTACCAACCCAACCTCTCTCGCCTAAGCAATGCAATTTTGAAATACGCAGCCCACTTTGTGTCCATTTTTTAGCATTAAGCATAACTTAATCTTCACACCGCATCATGATATCAACTGGTAGCGTGACAAAAAATAATTTAAGCAAAAGACGATAGCTGCGCTCGGAATATGTTGAAAGCTGTGCGTGTGCGTGACTGAATATTCAAAACTTTTATAATATACTGGTTCGTAGTTGTTTAAATACATCTGGTGTCACAGGCGATGAAGTGATAAAGTTGTTTATTGATGATCTTTCGTTACATTAATTGCCAACAGCGGCGGCGCCTGTATGGACGATGTCGCTGCGGCGAGTGGACGCGAATGACAAAGATCCGGCGACGATATGCGCGGGCGATGCGCGCGGTCGCCGCTTTGATCTCATTGACGAGCTCGACGGCCAATCAAAACAACGCCGACCAACACACGTAATTTGACTTTAAACCACAGTTATTTTAAATTGCAATCGAACAAGCGAACAAATGAAATAAGTGTCTGGCGAGAACTTGGACAGTAGACTCAAATAGGTGCATACAAATTATCACACATACTCTCGATAGTTACCAAGATAACAAAAACCAGTTTCAAGAAGCACGTTTGCAATCCAAAAAAACCTGTGCCTCTCAAAACGATCAAAAGTATACCAATAAGGAAAAGCTACACTAGTTTGTAGATGCTTGACTCCGCATCGATATTTTTTCACCGGCTATTAAAAGTCGTCATTACAATAATGAGGATCAGGTATTTGGCGAGCTTTCTAGGATTTTTATTTCGAATGCCAACATGCGCAACACCGAAAAAGGCTACAGTCTCGTGCGGATGTTTGTAGGCTAGGTGCTGGCGAATTAATCTTGGCATTTAAGAATTTTGTTGGAGGCCGCTGAAAAAAAAAATGGCGGGCTGGTTTTAATGAAGCGAACAATTCATAAATTAAAAAAACAAATATGTTGACGGGGCGCCTTATTGGTCGTAGTAATTAACATGGTGGAGCGGCGCGGGCGCACGCGGCGCGCGCCCGGTTGACAGGTCACTCACACGCGCCGCGGCCTTCGTCAAGGACGGCAGTGGTTCGTATTGCTAAATCCAATCGATTACTAAGTGTCGAGTTATGATCTGAACATTGTTGAGTAGGTACCTACTATTTTAACGACACTTGCGCAAATTGAGTGACTATACAAAATTGAGGGTGTGGAAAATTATGGTTGATAGAGCTCTTTTGTCGTCATAATAATGAAAGACACCACCCAAGTACAACTTATTCCACTCTTTATTGCTACAAAGGCCATATAGCCTAAAAAGGGTACAAAGATATCAGAAGCAGAATTATTAGTACAAAAATAAACTATAATGTTTCGATTGCCCCAAATTGGGAAGTGATCATAATAAGAATTTGTAAGAACTCCAGCATATAAGCAGCACTTGGAACTAAGTTACAGAACAATAATCCGTTGTAAACATAAGATCGTAATCCAATTTCATTTTATTTTTTACTACGTAAGACATGCCTATTAGACTACTTTTCACAATAATTAACATTGTAAGCTAACAATTACAAAGTTTTAGCAGGTGCAACTCCTTTAGTGGACAAGCTAATTGTACCTAGTCGCGTAGGTACTGGAGCCACGTCATACCTGCACATTATACTGCGCATCAGAAAAACAGTATCTTGCTATATGGAGATAATGCTAGTTGAACTTGTTGAAAATGCACGCACAAAAAGACTTAGAACATTTTAATTGGAATAACCAAATACGCTACAGCAGCATGCCTAATAAGCTTCAGCGAATTTAACTAGAATCGCGATCGCCGCGAGCGTCATTTGTTTTTCTGGACCTGCTTCGCGTTTCTTGCGGCAGAGTTTTGTTTTTCTTATGTATTCAATCCTAATGCCTTAATAAGCAGCAAGGGGGTAAGATAAACAATTTGCATGTAGATGGCGTCTCGACTAATAGACGTCTAAGCGTCAGCTGCCCCAACTGGTTGAGTTTGCATACGTTCAACCACACTTACCACTAATATGCGCCGCATATTGCTGTCAAACTATCACAGAAACATGTGGAGACAGTCTGATATTTTCTAACAACAGGTAAAATTCTACGGTTTGCAAAACTTAAAGACAAATATGGTATACATTAAATTAGCAATTTAATATAACGTTTATTGCGTAAAGATTAATGCCCTTATTCATAAACGTCATAAAATAGGTTTTGTCTTCTTCTTACTAACGGAAATGTCAATATGACAAAAAAGGACAAACAGGCTTTAACGACATTTTAGTTATTATAGGTTTATGAATAAAAGGGTAAATATCTACCTGAGTGAATTGAATTGTCTGCTGTTGCAATAATATGTTAAGAAACTATCTGTAGTACCTAAATACCGCTTCTAAAGTGACGTAAATTGACCATTATTAAGAAACATTGCACTCAATTATTGTACCTTGTGCCGTTGGTAACAGTTAAATCTTCTACTCCAGTCTCAACTATCCAATGATGATGAACCCATGTTGTAATCCCTATATGAACATAGTGTAACACATCTAACTTTTTCTACAAGATTAACATCTGATTAATTAAAACCTCCTAAAAATCAGAACTATTAAGTACTTGGTCTACTCTACCTGAAAACGGCAGCATATCGTTGAAACGTTCAGGTAATTAAAAACGTCGTTTAAGTCCCGAAATATTGTAATATAATAATATTTCGGGACTTAATCGACGTTTTCGTCTAAATACAGTTTTCGTGTCAGGTCGAGAGGGAAGCCAAGTCTATGAGGACCTATGAAAACTAAACCAGCTACTTCTTGTTGCTTTTTTTAATGTTTTAACTCTTCTCCACGCCTTTCCCTAACACAGCCAGGGACTAGATCCCAGCATAATCCAGCTTCTATTTTTATGGTCCATGTGTGAATACGGGCAACGGGTCTGTAGGTGAGCTATGCTAATAAGCGATCCTAATGTATGCAGGTAGGACTTCAAGCTAGGACCCGCATTCTTGCTTGCGTGTAGATGAAAGTGTTATGGTGTTGTTAAGAATAATGATTTTGAAATTAAAGTTATTATTGAGCTGGTTGTTGTTTGAAGAGCGGTTTCTGGAAATTTGCGTGTTTTTTTCTGTCTATGTCTAAGAATTACATAAGTGTGTTTGTGATTTTGTATTTATCGATCAATTTAACTATTCAGAACATAATTCCGTGTTCCAATTTTGATTTAAAATGTTGTTTTAAAAAGTAACTTACTTAACCCTACACTTTTTACAGAAAACTCTGAAACGTGTTAGAAAATACTGTAGGTATCTATTTAATTACCTATGAAAGGTAATAATTCTTTGGAGTCTGCTCTTACTACAACCAACAACATCTCTCACAAACAACACTCATAATCGTTTAACACTTTCTGTTTCGTTGCGCTTAGCAAACTGGTTGAAGGCGATGCCACGTTCCCGTCAGGTACCTTCGAGTTATTACACGTTGTAAATTGGCAAAACTAATAAGTAGTGCTAACTTTGCAAGTGTGTTTTTAAAGTCGGTTTCTTAACAGCGCCTTAAGCGCGACTCCTGACAAGATACTGTACCATTATTTTAATGGAACTTTTTTTTGGATTTCGTTCATATAGTTACGTAACGATACTGATAAACTTGTAGTGAGCATTTTGTCGAATGTTACGTAACAAGTAAAAGCTAGCAAAATACACAGGAGCGTTTTAGAAAGCATTCAGTGAAAATACAGTAAATTTGTAGGTTATATTAAATGTTCGTAGCAATATTTCTTTGTGCTTGGTTCTGTTCGTTGTGCAGATCGACAAATTTAAAAATTGTGAACGTTATGTTACAAGTATTTGTATTTGAAGTCTAAAGGTCGTTTAGCATAGCCGTTAAGCATGTTTTGAGAGGTGTGATCCGAATGAATGCGTTACACATAAATATGTCGTGGGCCCTTTTGCCTCTACCGAGCTCATTTCGGAGGACCACGCCGTTTGGCATGGTAGCGCCGAAAGTAAGCACAGATATCTTCCTGCGATTGTCGCAGAAATTAACCGATCCCTGTGCGCTACGAACCTGTGTGCTAGTCACGCTGCCTCTTCAGAAGGTTTATCAACAAAATTTGCATACGCATAAATAAATACATAAAATAAATATCATGGGACAATTTGACACCAATTGACCTAGTCCCAAACTAGGCAAAGCCTGTACTATGGGTACTAGACAACGGATAAACATACTTATATAGATAAATACATACTCAAAGCTAATAAATACATATACAAAGCTCTTATTGCTTTTCGTGGAGTTACTTCGTGATAGGTAGTCCTTTTAAGGGAATACAAACAGTGTTTACTGCCATTAAGTCATCAATACAACGTAAGTAAAAGATTACTGTGATTTTAAAACAAATCAATATGTGTATGAAACGATATACAATACAATACAATACAATAACTCTTTATTGAACACCACATAACAGTCAAAACAAGAAATAAGGCACAAAGAAAATACAAGGTAGCAATGGGCGGCCTTAGGTAAGAACATATTAAAGCAGGTGGTGCTAATTAAAAAGTTTAAAGTTTAAGTATACTTACTGGGATACATTAACTATTCATTAAAATTTTGTCACATGACTTTTGTAACAACTTTTTCATTATATACAATTGCATTTTTCAACAATTGCTGTACCTGGAAATGGATTGTAATAAATATTGAGTTTTGCTATGAATTCATTCAAACATAAAAGGCTACTCGATACTTAGTTATCAATTCTTTATCAAATGCTGTTATTTTTTATGGCTAGACGCAGAACGCTACGGGATGCAGCCATTTATAGCTCCCGCATATCAAGTAAAAAACAAAATCATATTCCGTATCAATACATCAACCGATGGTGGAAATCTTTTATTCTATCAAAATTAAGTTAGCCCACATAAAAGAGTTTGTTTAAAACATTAGATGTTTTAGATGTTATCGCGTGTGTTTGGTGTCAAAATTCTCGCATCATGCCGAATGCATTTAGGCGCAGCGATACGGATCTCTATGCTTTGTGTTCGCGATCACTTCGTAAACAAGAATAGCGGGAGGCCGTATAAATCATTTTCTGGGATAAAAAGCAGGCCAGCGTCTACTCCGGCATGAGGGCCTAGCTTTATCAATCGTGATTTCATAGTGGCTTTTAAAATATACCAACTAGTGTCTTTGTAAAACTTTGCGTGAGCTCAGCTACTACGGTTAAGTCATTCTACGAAAACTTTTAGATTAGATACATGGAATAAATAAATCATAATTTGAAGTTCTTTAACCCTGTATCGAACCCAGAACTCCAAATGGCTGGCCAAACCCACACGATTTTAAAATGGTAAGTGCACTTTAACTCTCACAATAAAACAGGTTAACGTATCCTTAATAACTCTGTGAATACGTATATTTACAAATCGTTGTCATTTTCCCTGACACGCCATCGCTGATAATTTCCGCATGCTAATAATGAGTATTTACGAAATAACACAAACCGCACTCGGTAATTATGTAATTTTAGCTTCAAGATACGAATTGGATGGTTCTGTTTACTTATGTTAGTGCGGCTGTCAACAGAACTATCGTTGTAAAACGCTGTATTCATTCAGTGAACGATTATAGGTTTAAATATATAGGCTACTCGGCTTGTTAACTTGGAAAACATAAGATCTATAAACAGGTCACACAGGGTACGCTGTCAGCGCGCCGTGCAAATGATTTGTGTCGCGCCGTTAATGTTCGCTATTATATTATCCCGCAATACAATAAAAATACATTTTACTACAATGTAAAAATATGCTCTGCAGTTAAAGAAATGTAAATAATTCTACAATTCTACAGGCCTGGTGGGCCTCGTGACGGATGACAACAAACAATTTTGTAGTTAGGTGCGGTTTTAGATGTAGGTTTTACTTCATCCTGTGTATGTGAGTGTGTGTCTTACTGCAAATGCATTAAGAACGAACAATGTAGGTAACATTGTTCGTTTTTAATGCATTGCACTGTAATGAAGCTAGGTATGTTAGTGACATTTTCGTTAAGCGTTTTACAAACCAAACTATGTAAGTACTTACTTACTTCTTAAACGAAACTTCGTTTAGGACATAAGTAATGTGACATGCAAATAAACGATTTATAATTTAGAATTTTCCATTTTAAGTTTTTGAAACAAAGTTTATGTTCCTATGTCAACTTGATTTCAAAAGACGCTCGCTGCTTTTTGTTGACGGTTGATATAACAGCTTCAACAGTCTTTGCTTCATTTAAAAGTACTTACTGGACTTTTAAATAGGTAGTCATAATAATTGTCACATTACAGTCTTTGTGGGTAATGTGTGTATTGAAATATTTATCAAATAATGGGTATTAATTAATTCAAATGAAGACAAGACAATACAAATTACTCACTTAACCACGAAGGTCACATTGAACTTTTGACCACTGAGTTATCTGGATCTTAACTTAATCGTTAATTAGTTAGTACCAATACGAATTCGCGTTAGTACTTTATCAGACCATAACCTGTATTAAATAACTAATTTTCCATGTTTTATTTTACCGCTTGATCAATTAATATTCTCAGGAAGTTTCATTACTTTTTAATGAAACAAGAACTCCTATCTCAGGATCGCTAATTTTATGTTTTAATTTACGCCTGCGTATCGGATCTTCGCGACAGTAAATCTTAGTAACGGGACGTTGTGCCGCGCGGTTTCTTGCAAAATCATAATCTCGCAGGCATTTTGCTAAGACAGTAGTTGATGAGCAACGCTGGAGCTCTTTTATGAAAACAGTCAAAGTATTTGATAAGGTTGAGTTATTTTATGAAATGTGTAGGTGCTTGCAGGCGGCTCATTTTTAACCGACTTCAGAAAAAGGAGGAGGTTCTCAATTCGTCGGTTTTTTTTTTCATTAGCCAGAAAACACCTGGGTTCTAATTTGGAACGTCTAGTTTGGTGCATAAAACTTGCATGTCAATTTATAACTTTTTTTTAAATAAGATCTAAGGAAAGTAATTAAAATAGAAGGGATAGAAGGGAAGGGAATAGAAGGGAATAGAAGGGAAGGGAGGGAGGGAAGGGAAGGAATAGAAGGGTGAGGGTGAAGTGATACTTATCAGAATACTTTTTTTTAACGTATCCGAAGTTTTACTGTTGCTAAAGGTACAAAATAAATCCTAGCAGAAATGTTAAGTAGTTTTACCGCATTAAAAAAACCATCATGTCCCATTTAAAATTAATTCAAGTTTTGACCCAAAAGAAATTGTGGCGATTAGGTCCGGATTATATTACAATTAAGTTTTTGCTCGTGAGACACATTTTTTGTAAAAAAAGGCGGCGGTTCAGATTTCTTTTTAATAAAATCACTTTGATATCCCGTAATCTGATTACCTAGCTATAATGACTGTGCCACACTATTATTTTACCCTTTACTGAAGGTCATGTAATCCGGGTGGACCTTTTTTTAAAAAATAAAATAAGGCATTATTTTGGATAGTATTCTTTTGAGGAAAAACATTAAAATGCCAAAACAGATTTTTACTGACCACTTTTGTCACAATATAAAAAAAAGAAAAACAGTAAGTATACATTTCATTGAGTTATTTTAAGGCTTGTGTCAGGTTTAACAGTTTTTCACTTGTTATTTTTGTTGTGTTTTGGAAGTGGGCTGGACTCTACATCCGCATATCAATGCACCTGCATCCGCTTTTAAGATTTCTTTAAAATATTAATAAACCACATGACAATAAAATAGTACACCGTGTATTAAAATATGCCATAAAATAGTGCGTCAGACTGTTTCAAGTTTCAATGAAGATGTAAGTAATCAAGTCTGTCATTGATTATGTTTTTAACACTTCTATGGCTACCAATCAACGCCGAAAAATGTTAATTTGTGGACATCCAAGCAGAAAACCAACAATAAGCCAATGATTCAAAATCAATCAGTCCATCTCAATCAATCAATCTTTCTCCTGACACTAATTCCTAAGGCTACTTCAAAACTTGTTCCATGCACCACTGTCAGAGTGTGGAATCGGTTACCTTGTGACATCAGGCAGTCGCAAACTGCCACCCTGCAGAATCGCTTGAGGAAGTACTGGCTTGACGGTTCCTCTTAAATGGATCTTGTATGTTCTCTATTTCGTGTATATGTATTTTTTATATAGTATATTTATTTTATATGTGACAGTTTATCGTATTTATGTTATTGTCATGCATTAGACTGATTCTGTATTTCTATGTAAATGGTTTATGCTTTACTTATTTAGGTTAATTTCAGGTTCCGGTTCTTTTAACTTTTATTTGTATGTCTACTTTTTTCTGATGTCCTGTCAATCGCCTGAAGGTTAACAGGTAGAGATCCCTTCAAAGGATGAGTTCGCCTTCGTAGATTTGTTTTAGTCCTGTTACTTCATATTTTATCGGCAATAAAGAGATATAGTACATACAATTATGTCAACTTTGCTATAAACATTTGGCACTGCAGTTCAATGCCCTTATAAATCAGAGTGCAAACAAAATCCATTCGAAATCTCACTTCCGAAATTGCTCCCGATTTGACATGGAGTCGCCTGGAGCCACCTGCGTCCGTTGACGACTCCTGACATCTGATTTATACAGTGCCCGAGTAAAACGACAAAGACAATACGGAATACACCCCTCTGAAAGGAAGTGGGGAAAAAATTCGATTGGGGTCGATCTCGCTCACTCATCCATCAGGAATAGCGATCTAATGAGATACCTACATTGTAGTCGGATTTTTTGCTAAGAGCGTGTGAGTTTTATAATTTATGGTTAGGAAAGAACAGGTAATTTTTAAAACCTCAAGTTATAGATGTTACGGGCAGGAGATTTGTAGGGGTAAGGTTTGAAAGTAAGTATAAGTAGGTAAGTCGGGTTGAACCAAATTATTTATCGATTCCGTTAATTAATGATATTAAGTCCCTAATTTTCCTACAATCAAGGACAGCCCAAATCAGTTTGAAAAAAAAAAGAACTTTTCCGACGATTTCCTAATTTTTAGGGTTCCGTACCTCAAAAGAAAAAACGGAACCCTTATAGGATCACTTTGTTGTCCGTCTGTCTGTCTGTCAAGAGCCTTTTTCTTTGGAACGCGTGGAGGTAGCATGCTGAAATTAATATCAAATACTCAAACCTGCAGTCCCTTGAAGCTGTGAAAAAATAAACTTCTAAGTCAATGGAATCAAAAGATACAGTCATTTAAAAGGTTGTTTCCATACAAATTGCCGTAGCTACCCTGGAAACCTAAAGGGTACTTCCAGTTATCCTAGAAACCTTTAGCACGACTATTCAGAAAATTCTCAAAATCTTAAATTTGTATATCTATCTGTAGATTTCATGGACCAATATAAGTTGACCCCACACTGCGTACATTTTGCTTATGAGCAGGGCTCTGCTAACACTGGACTTCTAAAACACTGGGGAAAAGCGTTAAATCCTTTGTACGGAACCCTCGTGCGCGAGTCCGACTCACACTTGTCCGGTTTATTTTATACGATAGGGAAGGTAAACAAGTAGGTTGGACGCCCCGGGTAAATTCGTTCTTTATAAAGAAATGACAGATATTTTATTCTCACTCTCTCTCCTCATGCTATGCTCTTCATTAACTAAGCTTAAGTAGCCATGTGTGTATTATTTTAACCCCCCTGAGCCATTCTTTAAAGAGCAAACGTTATGAGAAAACCTCAACATCGAACGCCATAAACATAACTATTAAAATATTTCAACACTGTTCCACCCATGTTCGCACTTTAAAATATTGAATACAAATTCCATACGTTCAGTATCAGACAGAGGTGCTGGATGGACGGGACGGGGCGGCTTATTGCTCTCAAAAACTGACATCAATTAAGAAATAACTAACTATTTCAAAAGGCCTACTTCCATTCGAAATAACTTTAAATTGTTACTCTATCTAAAAGACATAAGGCATTGTATTGAACTGGCGTTGCAAATTGTTAAATCCCTTTTGGAAATTGGCATCTCTAGTGGGAACGCGAGTATTGACTGCGCACGCGGCGCTTTGATCGTGTTTCGTCGGCGCCTGAACATCTTTGCATCCGTCTCTTTCTCCAGTTGCCAAGTGTGAAGATAAAAGCTTTAGCCAGCAAAAAAAATCTGTGGAAAAATTCAAGTTACCTTTTACCTTAGGAAAGGATAGAGACAATTGTAGGGTCATAAGTGACTATACTGGGATGACTTCACTAGTCATAGAAAATATAGAAAATATGGAGATGACATTGAAGGAGGGCGTATGGCTTCAAAATAAAATTGGCAGCATTATACTACTGCAATGATACACTACATATTTCTAAATAAATAAAGGCGTCCAAGCGGGCGAAGGAGGGAAACTTTAAATACTGACTGTAACAAGAATAGGTAAGCAAAAAACCAGAAAAATTTCATAACTCCGGGGATCGAATCGGGATGCTTGGCATTCCTTGTCACGTGCTAAGTTAAATTTATTAAATTCATTAAAGTTAGTACTAAACAAGATAAGTTAGTTTCCGCACCTTGGTCTCATACTGTTCATAATATACAAGTAGACATTTTATAGGTGAAAATTTATTGTAAGGTAAATAATGTTCCAAACCGTGAGCAAGTCTGTTATAACTTTGATTTTAGTTTACGATTAATGAAGTGTGGTTCAAGGTAGATTTGGGTTATGATGGTGTTATAAAAAAAAACAATCGTAATTTGATGGATACTTTTAAGTACCAGTTAAATCCGCGTTACATTTACCTTTTCGCTTTAACTGCTGTCGATCTGATACTTGGTCCTTGAAGCTTCTATATGTATTTAAAGAACACTTTGACGTGTTTTCGACTGTGACAATCTGCTAAAACGAAAGCAAATGATAGAAAGTTAGTCGGAAGTTATCGTTGTCTGTCATTTGTACCACTTATTTGCTCCCAAATGCTACTTCTAATTCTTCATATTTCCGCTTTACACATAAATTAGAAATAATATTCGTCGAACACTTCCAGAGAGGCTGTCGTGCCATCTAAAATGTAATTGAAAATTACGTGTCATAAACTACATTCACATTTTAATAGACTACGTTACACCGCCATAATTGTTTCCTTTATTGATGTTGCTGCGATCGTTTATATACTTAGATAAGCAGGACACGGGGCGTTATTTTTAATTATGCCTTTATTCATCTCAGCGGTCGGCGTAACGAAGTCAGAACAATTTTATGTCGCTCATAAGAAAGCTTAATGCGTAATCCAATTCGATTTTCGGAACATTTAATTGTATGACTGGATCTGATGAGATGCGAGCGACGAGATTAAAGTAGACTAAAAGCCGTATTTTAGCTTAATGGCAGTGTCCGAGGATGTGCTCGTATTAAGAAATAAATGCTACGTTACAACGTTAACGTACTGTAAATTACACACGGGGAAACCGGTCGTAGATTAAAAACCCTGTGAAATTAAGCCATGATTTTGCGGAATAATGTAATTAAATGTTTGTTTACTTCGTTGTCATGAAAACTGGTTTATTTAAAGTTAATACCAATCTGGGGAAATCTTTTTTGCTAATTTGTAGAAATTAAAGAGGAAATTTGTGCCCACACACTGTTTCTTTATTTATATTCAACTGCGAGTGCACTTCAGAAGGATCTGACTTTTTAATGGAGTTTACCGGAGGAGTTGTAATGACTTTATCTTAGGAATGGACATCTTACCGTATAACTAGGGGTTTAATGCCTTCTCAAACAACATATGCGATATGGAAGCAATCTAAAACAACCTTTCCAATAGTAGGATTTCTCAATCTACCTATTTAAAATATTATTTCACAGTTAATTTCACAGCTGACATTCCATTACCATTTCGAGCCTATATACGAGCCTAATAATAACAGAAGTTCTGCTGGTGTGACTGCGTTACTATCAATTCCATCCATCCTATCAAAATGTGTTAGGTACCTATATTATGTATACTTACCTAATTATGGGTGCTAGTCTTCGCTCAAGGCTTTGCTGCAGTGCCCCTTGTCCTTTATCACCAAAATACCAAACCTTGCAACAACCATGGGGCGCATCATATATAGGGCCATTTACGGGGCCCTGGGCAACTAATGTGTGCCTCAGAAGAGGGGCTTACCAAAATGCTAAAATTCTTGAGCAAAATGTAAGGAGAGTTGAGCGTGAAATCTGGGGACGATAATTTCGAGAAGCCAATACAAATTGATGAGTGCACACAGGTCGTAATCATAAAGTACCTCTCAGATGATTGAAAAGTTATTTGTTTTCATTGAAATAGCTACGCTGAACTCCAAGCCGTAAAACTTAAGTAGGTCACACCGTTCCGCTACTCCAGCGTTCCACGTTAAAATTATTGATTAATAACAATTATAAAACAACACTCGTAAAGGGTTTATTGGCGAAAAGGAATGGCGCGCAGAAGTAATCCGGCGCCTACAGTTAAGGTGTTACTGCAGGTGTGAGAAATATTGGAGAATTTGGCTTGCGTACGTCCAATCCTTTTTGGGTGTAATTATTAATTTCGTATGCCTTCAACCATCCATTATCCACGCTTGTTGCGACGTTGTTAGTAAACCCTTATTTACTCGGGTGTGGATAGTGTCGTGCCAGTTGCCTTACAATGCTGGGCCGCTAGGCTCCGGAATCAGGAGTGAACGATTAACCAAGACAATGTAAGGCAACTCGCGCGATATTTTCGCGTTCTGTATAAATTAGACTTAAGCTCAGTTTTTTGTCGTCGTTGGATTTGAATGTGCGCCTTTGATCAACAAATTTCACTTTGGTTTGTAAGGTTGATAAATGTGTTAATTCCACGTTGGATTTGCTTGCCGATAGTTAGCGTCCAGAATGATAATATTGACAAAACAAGATGAAGTCGGTACTTCATTTGGGTTTCGGTTTTGATAATTTGACTTTGACGAATGTTCCGACAGGCGACACGAAATCACTATTTTAAGGACCCATGTATAGAAGATCACTTCGTTGTCCGTCTGTGTGTTAATCTTAAGGAAAAATCCGAAAAACTTTGGTTGCGGAACCTTCGGTGCGCGTCAGACGTTGGCCGGTTTTTTGTAATAAATACATACACCTACGCGCTATAAGAGCAATATCACAGTTAGCGTAGGTTCCCACGCATTTAATGATTCGACTGCTCGATTGATCAAAGCCTCTGTATCGCATATATCTCTTGTATAGGGCTGCCAAGTCTTAAAGCGTAGTCTTTAACCTACAAGTTGAACGGCGCAGTCGGGGCATTAGAGAAAAATTAAAAATTGAACTAAGCAACTTTACGACCCGTGGAAAACCAATACAATTAAACCATTTCATTTCGACTTTTTTTTAAGAAATAATCCAATAATAGCACAGTTTTCTCTGATAAGATGAGATAATTCTGTATATACCAAGTTTTAAGTGTATAATATTTTAACCTCCAGCGCAAAAAGAGGGTATTATAAGTTTGACCTATGTATGATTGTATGTGTGTGTGGATGTATCTGTGTATCCGTCTGTGTAGCTCTAAAACGAATGGACCAATTTAGTCGCGTCTTGTTTTTAATCGAAAGCTAGTTTATTCGAGATGGTTCTTAGTTAAAGCATCAAAATCGCTTAAACTGTTTTTGAGATACTGAACTTTTAAATTAAAATGTCGAGAGTTTTTCAACTTTTCTAGGTTGGTAAGGTTTATCTGCCTTTTCATGGCTGGCCATTTTATTTCTGCAATTTTTAAAGATGGCAACCCCTACTCGGGCACCGCGAATCTGCGTCCAGCCCTTTGGACCGTGAGCGCCGATACGACGACGATTGTTAATGTAAACGGACACGATCAATAAGCAGCCTGCTATCACTTCATCGGCGACATTGACATGTTAAAAGGTGACAAATATGCGGACCGTTTTAAGAAGCCTGTAAGTATGTTGCCATTTTACTGCACACACTAATAGCATGTATAGCTGAACCCTGTCGTGGGAAAATACTGCTCAGTCAGAATATAGCCAAAGAGTAGTCCACAGCTATTCCTACATCAAAACAAGGCAGTAGTGAAATAAACGGTAGCTCAAGCACTAGTTTTCACCAAGAAGCGAGTAGTAACGTTATTGTATCGCCATCGAGAAAATTTGGTCGAGTTTAGCTGTCACAGGCCAAAGCACGAGTATTCGAATGCTACGTAACGTAATCGAGTGGAGCGTTATCGAGAAAATTTGTATGACGTTTGGAACAGCGACGCCGTGAGCGTATTTAAGAACAAAAATTTAATAATGATGTTTCTGGATGGCGATATGATAACGACTACGTTATGAAGGATTCATGAGGAGAAATGTGTTATTGAGACAACGTATAATAACACCAAAACACTAGGGGTAAGTAGTTGTGAGACTCCTTCAAAACGAATTATTAATCTTTACAAGCCTTGATATTTTTTAGACAAGGTACTGACCAGCGATTGACCTTTATCCCGCCTGATGGAAAAGAGAAAGTTAAATATTTTAATTTAGCCGTATGACGGCATAAGAAACCTTTCTTACACGAAATCAATATTTATTTTCGAGCCACTTCGGAATCGCGATCCTTTTCGTCCATCAAGCCGATGCCGACTCCGAACCAATTTCAATTAAGTAGTAACAAATCTCTAGTCTTGATTACCTACCTAATGCCTCAAACGCCCCGTGGGTCCGTGGGATCATAATCGTCTCCCATCGCCTGTCACACGACATCTGAAATGACAGAGTGTTGACATATGGCCCGATAGCGGCAACTTTGATGAATAGCTCCGCCGACTTTTGTGTCCGAGACATGATAAAGTCCCGATTTGACAAATCATTGTAGATTTACATCTTTTAATAATATAAATTATTCGAGTTAAACATAAATAACGTCAGTTTTTATTTATTCATAGCATTTCCGAGTTTCGCTGTGGGATGATGAATTTTAGAGTTGTTTTTTGGCGTGGGAGACGTAATTTTGTTAATAACATTATCAAACCTTAAGATCTGGTATTATTATCATTAAATAAAACCGTAAGTAATAACATACTTACCTGTCGAGATACTGTTTTTGAATGGTTCGCAGTCCAGAATTGTATAATTTTATTCTCATTTGCTTCGGCGTCGTTTACATGTTGTGTCTTGCATATGTGAGCGTTTACATTACATTAATAGTGGCAAAATTTGTTGGAAAACCGTACCTACTCTCATTACTTGTTTTTAAATAGTAAGTTAATCTTTAGAGGAGACAGAAGAGCCTTTGCAATATTATTTTCTGCTACTTTTCGAGATACGTCTACGCTCATGTCTAAATTGTTACTTCCTACAAACTGAAACCAAATCACTCTCATACTAATTCCAAAATACGCACATAGTCAACGTTATAGCCTGACCAAGGATTATCGCGTTAACATCAGTCTCCTATATTTATCTCTGCTCTGTGGGTTAGTGCTATAATAAAATTCATCTTTACTCGGTACGCTAAACGTTCTTCCATTTCTATTTCACTGAATATGCTTATTGCTAATATTAAACACAGAGTGAATTCTTAATTTTACGAACCAAGATGATTTCATCATACTCTGTAACTCTTACAAAAGAAGCGATAAAACAAATCAATATTCAATTTACAGCATTATCCCATTAATGTGATAAAAGCAGAGCCATTTGTTGCGTAACACTTCATGTTCATAACGCAATTACTGCCATTTAACCTTTCTTAGTCGGTTTATGAATAACTCAGAAGGATGCGAGTCGATATAGTTGGTAATGCCACCTGAACTGGATCTACAGGAATGTCGCAGCCAACTTTATCCGATAATTTTTTTCATACATTGGTCCGAACTTGATTATTTATCTACATTTTGATCGTATTTTAAAACTGGTTCATTAATGATCATAACTTTTAATTTATCCCTCGTTTGCGTTGCAGTTGCAAATGCACTGCGTGTGATGTAGATTTATTTTATGGCATAGATTTCTATCGCTTCATCATTCTTGATAATATATTTTTAGTTTGGACATGCAAACAAAATTCATAGAACAAAGTTTAAATAAGTACTGATTAATTAACCATTCAAACATCTTTGATTTTAATTCTGAGTCTGTATTCGATCATGTTCCAAAACACGAGTTACCATGTAGGGAAAGAGATGATCAGATTGCCCTCCATATAGCTTCTGTACCTCTTTAAATTTTTACAACAGGTGTACAATAAAACAATTTATTGAAAGTTAATTCGCCCTTTACACACTGCGGACATTGTTTGGAATACTGCTCTGGGTACTTTGTAGCTGCCAGAGTGTGCTCCCGATGCGCCGATTCATGTAAAAACATTGTTGTGATAAACATGACTTGATTACACCGCAATTTACCCGAGATGGAAAACGGGCTCTATAAATATTTATCGTTCCCTATATCCCTTGCTCGAAATTATACAGTTGATCGCGAAAGTTTTTACCTTATCGCACTACAATAGCTTCGCGCTACCGTCGTAAATGGCGATTACTCTAGCCGCTTCATGGTAAAAACTTCGTGGTTATACGCGATTCTCGACAGTAAAGGGCTATAAATTTATGCTGGACAACTGGGAATGAATGGATACATGTCATGGTTGTTACTATAAATCATTTTTTTCGCAATAAATTATTACATTAACACATTGACAGCGGCTCGTGGCTCCGCGCGGTGCCAGGGAACACAACCATAATTATCATTTTGATGTTTCTGTTTAATTGCAGGACATGCAAAACCAGAATTATAATTATTACCTATTTTATAATAGCTGATGAGCGTTATTATCAACCTGTTTGTAGTTTCAAATACTAGGAATCTTTACATGTACGTTTCGATGAAGATGGAGGTGGTCACGTACCTAATGATACTACCGTCTCGTGGGAACTTCAAATAACATGAACAAAACGATTTGTCTTACACCTAATCCGAATGTTAACCATTGAAATACACGCAGTTACATATCGTAATCTACTTAAAAAATGGTGTTAAACAAATATCTAACGGCGATTAATAAATGTACATTGCCCACGCAATGCATTTGGACTCTTGATCAGTTGTTAGCGGGCGGTCGGAGCCACCCAGAGGTGTGCACATCTCCAACTAAATCGAATTATAACACAGCAAACATATGTATTCTCTTCTTTTTAAGTAACAAACCCTTAACTTCACAACAGAGACAACAAACTTCAACGGCAACCATTGTGTTAACTGCAAAGCGTTAGTTGGTATTATAGATAGTAGAGCATAGTAAATCAGTCGTGTTAAAACACCATATTTGTTCTTTTGATCAGACCGCAGTGGAGAAATCTGTTTTACATAAATGTTGATATTCAAAAACGTCGAAGACAATGACATATTACAAAAACAAATACCACAACGGCGAGAAGTTGAGTCTTGATTAACGTCTGGAAAGTCTAGTGTGTTGTCTTCATTAGTAAAGTACTTGACAGTTTTCGCACTAATAAATTTCAATTCAATGACACTGGCAGTGGACGTAAATGGTTCAACAGAACGGTTGAAACGAAAGGTCAATCCAAAGAACGCTGGTGAGTATTTGAGTCGTTACCGAGGGCATTCACTAGAGCTGTCGGGCCCTTGTTACACGCTGACGTCCGTCACTCAGGGTCCAGCTACGCGAGAACAATTTGCAAGGATTTGCGTTTTCTACGATCAAATTTAAATTTCCGAGCAGTTCGACTGCAAATTTGTAGAGTAGTCTGGTTTCAAGGAGACGATTATCTTGATCAGAGCTACGTTTACAATACTCCAGACATGATGCCTCTGTGCTCGGTTTACTTTCCCTTGTTTACTATAAAATAAACTTTTGTGTAAGGAGTTGTATGTTAAGGTATAAAAATCGTTGCCTGATGTGTCGCAAAAAAAGTATGTTGGCAACTTGGTAGAGAAATTACTTCACCACCCTTATGTTCAATGTAATTTTCACATATTCATCTATTTTATATAGTAGTTCAAGGCGTCAAATCAAAATTTATTCAGTAAGTGGGTGGTTAAATGCTCTTTTGCACGTTATTTTTTACTCTACCAGCGTTTTCGGAAAGACCATGATTGCCAAGAAAACTATACATAAAGTATTTTTTCTATAAACCAGTTTCAATAGTTCCTACAGTACATAACCACAAATGAATTATAAAAAAAGAAAACTGATTAATAAACAAAACAAAATTACCTTTTAACATTGTATGTACAGTATTAGAATATGAACATTTTACCATTCGAATTCTGGCAAGAACCAAATAGAATATGTATTTTTTTATTTAATTTTATTGGAATTACCTATTGGAAGTACCTATTGCTTATTTATGTGCACATAATAAGTTCCTGAAAAAAAAAAAAAAACAATTAAACACAAATCTTTTGCTAACAAACTTTGTCTTTTATAAAAACTTATTGCAAACATTCCTTGCCTTGAACCTATAATTCGTCGCAACGAAACCGCGCGTCTTGGCCCAAGAATATTGTTAACGCTTTGCCCAGGCGCAGCTCTACGAGTATTTGCATGCGCTCGTTAACGCATCGCCAGAATGACGCGTGACGTCTCTGACGCCTGTGACACCTGTGACGCGAGTGACACGCGTCCAAGCATGCTGATTGTTCCAGCCTGCCTACAAACAAGGAACTTGAACTGCAATTTGCATTGTTCCAATCCCCATTACATTACAATGAATAAAGCGTGAGAGTAAAAAGTCTGCTAAAACATTCTTAAAACTTGTGTTCAGTAGTGTTTAATGTTAATAAAAACTTGCTTCAGGGCTGAGAGGGAATTAAAAATAAATTTGCTGCAAAGTGTAGGCAAAATAAAGTTGGTAAATTTTAACGCTTTGGTGGACTGGGTAGCAGTACCGTTTACCTTCAGTAGGGAGGCCCTCTTTTGGGATAATGGCGATCCTAGATTGCACATGTTAGGATAAATTAATATCAATCAAAAGTACGTAACTAAGATAGGTAAATTGCTACATATTTACGTCTTCTAAAATATAATGTTTACTTCCCGTATGTCGAGTAGAGACTAAATTGTCCAAAATCGTGAACGAAAATTCAACTTTAAGTACCTTACCTCACACGAAAAACCATTTAGTTGGTGTTGTGGAGTTCGTCCAATCATCGCGGTTTGATTGAATGTCTGCAAACGTCATTTAGCGGTCGTTATCCACGCTCAAGGCGCGACTGGGTATCGGACCATCATCAGCCAATAAACATTTCATTGCCAGTCACTTCTTAAGTCAGCCTTCATTTTGCCATTAATTAAGCGGGGTTCTCACTGCGAGCTGTCCGTAAAACCCCGTCTGCACCTGTATGAAATATTATGCATGTGTGCTGCATTAGATTGAACGGCTGCGGCACAAGAGAGTTAGAAGTGACCAAACGAACACGGCAATCTGTGTAACCAGCACGATTTTTGTGTAATTTTGATTTTACATCATTTCCATTTTACACGTATTAACTCGTAATACTTAGTACATTGTTTCTAATACTCTTTGCTACGGGTATGTGTTTATAGAGTTTAATGTTAAGAGTTAAAAGGAGTTCGCAATGGGAATTGCCTTATAAATGTAGCAATTTTAAAAATCTATCGTTTAGGAGAGTTTAAAATAAATTATGCAACCATCGTTATAATTCTGATTGTTGATAAGTGTTGAAAGCAAGTTTTAAAGTGGTAGTTGAACGGTCATAATCATAAGTTAGCTTTTCAGTATGAGTATTTGTAAGGAACTCAGACTCCGAGAATCGCCTCACCGTTTGGTTTAAAGTTTTAAACTCTTCTTAATAGTCTAGTCTATTTAGTGGCACTAAAATGTTTATTGACAAATCGTTGAAATCGTTTTGTAATTTAACGAGGACTGACAAATGGCGACTCAGATGTCCGTATCTTTATTTAATTTAGTGTCCGTAATGAATTTGAAAACGGCCTATAAAAATTGGCGATTAAGTGCGACCGTAAACTGTCTGCATTAACCTTTCACCGCTTAAATAGTCGGGAATTTTTGCAGTTCCACAGTTTAAGGAGTTTTAAATGCAGATTATTGGAAATCAAAAGTTTTTTTCTGTGAAGTTTAACTTCTTATAGCTGAGTTTGGTGACCCATGCCGCAATACAGCTATTAAATATTATAGCTGAGTTTACCTGTCTAACGAGGTTCACGCCACCACGTTTTTGAACACTTACTACTAAGCCGTACTTAGAAGCAGAGATGACACAACAATTCAGATAGTTTATTTTTTTTGTTATTAATAGCTTTGTTCAGTGTTTTTTTTTGTAAGTTGATTGTTAATATCAATAAAAAACATTTTGTAGGTAAGTACTTTAAGAACCAAACATTTCTACTTTGAAAATATAATGCGTAGACTATTGACAGAATTTTTTTTGTTTTTAACTTTAACACACATGAACCATGAAACAAATAGCTCTTCCCAACATTAAGGTGCACATTACTCTCCATAATTAAAGAATCGTGAGCTGATTTAAATTCAATTTCGTTTCCTAGGCGTTCTCCATCATCAGGACCGCCTACAAGGAGCCTTCCTAACGAAATTACACACTAATTAGTTCTACAGATATTTGTTTTTTTTTTTTAACTATAACCGGCGCCAGTGGGCGATAAAACTAACAAAATTAGTCGCAGTCGAAACAAAACAACAGGGTGTTTTATGGGGTCACCGTAGGCTGGGAGTTTAAATTTGGTCAAGGTGCTTTTTGGATACGGATATGACCTATTATGGTGGGCACATTTTTTTTCCTACTTCGATTTTGAAAATGAATTGAAGCATAGTAATGACATTTTTAATAACAGTTTTAAATGATTCGCGGTTATTTGCATTAGACATAACCTATAAGGTAATCGCGGTGAATATCCCGTTTTCATTATGTCTAATGAATTTCATAATTTGTTCAACTAACTAGCGGAACTCTTACTTCAGACAATGTTAATGGATCGTTTTATATTTCATCAATACGAGCCATGCTTATTGTAATGTAACTTGCCATCGTGTAGATAAAAAAAGTGTAGGTATACTTAAAATTAAAACAAACAAAAATTAACTTGATACTAAAAATTGGTACAGGGCAGCTCAAAGTACGATAGATACTAAATATTACCAAGATAAAAGTGATAGCCTGATAGCTATCTCTCAACACAGAGGGCCAATGCACTTTCTACGCACATTTAAACTCACAACCGCCTTAATTAACATTTGTCACACTCGTGACCACCAATTAATTTAATTTAAAATTCCGGGTGCACCAATTGACAAAATGACTCCTTATTGTCACGAGTTGAGTTCCTGTAATTAAACAGGTAATTTCTCAGACGACACCCAACACGACATGTGACGTCAGTTGTTCGGTAGATCTCTGTGACAGATGAATAAGTGCGTGTCGATGAGGTTTAATGGGCGTCAATGGGCGGGACAATGATGGTATCGTCGCCGGCGCAGATTTTATCGTATCTATGAGCTGATAAGAGTCTGATTGCCGGCAGTTTCAAAGGCAAATTGCGATTGGTAACTAAACCGCGCGCGGTGGTCCTCTGTGCCGATCAGGATGCCATGTTGTATGCCGATCGGTGTAACGTGTCTGCAACTCTTTAATCTTTAAAGTTACTTAGATGTCTTAAATACATATTATTTCGTCAAGGTTTTCTTTGATACTCCAGGTATTTTGTGTTCCACTGTTGTGCGAAATCCTCTCGTTTTTCCTGTCTCGCTTATTGGCATATGAACACTTGCCATATGTCTGGTAGACATGATATTACCACTATTCATAAACGTCACTCAAGCCTCCATTAGTTAAAATAAGTTTTGTCTTCTTCTTACTAACGAAAATGTCAATGTGATAAAAAAGGACGAACGGACTTTAACGGCATTTTAGTTAAAATAGGTTTATTTCTAATAGAGATAAGACTTTAGATCGTTTCGCCATCTCTTTTTTGATCTGCCTTCTTGTCAGATGTTATTAGATTTTTTTTTATACGACGAGGAAGGTAAACGAGCAAATGGTATAAGATAACAATATTATTATGCTCACTTCAATCAGGCGCCATTGACACATCCCGTACTTACGAATCCCTATGAACCTACTATTAATACCTAATTGACTGTATCTGCAGACATCACCACATAACAACTCGGTTCCTGTCAATAACGCAATCACTGTCAGGTGTGGGAATTCACACGAAAGCTATTCTAACCCCCGAAATCTAACATAAAAATTATCCTTGCACTGGCCACTAAATATTGCACATAATCACATTTCCGTGGAGTAATGACACACAGTATCAGTGTGGCAAATCACTGTGTAATGTTTGGCCCGTGGGAAAGAGTGATTTGTCAAATGACAATCAATCCGTGGTGAATATTTTATAGCTTTACTTTATAAAAAGTTTCTAAGTCTTACACGCTACAATACAATACAATAGTAGTTTATGCAACTGCTACATAATGAGGGTCCTTAAAACACGAGTGTGTTTTTATGAAACGAGGCGAAGCTGTTTCATAATAGGATCACACGAGTGTTTTAAGACCTAATTATGTGGAGTTGCATACATTACTTTATCTACACACATATTATAAGTACTCTAAGATGAGTTCAGAAGCCGAAGGCATGTATCATACCCATACCTGTTACGAATTTGATTGTTTTTTTTTTAAATCGTAGACAAACATACCGAGCCGACGTTTCGTAAACTATTTTTTTTTTGTAAAACAAAATATCACATGATTAATTATACATGTCAGACTGAACTCGACTTATATACGTGAGTGATCCGTTTTATTTCACTATGATTGTAAATTACGTTGGTTGTCAAATTCGAAAAATCGAATTCGATATCGAAAAGTCATTACGACATCGAATTCGATATCGAAAAGTCATTACGACATCGAATTCGATGTCGTAATGACTATTACTTTACTGCTGGACCTGCTGGTCGTGGTGAGGCGACGATGTACTGCAATGCAGGTCATTTTCTACGGTTTCTGAACGCATTATAGAGGACTTATGATATGTGTGTAGATAAAACTCTTTATAACTCTCACCACATAACAAACTAAACAGAAAAAGGCTCACAGAAAATTACCGATAACAACGGTAATCGCTATAAAGCGATTTTTACCAGGCGACCATAAAGGAATGAAGAAAACATCAGAACAAAGCAGGTGGTGCAATTTAGAAAATATTAATATTTAACTGAAAACACGTATTATAATAAGCATAAATACACATTTACATTACATAAATAGCAACATACGGACATGTCAACACATACCTTAAAAATATAGTCGTACTTATAGGACTCGTGCACAAAACACGTTAATTTTCATGTAAGATTTTTGCCCTGCGACAACCACACTTTTATACAGTGCAACAACTAGCCCGCCGGCCGCGATATGTGCCCTGGCTGTTTTATTGTTATCTCATTGTAAACAATATTAGTACCTATTTTATTTTATTAAACTCTAATAGTTCGGATTCCTCAATTTCAGTAACATTGTAAACGCATAACACATACATTGTAAACATAAGTTTCATAACATTAGCTAAACAGTACTATGTTTATTGAGAAAACCTGAAAGAATTTCAAATGTCAAAGAATTACCCGGTGCCTTTACCGCTTAGAAATTCATAAAAGTAGCAGAAAAATCGTAAAACCACGTACCTAAATTATATCGGCAAGGAAAAAAGCTGTAAACTATTCGTTGTTGGTCACAGGGTGTCAATAGCTAATGATCGCAGGAACCAAAGTTCGTTGGAGCCCTCTGACCTTAACAACACCATTAGGGTTGAGGTTGACACATTGTCACACCACACGGCAATCCCGAGGCGTGAGAAACTGTCACATTTTACCATCATTTCCGCAAATGAATTTCAAAAGAGGACTATAAAATAACAATGGGATTGTAAATCCATTGATTTACGTTTATAACCGCGGGGCAGTCTTCAATATTTAAAATCGCAGATTTTTCATTCAGATCATGGACTTAATAGTATAAATACGTACGTGAGAGTGGCGGGTTAGCACGCAAAGTGCATTCGGATTGTCGTTATGTTTATTTATTGTCTCCTTCATGAATGAGTTACTTACTGTTTACTCTGCTTAAAGGTCGTATAAATTTTACTATTCAATTGAGAAACACTTCGGGTAGGCAGATGAGTTTTGTTTTATTAAGTTACTAGCTGTAGCCCGCGACTTCGTCCGCGTAGAATTTGTTTATTGCTATACCGCGGATATAATTAAGTCCTGTATAACAATTAACTGTCCATTATTCCATGCGTTTAGGTCTATTTAATTTGGGAAGCCATTCTCAGGAATGATGGCCTAGGAGCCTAGATGTTATTTTTGGATTCTTTTCATTGCAGGGGGGCTACGCCCACTGATAAATCTGCTTACTGCAGCGTAACGAGTTACTTTTTCTTACTTACTTATCGTATGGAAATAGAATTTATTGTGGAGTTAATAATTTAACATAATGTTCATTACTTATCAAAATCCAGAAGCAAATGGTTTCGGGAAGAATTATTTGTACGCTTCTTGTTACGGGGGGGGGGGGAAGGGGGGGAGGGTGTTACGAACCCAAAGTGAGCGACACTTTGGGTTCGTAACACCCTTCCCCCCCACAGGAGCGCCCCCTCCCACTTTGCTAGCAGCAGCGCAGTGGTTTGGTACTTCTCAATGTTGTCTTAGAGGAAGCGTTGTAGATTTGTATACTTTTTTATTTTCCTTCCGGTGGCGTAGTGGTTCGCTAATTATCAATGTCTTGCAGGAAAGAGTTGTATTTGAGTTCTTTTTATAGCGGGGGGCGCAGCCCCCCGAGCCCCCCCCCCCCCCCTCTTACTTTTCTGCGGCGTAGTGGTTCGCTACTTATCAACGGCTTGGAGGAATGAGTAGTGTTTGTGTTGTTTTTATGGCGGGGGGCTGCGCTCCCCGAGCCCCCCTCTTTCCTTCCGGTGACATAGTGGTTCGCTACTTACCAATAGTTTGGGGGAATGAGTAGTGTTTGTAATGTTTTTATGGCGGGGGGCTGCGCCCCCCGAGCCCCCCTCTCTTTCCTTCCTGCGGCGTAGTGGTTCGCTATCTATCAATGGCTTGGAGGAATGAGTAGTGTTTGTATGCTTTTAATGACGGGGGGCTGCGCCTCCCGGACCCCCTCTTTACTTCCGGCTGCGTAGTGGTTCGCTACTTATCAATGGCTTGAAGGAAAGAGTAGTGTTTGAGTACTTTTTATGGCGGGGGGCAGCGCTCCCCGAACCCCCCTCTTTCCTTCCGGTGGGGTAGTGGTTCGCTACTTATCAATAGCTTGAAGGAAAGAGTAGTGTTCATGTTCTTTTTATGACGGGGAGCTGCGCCCCCCGAGCCCCCCCTCTTTCCTTCCGGTGGCGTAGTGGTTCGCTACTTATCAATGGCTTGGAGGAATGAGTAGTGTTTGTACTGTTTTTATGGCGTGGGGCTGCGCCCCCCGAGCCCCCCCCTCTTTCCTTCCGGCGGCGTAGTGGTTCGCTTCTTATCAATGGCTTGGAGGAAAGAGTATTGTTTGTGTTCTTTTTATGGCGGGGGGCTGCGCCTGCTGCTGCTGCTGCTGCTCTTTACTTGCTTTCCTTTAGTTGAGTGGTCCGCTACTAATGAATATTCTGGAGGCAGTAACTTTTTACACTTCTTGTTGCGGGGAGCTGCGTGAAAGAGGGCCCCGGCAGTACAGGAATCAAACGGTTATGAAAGTAGAGGATCATTAGATCCTCTACTTGAATAAATGCACTTTTTTCTGTAACATTTAAAATCCACCGCTATCTTTGTACCTACTACACACAATAATGAGGTACTATTAGTAAACACCAAAGAGTTTATGCATTGTAGTGTTCTGGAGTAAGGTTAATACTGTAGATCTATGGTTAAAGCAAATGTCATAGTGGCAGAAGCGTTTACTTCATATCACGTTTGTTGTTATTCGAATGATTGTATTTTTTGCTCTCTCTCTGTAGTTATTTCTTTAAGGACCTTGACGACTACTGTGATTTTACTTGTGCGATGCCGATAATTGCACTCTGGATCGGATTTACAATTTCGGCTACACGATTGCGGATGACAGCATCAAGACTAAACAGTGGCATCAATAATGCTCGTATTGTGTGTTGGAAGAAGATCTAATGTTTTTAATTGTATAACAGTGAATTTTAAATGAATAAATGACATAATAGTACACATTATGCTGTTTTACTATATTCTTTATTTCTTAAGTTTTTAAAAATAGCTAAATATCCATTAAAAAGAGATTCAATTGATCGTTTTCGCTGCAGAACCGTTTCACTACAAATGTCATATTGACATACCATACATTTGACAAAGAATTCAATATGAAATGTATTAAGAGAAGGTTCCACGGAATCGCGCGAACTGAATCGTTGTTGATCGTATGACTGTGGAACCGTATCACTGCAAATGTCACATTGACGTACCATACATCTGCCAAAGAAATCATTGTAAATTTTGTTGTGAAAAGGTTCCTCGGGGGTACGCGATTCGATTTTCTCAAATTATCGTTATCCCGCGGGATTTTTGCTGTTTTCCAGGATAAAAAGTAGCCTATGTTATTCCCGGATGTTCAAGCTATCTTTATTTCAAGTTTCACCATGATCGGTTGGGCGGGTTTTGCGTGAAGAGGTAACAAACAGACAAACAGAGAGACAGAGAGACAGAGTTACTTTGGCATTTATAATATTAGTTAGGGTTAGGATTAGGATTAGTTAGGATTCTCGCAAGCTGGAGAGCGGGGAGCTTTTGAATTGGATCACAAAACTACCTAACGTGGTTTTAGAGTCGTTTGCACTTTCATGGCTCGAGTGCAGATCTGGACGTACTTGGCAAATTTCTACTTGTAGCACGTTTTTAGGGTTCCGTTTTTTTTATCCTGTGTTTTTAATGAGATTTAATTAGATGTAAGCAAGGTATATTTAACTTTAACTGTTTTTCGTAGATTTGTTGCTGTAAACACAGTATTTTTATTCTAATCAAAGAAAAAAGAGATAGCCAAAACAAAAACTGTTTCTTTGTAAGTCGTTAATTAGCACATGTACGGACACTTTCACTTTGGAAGACTACCAAAATAAACATCTTTCCGAAGTCACATCTTATTCTAATTAGTTCTTTCGGAGTTCCAATTAGTACGATTGGTTATCGGTGCACCGCGGCCGCCGCTCCGCGTACGGTGGTTAACATAAACTGCACAGATAAAATTTAAACCCCTTAATGAACTCTCTCAGATTGCTTTATTAACTCCCGAGATAAATAAATTCTGGTCAGTTTGTTGCATTGCCACTTTTAATTTGTTTAAAGTTTGCGTCTGATTGTGTTTCCTGAGTAATGTTGGGAATAAAAAGTAAATGTTCCAACACAGTTATTCATTCAACACATTATCTTATTTGCTTTCATTCTATCCATAGCTCAAAAACCATGGTAAAGTGAAGCCAACACAAAAACCTTGTATCGTGTTGTTGAACTAGCACTTGTCCAGCTACAGGCACACTTTACAGACCTATAGTAAATAGACTTCATTTAAAAAATTAAGCTCAACCTATAATTGCCATTTAAAAACGGCAATCGACTGATTCATGATAATAATTGACACGCGAAAATGTCTTACCGTTTACCCGTCGATTTAATTTAAATCGATCTGGTGTGAACAGCTCAGGGGACCGAACAATAACAACCCTAATGATACGTTTGGAGAAAAGGTGTTAAAACGTTTATTGGAATACGTCTAAAATTTTATTAATAGCTTTTTAACAAGCCGACGCCTCATTTTAGGTGTTAAACTATCCCAATCTTGATTTAGAACACAAAAAGTTCTAACGCTCTCGAAGCCTTAAACGAAAACCTCTAATTCAATTATTAACTCCATTCCTTTCGGTGTCTTAAGACAAACTTAATTAGAAAATGAAGTTTCCGTAATATTAATTATTGATTTAAACAAAATAAAAAAGTGTGAAACAGAATTAAAACTATTCAAGGCTACAATTTCTTAAAAAATACTATTATGTAGGTACTTATTATTGAGCAGTGGCTAAATGAGAACGAAGAGTAAACTCTTAGTATAAGAAGTTAATTCAAAACTAAATGACAAAATCATGTAGAGTATTTGGAGGCTTAATTTACACGAATTTGGTTGTCTGTAAGATATCGCTTTTAAGCGATAAGACCGCCAATTGTTTACCATACCTGTTTTTCTGTAATCTCCTTGTACTGTTTTGTGGTTTTCAATAAAGAATATTTGTATTGTATTGTATTGTATTGAATTGCGTAAAATTTTTTCATTTACGAACAATTTTAATAATTAATTATTTTTTACTTGTGCACAAATTCTATAATTTCTTTAAATTGCTAAAGGAAAATATGTCACTTGACCAAATACCACTATCACCATCGAAGCACTTGTCCTGTTGTTATTTAATTATTTATTAAAGTAGAAAGGCAAACGAGCATGTGGTGTTTTGAAATTATGCGGTTTTAGTTACAGTGTGATATTCAATATAAAAACTGGATCAATTATGTATAATATCGCATTACAATACAGTCTCAGCAGCAAGACAAGTGTCCGTTGAGCCAATTTTATGAGTGCGGCGTCAACGCACTGTAAAGTGACCGCTGCGAAAGAATCGGCGCTTATTATGTAGGTGCCGTCGGCCTCCGCAACGAGGAAGCGATTTCGTCAAACCGAGCGGATAAATTTATTCCGCACCGATGCGACGCTCTGATTGAATTTACCACGTGCGTCATCTTTGCGTCAAGATTATCTCCCATCAAATTATTTTTAAGCGAAAATAAATAAGGCAGCATTTCAGTCATAACAACCTTAATGCTCCTCGGACACACCCAGAGACGCAAGTGAATGATATACTCATAATAAGGGATTTATACAAAACTGACGCGGAGATCGCTCGCAGGCCTGACATCGTACAATCACGCACTCCGGTTAATGCCCAAAGTGCCAAAGCTTAATAGCGGTCTGATCGACGGACTGCTACCGCTATAAAAATTCGATGCGCCTTGAAGGAACCGTTGGGTCCGCCCCGCGTTTTGTGCCAATGTCGATAATTCCAGGCTAGTATTCGGTCAAACGCTGTCCTTCGGTGGTTCTGAGGCTTCGATTTATTATTAAAAGCGGCCTGTCGCACGCGCTCAAGAGCTGCTTCCCGAAATTGCTTACAAAATTGGCGACCGATTGCGCGCGCGACGTTGTTTACGATTTCGAAAAAGTGGGCATGACTTGATTTTTCAATTATAACATTTATAACCTAAAGGATGACGAATGGCGGAAGTTAAGCTTTAGGACCGCTAAGTTTTTGTAATTGTTATTGAGTTATTTTGGTGATTATGTTACATTGTGATACATTTTTAAAAAGGATTCGGTTGTAATCTGTGGATGAAGTTTTCGTGGTGAAAGTTTCAATTCGTGGGTACTTAATTTGTAAGTAACTTCTAAAATAAATTATTTATTGAACAAACATTTTTTCTAACACTTTGCTACTTGACTCAACGTACCGTACCATTTATATATGTTTACAAAATACGTCAAGCTCTAGTCAACCATAATGTTTAGACGTGACAATTGTCACCCTCAAATATCCTATAATCTGCATAAAACTTTTCCTTTCTTCTAAGAAAACTTTACGCCTACGTTCATCGTAGTACGTGGCAGTTCCAAACTGAAGCGGTGGGGGCGCACGTGCCCCAGTGCGTACGCGCAGATGTACCGCGACACCTGCCTCGACAATCGGAAATCCCTTTCGCACCCAAACAAAATCAAACCACCGTCCCTTTCTCTCAATGCGTACTTTTAATTCCTACACTCAGATCGGAACCACTGGTTCTCATTATTATGTGACCTGTTTCTTAATGACAGGGTCTAAAATAGTTCTGGTCTATTAATATTCCGTACGCAAGTCTATGGCCATGTTCTACGATCGAACATGTTTGGAAACTTCAAGACCGCGAGGTTTTTAAATGGGCATGTCTGGAGCCTCAAAAGTATGCACCATCACTCGGCGCCTAGCATTGTCTTGCTGACATAGTTTATTTTCATTCCTTGAATCGAAATGGGATTGCATGGTATGTGCGTTAGTTCATTGTACATACAAAGACGAAGGTCTTGAACAAAGTAAACTAGACTTTGTTGGATTGTTGTATCGTCAAAACAAAAAAAAAATGTTTCCCTTAAAAAAGATAACACGCAACCGGTATTGCGAAACAAAGTAGGTGCTTAGTTTCACAACCAGCTAATTAAACAACCCTAAAGTTAATAGTGTTCGTGAAAAATCCATTTTATTTTTCATTTCTTGTACTTATGCGTCTGTCTATAAAAATGTTTCTAAAATTTCTAAATTATGACTGAAATTGGCTACCCAAACAATGAATCTGTCGCACTTTCTTCTCAAATATCAGTGAAATAAATAATAAAAACAAAATGGCATCAAATCTTCAACCAAGCTAATAGAACTTCATCGTATCTTCGGAATTTAATCCATAATTCGCTCTTGATTAATGCTTTTAGTATTGACAAAGGCACAGCATGACAGACCACTCGCTGAGTAAATTAGACACAGGGAGGCACCCGAAAAAAAGATGATTAAAATATATCATTGTAAATGATTTCTAACGGTAACCGGCGAATCAGTATTGGTTCTTGTACCGTGGTTAAATAAAAATAATAACGTTTAAGAATTGGTGTCATTCTAATGTTTCTTATTTCGATGACCACTTCTCTTGTAAGTAAATGATAATCTATATAAAATATGTAAAAAGAAAAATCCTGGCTGGCTGACTGGCTTGGACTTAGAAAGGTGAAATTTGTCATAAAGGTTCTTTTTATATTTTAGACTATAGGGATGAAGCGGGATTTTTCGAAATTCTGCTCTTAAACGGGCGAAATAAGGGTGAAAATTTATTTAAAGTTGCAAACATAAAATTTAGACATTGGATAAGGAGATATTTTACTAAATAGCCACGGGAAAGGGGGTTCTGCCACGGGAGCGAAGTCGTGGGCGAAAGCTAGTCAGTTATAAAGTATGAGTAAAGTACCTGCTACGAGTATTCAGTTGATACTTAGCAAAATTTGTATATTTCGTAAAGCTTTAATAAAATGTTCTCAGTTAACAATAAACCGAAGTGTATACGATCGAGAAATAATATAACCAATTTTTATTTTATTCGTTAGGCTTCCGAATTCTTTTATTTTTGTTAACCGTGCCCCGCCCTTCGGGTTACCATCATAGTTTTTTGATCGCTCTCATTATTAGATGGTGCCCTTTATAGCATGAAAATCCTTTAATTAAACACAAATATAAATCCATTCTTCGTAGTTAACGCCTTTTTTGTAAAAGCTCACTGCCGCTCATCAATTTAACAACTTATTTTTGATGTGTAATAATCTACTTTTTATATCCCTTTTATAGAGCTACGGAAGTTATGATGGCTCGATACTTAATACGAAGCTTCTATGAGCATTAAACTGAACTATGCAAATTATTTCAGTCAAGTATTCATTTCATCTAAATTTTATTAGACCGACAAAAGCTAGCGAACATGATTTGCGTTTTAGCCGGGAAGTTGATATGACAAAGTTAAAGTTAGGTCTAATCGTAGCTATGAACGGTTACATTTTAAATCAAAACTACATACAATTTAAGCTAGTAGGTACTTTAAATAGCAGATACCTATCAAGTTCACGTGTGTTCTGCAATAACAAAATTATGGCTTAATGTTAATTTAAGTGTACAGCGAACCGACTTATTCCATTAGGTAACTTTGTGTACAAATGTAAAGTCACATAAAATTTTTAGTTTTCCGTACAAACTGAATATAAAAGTGGATTTATGTTCCAACTTTCATTATGCTTTCATCATGACTTTCCTGCAAGTTGAAAATTCATTGTAATATGATTCTACAGCAACATAAAATTAATGAGAATTCGTCTGCTGTGTTACCAGTATCCCAAGTTGTTTAGAACTGGCTGTTGCTCAGAACTGTTGCTGTTCTTCTGTGCGTTACGGGAACTTTTCAGTATTCCGGAATTCAAAAAAACCCGAAGTTAATCCGTTAAAGCATTAGTGGTTACACCTTATGGCCTCTGAAGCAGGGGGTCGTCAGTTGGAGCCGCGTCTCGCAACTCTGAGTTTTTCGAAATTATGTGCGAAATTTCCCGATCCGCACTGGGCTTGCGTGGGAACTATAGCCCAGGAGGCCTGTGCCCAGCGGTGGAACGTTGGTGACGATGGTGATGCTGAATCAGTGCAGTTTTCTATTACTGAAAGTTTTTTTTAATTGGTTTCAAAGTACCCTCCAAACAAACAAACGTAGCTTAACTCTTTATACTAGTATACAAGTAGGTATAAATGAATATCGACAAGACGGCATCAAGTGCCGACCCGAGAACCGACCACCGGGCGTGATTTTATGAAGGAAATTCGCTCAGACGTTACATTTTAATTAAGATGGCGTTGTTTCTTTGTTCGTTTTATGGTCGATTTCTTATGTGACAAATGTAAAGAAAAAGACTAATCGAGCTTGAAGTGTTGATATTAACTGCATACTCGTAATATTTTTGTTTATCCCTCTGAGTCTTTATTTGAAGTTATCTTTGTTCTATGAAATACTATTGTTTTAATTGATTGATTGAAGCTATTTTTCAAGTGTGGTCGCCAGTTAGCAAATTCATTGTTTTTAGTTCATTTACTAATATTTTTTTAAATAAAAAAATACATCATGTGAAAAATAGACTGCAAGGGGATTTTTTTACATATCTTTTCTTTTACCAGTGCTTCCGGAAAACCAAGGTCATTCTCAATAGAAAGATGCACCAAAAAATACGTTATTTTTTAGACGACTCCATTTGAGCTCTCTTTGCTTGGTTCAAAATATAACTATGTAAAAAATCGTTTTACAGATCATCATCACATATTAAAATACTTTCCCATTGTACTATCAATGAACACGTTGTATTTCATTTCTTTATCTAAGGACTCTGTATAAATGACCGAAATTTTATCGTCAGACGAATCTCTACAGCCACCGGGTAAGTGATGTCTTAATAATGACAAGAGGTTAAATATCGTGAGACACATCTCGAAGGCGGACAAACCCGACCGTTCTCGACAAAGGAATAGTTTCTCGAGTATTTTGTCACTGTTGAACTGATCCAATCAGTACTAGCCCTACATAAAAGTTTGTAACAAAAAAAAAATATCAAAAAATGTTTAACAAATTTCATTCCGGTATCAAATATATCTTATTTAGATCGGGTAAAAATTTGGAGAACTTGAACAAGATGCAATGAGGGCATTAAGTTGCGTGTAAGCAGGACAATGAATATACGTACCTAATTGATATAGGAAATCGGCATCTATTTAGACCATATATTTGTATGAAATATTCTTGTTTACTTTAAAGAATGACCTCAACAATTCTGAATAATTTAATCTTGATTTGATTACGACAGAAAATATTAAAATGTGTAAGGAACCTTTTTTTTTAAATAAAAGCTTAGTGAAGCTCTAATCTTAATTTCTATCATTAGAAAGGTTTTCTTTTTACGAAACTAGTGACATACGATACTAATTAAGTTATTCCAAAATCAGTTAATAACTAATTAATAATTATTAAGCCACTACCACACACGACCATCGGCAGCTATCGAAATGTCTATAACCAACAAAACATATAATTTTTAAACTTTAAATAAGTCATCAAATCAATTGTTTTGATGAAAAGGGTTTGTTTGTGTACGATTCAATCATGTTATTATTTTTAATTGAGCAAGTTACGTAACATCTGCTTCGGAAAGGTTTCATGGTAGCAGGTATTTTGAATAATTATATGTAATTACACTAAATTATAATGTAATTTATAAAATATCAATAAAAAAATATAAATGAGGCCAAGTAGGTAATTATTTTAGGCAACTTAATTAGTCTTATCTTGGTCGGTACCTAATACTTACCTAAGAGTAAAAAATTTAGCCATTTAAAGATACATTTAGATTTAAATAAATCTATATTTAAATCACCACAGGTAAAGCTAAATACTTAAACACAAAGCTTCAGAGATACTGAGGCTTCCCGTTGTGGCTTAAAAATACAAATCGAAACTCACCGCCGAAGATACAAAGACTGCGGAAGCTAAATACTGCCGTATCACAAAACTAGCACAGTAATGATAAATTGAACACAAAAATGCCGCGGTATGGCGCATATTGAGGAATTTGAATATCGCGCCACCCAAAGAGCATGGCGTTGAATGAAATATCAATTAGGCGACTTTTTGCACAAAAAAACTCTTACCTCTCAATTTCGCTAAGTGAATTCGTTGCGTATGTCATTTGGCGTTTTTGCAGGTTCGTGTCGTCAGTTTGGGCGGTAGGGTAATGAGGGAGAAGTATTTATTACGGCGCAAACCTTTTAAGGGTAAGCACATTACGATATTATAAGGTAGTATTACTCGTTTATTAAAAAGCAATTAACGCTCCTCCCCCGATAAGATTAAGAAATATTGTGTCTTCCAATTTTTTTAATCAAATCACGCACAGAATGTAGAGTAGAAATCCTCTCCTTAAAGTCGTCGCTTGTTTTTTGGTTTCACGACAATATCATGCATGTGTAAACAACAGAGCGCGGTAACACGTATTTTTTGTACTTTGATTTATTGTTTCATGTTTCAAAAGTTGGTTTTTGCGTCGCGCCACACACAGGCATTGTGAGGTGGTCGTCGGAACATGCAAATTATGTAAATAAAATAATCAAGCGAATTGCTGGAATAATCAATACATGGTCGCGTACATTATTCTTGAACGTCTACTCAATTGATTTAGTGTCTTGTAATATAATAATGATGAAGAGGGCATTAAGGTTCAGTATCCATTGCAGTCGCGAGACTTGACTAAATTGAAGTTATTCTTGCGCTACGAGGTTACATGGAAAAAATGAAGAAATTAACTGTTTAATAAAAGAGGTTTTTGAAGAAATATATCACAAATACTGCGTACGGCAAATTAAAATTTACTTGGAATAAAACAAATACCTGGGATTCTTTTTTATTGCATTGTTTTAGGGCAATATTCAGCAAAGTAATTCGAACTCCAAAGAAATACATGTATGCTTCAGTTTATTCTTGAATTTAAATGTTTCACTCAAGATCGGGGTTCAATTATGAAGTTATTAACATTACTAATTAAACGTCGTCCAAGTGATGTTATAAAATTACTGTACTTACCATTATCTGACCGTATTTTTAAAACGAATGCAGCAAAACTTTAACGTGATTGCTGATTGTACCTTCAAACATTAATTTTATAACCAAGCTTACAATGTCGCCAATTCTAATTAAAAAGACGACATCAAAATATTTTCTGCAGTTGTAAAATAAATAAATAATGTGTGTTGTGTTTTTATCGCACTTTTATAATAATGTATCTTGATATTAAATTAATACTAACTAAAAGTAAGTACTTAAATAAGTAAGCACTTTATTGTGCAAAAAAGGAGTAAGTATGTAAGGCCAAGTTCCAAAAAAAAAATTTTCAGTAGAGAAGAAAAATAATGCAAAATGTTAATTATAATCCACACACGACTAGCTTATGCCCTGCGGCTGTACCCCGTAAAAGAATAAAACGTAGGCTAGCTCCATATTCCGCGGGAATTTCGAAAACCCCTTCTTAGTGCACCTCTATGATCATCAAGGTACACGTCTGCCGAAT
This sequence comes from Clepsis dumicolana, assembly GCA_963691665.1. Taxonomy (NCBI): domain Eukaryota; kingdom Metazoa; phylum Arthropoda; class Insecta; order Lepidoptera; family Tortricidae; genus Clepsis; species Clepsis dumicolana. Next base: position 11,862,473 of record OY829506.1, read on the forward strand.
TTCAAGCCTCTATCTCTGGTGGTTTTGGCAGTGTTTGTTGATCTCTGGGTCAGTCACCTTCCTCTTTTATATACATATATGTATAAGAGTATGATGTACTTATTTTTAGGCGGAGTACCTATTCGAAAGAAACGAAACTAGAAACGTTGTTAACCCAGCATGTTTAATAATCGGGTCAATCGAATGCAGAATATTTGGATAAATAATATTGAAATCATTAAAATGACAGCGCAATGATCTTCTAGTCGTTTGCGTATCAACCTTTTTGATCCTCCCGTAATCAGCTTGCAGGAATGTCACCACATTCACTGCCCGGTTTCTAATTGGCACCTTATTTAAATTCTTACTGGCGATTATTTTGGAACTGGACTCGAGCATCGTACATATCAGGTTCGCGTATAAAATGTACTTGTTTATTAAGTGAAGAACCTTACTCGTATAATGTAAGCATCCCCACATTGCGATCCGGCAATTTCATTGCCACTTTATTCGGTCAGCCGTAAAGAGGTAATGTGAATAATTGATATCTCGTCTAAGTGCTCGTCTCCTGATATTACCTAGAGCGGACTAACGATTATCAAGTAAAAGTGGTTTTAATTATAAAATCTATTATCTATCTAATCTATTATATATTAAAAAATAGGGCGCGCGAGATACAAGATATCTCAATGGCCCCTGGGCTTAGACAAATGATAATGATTGTGAATGACTGCACGCAATATCGCTCGTAACTCCTTAATGGCAGATGGACATGGAGCCAACAAGTGGCATCTGCGATGTTATAATGCAGAAGGATTTCTTTATGCATTACCCAAACCCTATTTCAGGCATAGGTTTCACGTTGGAGTTTCAAGTACATCCATTTGCGAAGCCTTTGAAGTTGTATTAAAAAAAAACTAGTTTAATTAAATGTTCTTTGGACTATTCCCGCTGCCGATATCACGCGGTGCTTTAAACGCGGCAAAATGGCTTTTTTACACCATAGTTTTACAATTTATTGTAATTAAGTAAAATCCGTTATTTTATGCATCACTTGAAGATGGCTCCCCACCGCGACATCATGTTAATCGATCCACATTTCATCGACTCCTTGCTTCTGAGGCAGTTTCAGTTTTTATGGGTCCGTAGTAGCATCGATCACAATTGAAATCTAGTTTGATAGTGGAGTAACGTCAAATATGTACATTTAGGAACACATTCTATTTATTTGCTACAGACAGTGCTAAATGGAACTTAAGAACTTAGAAAATAATGTTGCTGGCACGATTAAATTAAACTGCAGAGTGCCTACTTACCTTCAGATGGGTAGAATGTAAAGTCGCACAGCGACCGGAGAGAACTGCATTGAGCCAGTGCGAAGGTTCCGATAAATTAATTTATTTCAATTAGGATAACATTTTTCCGACGACATTATGAAATTTTATTTCTTATAAGTCAATTATTGGTTAGTTTAAAATTGAATATTTGAAACGTGATTCCCTTACATTGTAAAAGCATTATGACTGCAGGCAGCAAATTCTGGCGCCCATCCTGGCCATAAAAACCACAATTTTACTCTCCAGAGTTAATCCAGCATACTCATACATATGGATGTTCCCAAAACTTTAACAGTTCAGCGCTTTAATTAGATATCTTCATCAACGGGCTGGGACAAAAAGGTCTCGCCGACGCAACTCATTTTATTTATTTATTGTATCGTAAAAGGTTTTTTAATTAGTTTTATTAGGTTTTATTTTGGCTTATAGGCTTTGGTTTGAATGTAAGACTATGTGTGCCTTATGTTTCAATTAGATTTCAAAATAGTTTAGTGTAATATGTATGACTGCCTGCATCCGTAAACATGTCCGTTATGTAATTTTTTACTTACGTAATTTAAGTTAAAGGAATAGTAAATTATACGAATTTCTAACTCAAAACATAAACATTGTTTCATTGCCCTTTTTGCTTAAGTGTTTTATGTTTGCGGACTCTTAATTCCTATCATTATTTAGAATTCAGATGAGCAAGGAACTACGAACGTGTCATTATTTAAAATATTGTCTTTGAATCAAGAGTTAAGAAGCTGCTTATTAAACGAGCGGCAATCATTTCAAACTACATAATCGCAGAGCCTGTTGGAGGGCCCGGTCTTGGTCACATTTGATCCAATAAGAAATTTCGTGAGATAAAAATATTACGAATCAGGTTAAGACTTATTGGCAAGAATCGCTCCAAGCAGTTTCAAATACTGTTGAAATGAAGTAAGTACGTTTGACTAGACCAATTTGCAAAGTTCATTGAGTAAAATCACGTAGGACCTTTCTCTAAGAGAGCATTACATTAAGGACCGAATCCTGGATCTCCGTAGGTTAAAAGTTGAGTATGAACTAAAAACAGTTAATTTGCTCTCCCGCGACCACACGTGTAAGACAGTTACGTCTACGCGACAAATGTATGTTTTGGTGCACACCCCTACCTCCACTGTCACAGGAATCAACACAAACATGACACATAGACCCAATCAACTATCACCACCACTACTACCTACACTATACGGTGACACATTTCGAACTGTCTACAAGTCCATTCTCAAAGCATCAATCCAAATAGTTATTAGTTCCGGTTTCAACAATTTATTTGAAAGTTGAGCGTTGTATTGTCTCTGTGTCTGAGCTCAAATACTTCGCGTCGTAATTTTAGTCATTTTCTAATTGCAACGAAACAGAGCATACTTAAATAGGTACATTCACATTCGTTTTCATCAAATGTAAGAGTAGCATTATGAGCAAAATAAAACTTTGAATCGTCAAATCGGATGACTGCCAAAGTGGACCAACAGCCTCAGTATTTTTTAAGCCAATGTACAAATGAATGAACGCACGCGGCTCATTGTCATCGTCAAATTGATGCTTTGCCGAAAGTAATGCCGCAATTACGGACAATTACGACATATCAATTGAGTTGAGTGATTGTTTATAATCGTTTTGTTATGAGGTTAGAATAATAATTTGTTTACGACAAAAAAGTATTTTTGCTGAAAATTTGCAGGTGTCACGTGCGAGGTAATCGTTGGTTAAAATTAGGGTTAACGTAACATTATAATCGAGTTGATATTGCACAGGTTAAGTATATTATCATTTTAAAAGATGTACCTTCCTATCACTTTAATAAGTTACCAATTTACACATTGAAGTTGCCCGGAGGCGCGTCGTTGATGTCTTTTGTATGAATATCACGGAATCTGCTCTCGCCACACTTGACCTTTCTTAAAAAAAAAACCTAGATTTTTATGGGAATCTCATTTCCAAACCATTTATATTACCATTCACAATTACGGCTAAACACGTAGACGCTACTTTACTGCGTAACCGAAAAAAAAAACAATCACGAACACCCTCATTGATACGATATTACAAATCACGTCACGTTCACACCATATCATACGAATATGAAAGGAAAGCAGTGCTGCCAACAGAACAAATTAAATCTGGCGCCAACCACAGATTATAACACGTCGCGCTAATGACGTGAAATTGTCGCTACGTGACGATCCGTCACGACCGTGTTTTGTTTTTGTGACAAAAGTAAAAGTCGTATTCTATGTTATATTTAGTATTCGGAAGCTGAATAGGCGGCATGAGGTGAATGGATTAAGCTCAATGAGTTTTAGAGTCTTTTTCATGTTTATGTTATGAGATTATGAGAATGAAGCTCTGTCTTGTTCTGAAAAAGGATAAATTTAATTTACAGTGTGAAGAAAAGCTTTTGAAGCAGTTTTAATGCTGGCAGTTTTCCCGTCGTTATGATGGACTGTGGTTCTAAATCAGATTTTTTTAATTTAAAAAACGAAAGGAACGTTGAGTGTCATGATTCTTCACAATATATAATTTCAGTGGGACAATAAATACTTACCTACCAGAAATTAAATGAAGATGCCACTATCTATGTAACTGTGACAGTTTTGAAGTTTTGACGCTAATTGGTTGAATATGGCAAACATTTTGTATGAAACATTAAGTATGTGTAATTCTGCGCAGAGGGTCGAGCATGACTACGAATGCTGCGTAACGTTACGGTTATCGTATCGAGATCGAGAAACCCCATACTAAATTTTAGTTCCAAATACGCTCACGGGCGGGCGCTGTTCCAAACGTCATACAAACTCGACAACGTTTACTATTCGATTTCACGTTACGCAGCATTCGTAAAGTCGTGCTCGACTCTCTGCCTTGTCTTTTTAAGATAACGCTAGCTTTCGAAGAGTGGGAGTATTTTATTTCCTGTTTAACGAGTCTTATAGTAAATACATATCATTTCTTGTTGGAGTTTCAATAAGAAAATGTGATGAAGGAATTAACATAGCTCCTTCCTTAATCAAGTTCTTCAAAATATTCCTTACTAAGTTTATATTTTCACTTGTTTTTTTATGTTAACCATAACCGGAGTATATCAGCATACCTACTCGTAATTTATCATTTGATGAAGACAAAATCGGCCCTTAGTTTTGGTAGCAAAAAATTTAAATTAAAAGCAGGCAAGGATTTTTCCCATAAGAAACTTCCCGAAATAAAAGCACTCTATTAAGACAAATCCTTACACCAATATTAAAGTACTTACCTATTACCTATAAGCAAAGCGTCTATCTAAAGTGCGCAATACCTACTCCACTGCCTGTTCGCATTGGCTGCCTACGAATTCAGAGCATGCGCATTAGGCCTGACTTAGTCTAACGGCAAATCTATTGCTAGAGCCTCTCGTCTCTGATTGGAAGAGCGCCGCGAGAGAGGCCTAGAACCAACCAATGGCGAACCGTGTCGAAACAATAGGTATGTTTTGGTACGCCTGTAACGGTACTTGTAATTCGTGCTTAGAATTTGTGTAGGAGTCTGTAATGTAATATTAAGGAATAATTTAGCAGTAGAGTGTTTTTATTAACTTAACTTACGAGTACAGATTGTACGTCCAGCTCTTGAAATAAGGTAAAACAGGTTGTCCCGTATATGTTGTACTTTTAATACTCAATCACGTATATAAGAATTATGGGTTTTATTGTTGGTACTGTTTGTAGTTTTCGTATTAGATTTTTTGTTGTCGAAAAAACTTAATTCTTATAAGAACTTGACAAGCAGTTATGTTCTATTAGAATAATTTAAAAACTGCTTTCAAATTAGATTGTTCTTGCACAGTGAATTACAAAATCATACCTACCTAAGAAGAATCTTTGCATTTGCTAAGCAATCGTAATTTTAATTTATAATTATACGTTGGCTATTTTGAAATTATTTGCCATTATTACCGACTATCTGTTACCAGTAACTTCGCCTACGGGATCTTTGCACTTTTCCGGGACTAAAAACTCAAGACAATAAGGGATGACGTGTCCTTCCCTTGGTGAAAAGAACGGTTCACTAATCCCAAATATTACCCCTATAAAAATTACTTCTGTATTATATTACTTTTTGCGTACCTACCTATTTAGTGTAATATCATTGTTTAATTTATAACTATACACCCAATCATACTTATCATATCGACAGAAAACCATCTTCGACGCCGCGTAATAATATTTTCGACAATTAATATTAAATACGATCCAATGCGAGATCAAGAGATATTCGATTGTCGAAGCTCAGCAATTTCCTTGATAAATGATTAAAGGTTTCGTGCAATCGGCAAAGTACAAAATACACTTTAATTTTAAACTTTGCTGAGACACGTCAAGAGTCACATTCGAGTTTTTCAAAATGTGAAGTTGTTTCCTTTTCGTTTAGTAGGGTGCTAAAAGTGCAAGCTCTTCGAGTGTGCGAACTTCACTAAAGAGGTAAATGGCACCTTATGGAATATTACACTAGGTTCTTGTAATGTACGGTGCAAGCGAGTGCATATTTTAATTTCTATTATTCTTTTAAACAGCCGTACATCATTCTGCTACATGTCCTGCGGTCTTGCGCGTAACTTTTCTAACAATCTTTCATCTTTTTTCAAATTTTTTCATAACGCTCCTGATCTGAGAACCCTACACCTCGGGTCACCGGGGTCGTAGGCCGAAAAGTAAACTGCGATCGATTTTTATTTGTCCAATGTGATTTTACTAAATTTAACGTATAGAACGGATTCGCACACTTTAAGGCATTATTTGCTGTATTTGTATACCTACCATTTTCTTTATTTTTATTGTGTTAAATTATAATTTTTAAGTAACTGGCACAGTTTGCACTTTCAAAGGATTAAAAAAACACTTGTTTTCTTAACAGTATGCGAAATTCGGCCCTTAATTGGGTTAAAAATAATACTTCGTAGGTAGGCCCATTTAAATATCAGTTGTGTTTTTGCTTAACATAACGCATACACCTACTTAAATTGATTCTTACTGCTTTTTAGATTTAATGATGTAACATGTTTGATTTAAAGTAATTGCTTATATTTATGCAGAACAGTAGGAAAAATAAACAGTATACAACTAATACAAAGTGTAAAAAAATGTTTATCACCGGAAATGTCATGACGAGATTATTAGCATGATATAATGTAAAACAGTTGCCACGCGACTTCAATAACAATTCGTTAAGACAATTTACGTAAAATAATAGATTCTGTATAAACGGTCCGTCGGTTAGAAAGGCATGCGAATGTACCCATACCTACTCGACCACTCGAAAGGCCTGTCGCGTGGTTACCCGCTATTAACTGTGTCGGGCGCCTCGCTACTAGTCCTCAGTACCCTATAAATTACACGAATTACACTGTGTAGCGTACGCCTGTGATATATTGTGGAATGGCAACCGCGCCGAGGAGCCTTCGTGTCAGCAGACGCGAAATTATACACCGACCGCGGTGTTTGCACCGGCACTACTAATAATACGCACTATGCTGCGGTCACTGCCAGTTGTTGCGCTTTCCACAAATAAACTAGACTTTTAATTCGCCGGGTTCCCCCTGGAGCTAAGGCTCGTCTTTTTTTTGAATTGGGGCCGTAAGGTTCTACCGGAAAAAGAAGTGTTGGTAGGCCTCTCGCCAGGTGGATGGACGATCTGGTAAAGGTCGCGGGAAGCCATTGGCTGCGGGTAGCACAAAACCGATCGTCGTGGAGATCCTTGGAGTCTCGGTCTTCTGACTGATATGATGATGAGTACATATAAGTATTTACAATATCTTAGGATTCTAGGATTAGTCCTAGAATCCTAAGATATTGTAAATACTCATCATTCCCTTAGGAATGCAGTTGAATTTCTTGACTGTTCCGCAGGACAATAAGGCAGTATAGTATTAGGGGGACTTTTGTAAGAGTCGCGACTTAAAGCGGTGTTTTTTTAACCGGTGCTATGTAGACGAAGCCTGTAAATGTTTTAAAGAGCTGGCGTTTAAAAAAAATACAATAAACATTGGATTAATAAGAAAAAGTGCAACTTTTTCACGCTTCGAAATCTTATAAATAAAATAATTCTATAAAACTTCACTGGCAAGCTTTATAACCGTAATCGGTAGTGTTCCGTGATTTATGACGAACAAGTGTTAAAAAAAATACTGGCATAATCCATGCGGAGTCGGAATTCACTGTAGCGCATGATGCATAGGCGCATGTAAATTAATACGAATTTCGCATTATCTCTACGACATACATTACTGTGGGGCTTTTTATTTGTGATTGTTATTAAATGATAGGGATCCCGAGGTGTAGTTTGTGGTCGTTAGAGGAGTTATAGCGGACAACTAGCGTTATTTAGAGAGACATGGTGTTGGACAGCGTTTGTTCCGATGACAAGTGATATCTGTCTCTGTCTGGCTAGTAAAATAATTTGTACTCCTCGCCACACGCTAAATTACTGGTACTTTGGTGCCGTATTTATTTGTGAGGCCAGTTAGAGTTTCACGTGAATCTAAAAACAGTTCATATGATGACACGGTAATATAAATTTACTGGTTTATATTAACAGGGCCTATTACGAGAAATCTTTGCAAGATATTTAATTACATTGAGTTAATCTATACCCATTTCCCGTTAAGAAAAGGCACGAGAACTTAAATTCATAAAGCCCACATAAAATTATATCAAGTTATATATAACACTTAAAATAAAACTCGGTTTTCTAAAAAGGGAGCTCCAAAAGTCTGCTTATATTGAATGCGTTTTTATTTCAAGTGTAAATTTTATCACTGCACTGTCATTCAAATGATTCAAGCCCCACATGAAAGTAGTTCAAACCCGATAAATAAAGCCATGCAAATGACAATATAATCCGCGAATGGTCTTTATTGTAAAAGTGTCAAACCCTTGCCTTATATTGACAGTTTCCATCGATGCCCGGAACCTTTTATGGTCCATTTGTAGTTCAATTAAGTATCAATCAAGATCATAATCTACTAATTATTGGTGTAATTGATACTTTCGATCCATCTCCTACCGTTTGACAGAGTAAGTGCACAGCAAAGCATAATTGTCAAGATCCTCAATTAAGCTATACAGCCTCAATATTGAGTGCAGTATGAAATAAGATCTTAAGTAAAAACCGCGACTGTAACACAAATATAAACGTTTCTGCACTATCATCTGTATTTCATCTGTCATTATGTTTATCATCTGTATAATAGGCCGTCTTAATCGTTTACGATCTTTTATTTTTGTAATAAAAATTACGCAGCTTATTTGTTTCAGTGGTTGATACTTACTCCATAAATCAACTTTTCTTAGTGATCTATAACCCGTAGTCATTTATATTGCTTTGGCCGTAAAAACCGAGGACCATACGATACAATTGTCATCAGCCTGTGTACAGACTTATCTGCACTATACAAGGAATATTCAGCCAGTTGTATTCCATTGCGCGGCCGCTTGGCTGCGGGTTAATAAGTAATTGAACGACAACGGCAGTGCAACGCAACCCTTACAATTTTCCCACGTCGTGTAAATAAGGTTTGAAGACGTGTGTACAATTCAGCGTGAGATTATCGCCGATCTAGATTGGCAGTTTATTATATTTTTAATTAATGGCCTTGACGTTAGGTGCGGGCATAAAGCCCTTCACTTCGAGTTCACTCTTTCACTAATTGGGTGTTTGCTACTGGCCGTATATAAAACATAATCGTCGCTTCGAGGAAGAAAATTCTACCATCAACTTTTAGTACTCCATCTTTCATGGACTTTAGCAGTCAATACTAACAATATCATAACAGGGTATGGATTTTTAACATCAAAATAAATTACGTATTTATTTTGATGGACAAATTTACTATAGCGAGAAACCATGTTTTTTAAGTTTTAATGAGACTTCACAAAGATTGGGAGATGTGTGATCGTGGTAGCGATTTTTGCTATAAATCAAAAGCTTTTATGTACTCTTTTATAATTGACTAGCTTGCTAACGATAACAACAGCAAATAAGAAAATACAGTTTGCAATAATCCGACTGTCTTACTTTTTTTATTCGTGACAAAAGGGGCTTTCATTTATTGTGGAATGTTGTACGCTATTTGTATCTATAATATAATTATGATGAGTATCTTCGCGGATGAAACTGGGAGCACAGCGTGGAATTATTCCTCTAAATATTTCTACAATGTTTGGCTAAACTAAAAGCGCCATCTATACGCGTGACGCGGAAGCTATTAAGGGTTGCCCTACCTGACTATTGATTCTAGTTTCTTTGTGTTAGGGGATGAAAATAGATGGCGGCTGTGACCACGATTAAGGGATGAAACCGAAGTGGATTCTGTCCATAATTTTAAACGGAGGTTTAGAATTTTATAAAATGCGGTGTATCTGAAATATTATTTTAAAATATCGTAGGTAAATAAATGTAGAGCGCAATTCTTTTATTTACTTCGTTAGTTGTTATCATTGATTATTTTTATTTTTATAATTATAGAGCTTTCAATAATTACTATTGATTTACAAATTCATTTACTTTTTTTTTGCGAAAAAAGTCTACTTCGACCATGAACTTCTGCGAAATAATCCCACGATAGATTCTTGTGGGTCGGTTGCCTTCTCATTCCAGTCGATCATAGAATATAGCGATGACAATTTTGAAATAGCACCTGTTGGAAATAAGTAATTTATTGCTGATTTTCAGTAGTGGCACCTAAACTGCCTTCCAAAGACCAACTGTGGACTGAGTAGGTAATTCTTCTTTTACATCTCCAAATTCTCCAATACAAGAATTCACAAATTCCATTCGTTCTCTTTATACTTGACGACTGTATAGCCTTGTGGTGGTTCTGGTTAGAGAACCTGATTATGAAGCTACCCGGGTTCAATCCCCAGTCGAGCAGACATTTTTACGATGAAAACGAATGATGTTCTCCTGACTTGAACGTTTAATACTTATTTCAGTACCTACGTTTGTGCTTAGTTTGTGACTAGGACAAATGGCGTCAAGTCCCGTGATATTTATTTATTTATACCTGGATTTTGAAAACTGCCTAGAACAAACTAGAAAATGCTGGTCCGGTCAGAAACGTGATTGACAATTTGGAGGCACGATCCTCTCGGCCGGTGTCGCCGCACCTGCCAACACCGCCGGTATATTTATAGCTGAGAATTATTTCCACAGACAAAAAATATACTTAAATCTGCTACCAAATGTAAGTGTTACTTTTGATGCTAGTCTAATCATTAGGCTAGGCTAGGTCTTATTATAATTGACTTTACATATAGTACTTGTGTATTGTACAGTTGGTAAGTAGGAATATTGTGTGGTATGTACTCTACTTGACTTAGAAATTACTTTACAACATTCATATTCAAGGTCATTTGCACGATTTGAAAATGGGACAGTGTGAAATGTCTTTGTCTGCCTTCGTGGCTCTTCGTGAGCATTCATCATTAAATAGGAACTGTTGTAAAGTCCCTGCTTCAGGATATAGACCTGTTTCTGAATTTATCTTTAACATTATAGTTAGGCTGCAACTAAAATTAAGATTAGCAATTTGTAAAGCCTAGGTCTGTGCCAAGACAGCAACCTGCGCACCTGTCACATAGAACGACAACACACCGATTACGGACCGGTGGTGAATATAATGAACGAGGAAGCGGTGGGTTATGATGAAGCCAATTATACTTTTTTTGCGCACTAAAACATTGTCGCAAAAACTTCACGGAGCCTATTAATAAAACAAAAGCTCTAAGACATTAATAACACAATATCGACGTCGCGCTGCGAAGACGCAGTGCCTATTCTCTCCGGACCTAAATAGATGATACAAGAAGATCTTGTCTTCCGAACAAGGTAATGGACAGGATAATTATGCGCAACGATGTGCAACAATAGCGGCGCGAGCTTACTGCTCGCTCTATGGCATAATAAGCGCCGGCGTATTTTGATCAGAGCGCTACTTGTAGCAGGGCGGGCGGGGAGGGGAGGGTCGCGGCCCGTGCGGCGCGCGCGCCGGGCACGCGCCCCACCGCCGCTCGCCGCCCGGCGCGCGCGCTACTTAGCGTCGGGGGTGCGCGCCGCCTCCGCCAATCCACCGGCTACCTCCGCGCCGCGCGCACACGTGCTCCCGCTCTCGACCCACGCACTACGATACGATTCACGCGATGCCGATGGCGGCCATTCACACTTACCAAAATCTCGGTGTCAACCAGAAGCTGACGCAGCTGCAAACAGCTGCACCCAGGAGGCTAGCACCTGCTCCTGTAGATCCAGGCCGATGCAAGAAAAAATCTTATCTCCATCAGCAGTACCCGTCCCAGCCAGCATCAGTGGCTCGTAGGAATGCCCGAGAACGAAACAGAGTGAAGCAAGTCAACAATGGATTTGCTGCGCTCCGTCAGCACATACCATCAGCAGTTTCGGCCGCTCTGGCTGGCGGAAGAGGATCTTCGAGGAAATTGAGCAAAGTTGACACGTTAAGACTGGCTGTTGAATACATCAAGAGTTTGAAACGGTTGTTGGAAGAAGGTGAAGAAGGGTGCTCGGAAATGCAGATTGGTCTAGGGCTGACCAGCAGTGGAGCGCAGACACCGCCGTCGTCCGAGGAGTCACACTCTCCAGCCCCATCTCTGGTCTCCGAGAGTTCAGCGGGACCACACTGTCACGACGCTTACGACAACTATGAACCCATGAGCCCCGAAGATGAAGAATTACTCGATGTCATATCATGGTGGCAGCAACAGTGATAAAAGGTATTTTTTTTTTGTTTTGATAAATGTTTTTACTTTAAAAGTTAATCCAAAGTTAACTTCCTTTAAAAAGATTTTGATAACCTTCTTGTTAACAGTATTTTATGAATGAATCCTTAAAATTTGTGTACATAAACTTCAGAGCTTTGATAATTTCTTATCACGTATGTTTACATTTGACGCGACGTGTGTTGATAAAATGTGATTCAACAAAAAAAGCCCGCCACGTATATTTACAGCGTAGGTAATTCCATGGAGACAGGAGTTATCTTTGAGTTCTTTATCTATAAAGGTTTTCAGAGCGATATATTTGCAGGCTACTTTGTTAAATAAAATGTTTTCAAGGTCCCGACTTTGCAAAAAACGGGAATCAGGTAGGTACCTTACCTTGCCTATTTCAATACGTTTTAGGGATTGACTTTTTTCATATCTTATCCGTTAGTCACGGTTACCTAGTGGATCGACCCTGCGTCTTTTATGTTACGCAATTTAAATGGAGATTCACGGGCTTCGTCCTTTGAGCAAAAAAAGTAAACATACACTTCCTATTATGACTGCGCATTGAACCGTCGGATAGACTTTATCTATGTGTAGGTGGGTCTCATTGTTAAATTAGGACGACACAAAAGAACCGTCTTCGACAATGGCGAATCTTGAAATATGTCGTTCTATAAAACCTTAGCCGCTAGGTAGATGTTTTTTTACTCTCATAGTAAAATAGCTATTCTGCAAAATCAGGTTCTATAAGCGAGAAGGGACCCGCATTCTACCATCCTATTTTACTTGAAAGCCGAACAGCTATTACTTCTAACAATCTTGTGGTTCACCCCGCATGTAGTGAGAAAATTGATCATAAAAAGTGTGTTATTCTAATAACAAGAGCATTATAGACTAATTTCGCGCATGTGGAAGCCGGTTCTTAACTGTTTTTAATTTCAACATGAAGCATCCGGTCATCGTGAGACAAAAAATGATTTAGCCATATGGCGCTTATACGCCTGATGGACTTAGCAAAGGTAGCGCCATATCTCAAATTAGTAAACTTGTTTAGCAAAAAACCTGTTGAGCCGCTTTGCATTCGCATCACTGACTATTAATTTATAGTGCCGGAAGACGAAATCTCAAGAGGAAATAGAAGGGAGGTGAGCGAAGCACACGTGTTACAATATTTGCTAAGCTCTAAGCAAACATCTGGTGATACCAGTTTAGTATTCATGGGAATGGTACGTCATACCCCGCCAATGACTAGATTGAACTTCCATGAAAAATCAAAGCTCAGAAGTTTATCAAATCGATGTAGGACAATCTAAATCAAAGTTTAAGCATTAATTGTTTTTTTTTTTTTTTTCCCAGGAACCGTGCATTACGGTGATCAAAGTATGGCCATTGAGCGGCTCGATGATTGTGAAAAAAAAAGAGTATTCGCTGGCAGCAGGACCCGCACGCTGGAGCGCGAGGGACTCCGAGAGAACCTCTAATTAAGCGCAATCAGTATATTCCTAATGAGAGGGGATAATGGTGGACTATAACGACCCCATCGATGCATTCCGCCGCGCGGCGCGCCGCCCGAATGCCTTACTGCTTTTCATACAGCCATGGAATAGCACTACAAGACTGATTCGATAATTTGTTCCACATAAAGCATTTAGTATCTCATATAAGTGATCGCTGTGCCTTAGCTTAGCCTTAAATAGTTACGTTACTTCCAATAAGGCTTATTAGTTTTGTTAAGTAACTATTATTGTTATCTAGTCATTCGTTTTAAGAATAGTTTTATATTTTACAAATATGTTCAGCATCTTACTTTTTGGTAATATTTGGTATATTTCCGTGGATAACTAAAACTTAAAAGACAGCTTAAAAACTATATATTGCCTTAAATAAATTTTAAACTTATTGAGACGATAAGACTTCTCTTATAAATAATTTTAGCACCCTAAAAGAGATTCCTAATATGTTAAGTTGTACGCTAATTAAGTGATACAATATTGTTTATAGTTATTATAAAATTTATCAGTTAGTAACCGATAAGGTTGTTTCTGTAATAAAATTAATTTTGAAACAAGAACGGCACTATTTCTTTCCTTACACTCTCAACACATCATCATCGTCAGCCTATTTACGTCCCAACACTGGGCACAGGCCTTACAATGAGAAGGCTTAGGCTATAGTTCCCACGCGGGCTCAGTGCCAGGTGGGAACTTCACACACACCTTTGAATTGCTTCGCAGGATTGCAGTGCAGGTACAGGTGTGGAGGAGTCTCCTCAACACGTCGGAAATAAATTACAAATTTGATTTTATTAGTATTTAAATTGCGAATGATGAACGCCGAAACTCGCTTACGGAATGCTCTATGCTTCTTGAGACTCAAGAAAACGACAGGTCTACGGATATTTGTAGGTAATTATTATTCAAATGCTAATTGCGTATCTAATCGTCGAACTTTCATATTTATAACAATGACAATTTACATGATAACCTAGTCCGTAACTAAGTAAAGCTTTTACTATGGGTTCCAGACAAGGGATACAATAAGTAAGTATCAAACATCTAAGTCTCGAGAGCATAGAGTGTATAGATTCATATTAATGACACAAATATTATCTGCTCCGACCGGGGATCGGAGCCGGCAGTTCAAGCTACGTAGTCTGGATCTCTAATCACTTAGGCTAAGTATTCGATCGTCAAATTTTATACAGACCTTAAGTACCTTTAGGTAGCAGTTGCACAGAATTATAGTCAGTTATTGTTATCTTCCTGAGTATTATGTCAGTGCCATTTCGTACTATCGTGCCATCTAGGAGCAGATATGGCTGACTGTTTAGATCCAAACTGCAACTATGTGTGTTTATAGTAGGTCATTAAAATGGTTCAATTTGCGAACATGCTTACAGTTTTAATACCCAATTAAGGCTAAGTCATTGAATAGCTAAATAATAGCATAGCACACTTGTCTGAAAAGGGTACTGTAGCAAGGAGATAAAATAACTGAGGATAGTTTGGAACACGAGATAAGGGCGTGAGCAGAGGTATACGTACTTATGAATAAACATAAACACATAACATTATGCTTTTCTTACTAAAAGCAAAAATATTTATGGACGCCTATAATATTGTATTGCACTGTACGTTTTCAATGAAAACTACTCAGACTTAATTCTGCGAATTTAATGACAGCAGTTTTTTTATTGAAAGAGGCAAACGAGCGAGCGGGTCACCTGATGGTAAGCGATCACTGCCACCCATGAGTACCAGCAAACCCAAGAGAGTCACTAGTCTGTTGCCGGCCTTTAGAAAGGAAAAAAGGATAGAGTATATTGTATTTTGTGTAGTTTTGCTCGATTACAAACAGGTGTTAAATTTGAAAATTAATTTACATCAAAAAGTCTGTGTCTAAAATCTCTAACTACATAGATAGAATACTGGATATTTTTGTGACTATCATAAGCTTTTAAGTAATTAATTCAAAATACCATTTATCTTTACAGCTTTAAATATGCAAGTAGCTATTTATGTTTACCAGGTAATTAAATAGCATTCCTCCAAGAACGCATAGCCTGCCAACAGCATTTTACGCACTCGATCAAGTAAAAATAGGCACATCCACAATCCATAAGCACCGGAGGCTGAAAAATTAAAATAACAAAAGGTACTTTTTCTACACGTGCCTCAGCTCAAATTACATTTTGCAAAAGAAAGAATAACATACGCGAATTCCGAAATGGGGAGACCTAAACATACTCGCTGCATTTAATTTGAAAAAGACAATTCGTAAAGCAACGCGATCACGTTCGGATCCCGCCCATCGAAATCAAATTGCAATAGTAATTTTTGATAATGGAGGGGAAGCTTGTGCCATTATGGGTGGATATTTCCGTCGGGGTTATTAATTGTCGGAACTTGTAGCTCTATGGAACAAGATCGACTAGAATCGACGGAAGCCTGGCACACCTGTGGACGTTCGCGAACCATTTTGTCGCCGTTCGTCTCATTAATTCCTCTATATTAATTGTCGGTTACTACGCGTTGTATCCGTTTGCAACGAAATTGCGTCTAATTATGTTGTCTGTACAGCTCTTGTAACTGGTTGCGTGGTTGTTTTACTATTTGTTATCAACTTAGTAATAAGACCTAGATGCGATTAGGACGGACGGACAGAAATAGCTTCAAAATGAGGTTTGTGTCCGCCGGATAGCACAGGCTGGCGGTGAATAATGAATACCTATGAATTAATAAATATATTACTGGAACAATCTAACCTGTTCATGTAATTGCTACGTCCCGTTTTAAAATACCAGTGATCTATAATATTTTCAGTACATAGGTATTAAATTATCTAGTGTTATTCGTAACAAGTGTACTTAGTAATTTCAAAAGGTTTTTAGCAAGTTCCCTTCATTGTACTCTACCTACAATACATTATTATTTAATCCGGTTTTTACAAAACAATACAAAATTCTTTATTGAAAAGCACATAGCAAACAAACAAAAAAGGCAAATCTACCTACAGAAAAATTTAATTAGCAGTAGGCGGATTATTGCTACAGAGCAATCTCTACCAGTGGAATGGAATGAATAAATAAAACAGAACAAAGCTGGTGGTGCACATTAGAAAATATTTGAATAAGTACATTATAACTAACGAAAATATATTAGGTATAATAAACAAAAAATAATACATTTACACTAAACACATAAAATAAAAACATACCTTCATGAAAACATACTTACATGAAACACAATCCTTAAAGAGCTAGTCATAGGACTCATGCACTAGATGACAGATCCTTTTTAAGCATAATTTTCAATATAAGTAGTAAGGTAAAGAATTAAGCTTACAGGTTTGAAATGAAGTTATTGTAAGTTCGTAACTTATTAACACTACATTAATGTATGAGCTCAAAAATATAACAGGTGGTAAATAAAATAATGTAAAAAATTGCGATATTTTGTGTTAAGTACTTGCCCGTAAAAAATATTTTTAAATGATTCTTAATCATTTATTACGACAAAATGTTTCTAATTAGAATAAAATCTTAAAACAAGCAATCCTCTGCCAAATCCTCTTTGCTTCATCGTCGCGGCGGCATCAAACGGCGGCGCGAGCACAACGAAGACTCGTGCGCGTTCGGGCCTACTCGTGCGTTTACGGCGCACGCGACCGGCGCGCGCTTCAGCTGCCCTGCCACTTGCCGATTACAGGAAAACAAAAATTTTAAGGATCAAATTCAAAGTTATTGATTTGTGGAAGGCCGTAGAATTAAGCGGATTTCATTTACACATTTTTTATATTTTTGATTGAGGCCTAGGAACAACTACATAATTCTTAATACCTAACATTTTGGGACTTAATCGTGTCGTAAAATGTCTAGTCTATTCGTGACCACGGCGGCAGCAGTGCCGCCGAAAAATTTAGATTATTTTAAAAACCATTTTAAGTCCCGAAATGTTACCAAAATTCTTACGGTTTCTTGGACATAGGACACATTATATTGTTTTCCTCATTATGTGAAAATGTTTTCTTGCTGGGCGGCTCACTTCCATAGTCAATAGAACGATAAAAATAGTAACTCAAACTTTATTGCCCATAAAACGCCAGTGTAACCAAAACCAAACATTAAAGCCGCCTGCAACCCCAAAGGCCCGTGTCCTTGGCCGCAAGTGTAAAGTTGCTGCCAATGAGCGTGTGACCCAAATCTCAGCGCACACGCACTCGATGCTATTTTTGAATATCGAGCAAGTTCAAGTGCAAGTAAGGCACCGGTTTTCAGTAACGAAATCGAAACCACACTTGGTGAAAAATGAGAGATAGGTATAAAAAGAGACACGAAATCTCACTTGCACTTAGCTGCTACGTCGTAAAGAACATTAAGTTTAAAAATGTGGAAAGCCGCCGTTAATTACCAGGCAGTGTTGTAACGCTTTCAATTGTTCTCATTTATTACAGAACAATGATTTTTAAGAATGCTAAATGCCCCGTGGACTTCACAGAATGTCGGAGTAGAGTTAAAACCGACAATGACTACGGGATGTCCTATTCATTTACTATTCAATTAATCAGGTCGGTACGGCAATATCATAAATTGTCAGTCGCAGTAAACCTCATTAATGGCCCGTAATGAATTGGAGGTCGGTAACAGGTAGCCTCTAAAATAACTGAAATACCTTTACCGAAATTCTTTTGAAATAACAATTATCGTGCGAAGGTTCCGACACATAACACGGTGGGCTTTTGGGACACCATTTAAACTACTAATTTAATTGTATGACCCATCCTCTTCGGCAGTTTTCTAAATTCCTTTGTGTCGTTGAAAAAAGTTTGTTATTGGTTTAAAAAAGGAGAAACGAAATGCTTGTAGATGAAGTGCATTAATGTGGTGATATGTGACTATTAAATGCTAAGTATTTGCTACTACTTTTATGGTCGAGAGCAAAGAAAGCTTTGGAGTTATCGTGCGTGTGACAAAAAGCGTAGAGAGGCCTTCGATGGTAAATAATAATTCATAAGAAACAAAAACATTTTAATGCAATTTACTTGCTTTAATTATAATATAAAAGAGGTAGATACTCGTGATAGGTATGCAGGTAATACAAGAGCTGTGTAAAATTGTAAAATTATCGTGAAACAAAGATTTGTTCACTTAGATAAGTGAAAGGGTACTTGCCGGTAACTCATAAACCACTAGAAGAAGAACATTAAAAAGTTATACCCAATGTTGAATAGATATTGCAGAAACAAACAATAGGTGCAGTGCAACATAATGTTTAATTTATAAGCAGATATGTTGCAAAAAACAAGACTCTCCTATCCACGCCTTATTCCGTGCATCATCGGCACAGCTCAAAGCGACGTCGTGGCGTGCTATTCAAATAATTAGGGCCGATACCGCCACCGGCTCGATCGAATTAAACCGCATAAAAATCGTCGTCGAATCGCTCGCCACAAAAACGTGCGTCTCCAGTGATATATCGAGCCTACGCACAACTCTGCCATCATTTATACTTGTTTCAATAAAACCTTATACAAAACTAAATGTTATAATGCTGCCTCACGATTATCGCACGCCTGTCGGAATGCACCTTAAGCCCAGCCGCGCTATTATGTCTTTATACTTTCCCAATTTTGATGAAAACCGAATAAGGACGGGATCAAAAATGGAAACTCGACAACATTCTTTCGAACCGCAACACAATGAGGTTCACTGACCTAGCCAGGTGCGAAGAGACAGTCAATATTATGACTTATCTATAAACGGAAGAAATTACGTCGCGTCGTTGTCAGTCCACACAATATTGAACTGACCTCTCATAATAAGATCCAGATTATGTTTGACTTTAATATATTATTCAACGAGCTTAGCTTTATCGGCGCATTTGAGTTGGACAGCTGTCGAGGCGTTTGATAATGATATCCGAAGATGATTTGGTTATTATGAAAGTCGTCAGTGCACCATGAGATGTGTAACTTAATAAGCTCAACATGAGAATTGTCATGACCATAACTAACACGTAATTAAACATTCACTGGAGCTTTTTACAGTAAACACATTCCCATATTTCAGTTACAATTGTGAGGGAAAACTTCGTAGCGGTGGCAGGTAACATGTCATCCAGTTGTTTCACTCTAATGAAGGTGTATTCAAAAAACCGATCTCGCCGCTGGTGGTCCAACGCTGTCACCGCGGCTCGCTGCCACCGCGGCTCAGCTCGTCATTATGCAACGAATAGTGTCATGGATTACTTCGCAACGACGTATGGACAATAAATTGTAAATAACAACGTGCTATCATTCAAAATACAAAGAGACGATGCAAAATCATGGGAAGGAAGTTGATTTGGTAATATGGCAATCTCTACATAAGACCACTATAATAAGAAGACATCTGCGGTTTCCGATTAGCCTCAATTTAAATCGGATTGTGCTCTCAATTAGCATGCAAGCTTGCGATCGTGTCATACACGCTTCACCTAACAACCGGTTATCGATATCTTACCTTAATTTCCCCCTTCACGGTTATTAGTTTAATTAGCGTATGGGAATCGAATTTGCTAATATTGTGCTGGCATCGGGAGCGATTTCACGGTGCTACGGTACTTAAATGTACAGTGCGCGCTAACGCGGCGGTAGGCATTCATTACGGGTAACACCGCCCAGAAGTCTGGCCTTTGCGATGAAATGTTCGATTATAAAGCGGGCACATCAGATAGTAGGTAATCTCAGGGCGAGAAGCGTTTCCGCAATCGACTAATCACATGAAACTTATGATGTGTAATGCGTACCAATGAACGGAGCCACTCCTGTGCCGCGGCTCCACGTAAAAGCTTTTAATGATAAAATACAACATGACAGTTGTACAATACTAATCAAAACTACTATCTTGATAAATAGGGTTATAATCATAGAGCAATCGAACCTCATTTATCTGTCTCTAACGAGCCGATAAATTGATCACGAAAGATAAAACCATTCACAAACAAGCAACATTACAAAAATATCTGTCCCGAAGTAATTTGTTAATGCTTGTTATAAAAGGTAGCGCCTCATCATAGCTACTTGGGCAACTCATTTCAATTTATAAATGTCTCTTTGGACTTTAAATCGGATAAAAGGTACATCTTAAATAATTGTCCAGATAACGTTCAGAATATTTAGTAAATATATATTTCGGATACACCGTCATTTATAACTTTTTTACTCTGGTAATGTTATCCACCATTAATATCTAAATTGTGGTTTTCTCATAGGATTTGGTGTATTTAATAGTGACGAGACACGTAAAGGATAACATATTCTGAGAAAATCTTTTTCTAATTTCAGGCATCAGCGCTCCTCTAAGCTTATACTAAAACCGCATTTCTATTAGGACCCATAACCACCGTAATAGATTCCGACCGATGTCATTGGCACTCAGTTCCTAAAACTGCTAATCATCGCTTTGAATCCAAGGATAATCCAGACCGCATTCATTTTCTCGTCAATTTTCCGTTTCATTGAATAAATCAAGATTACGGTACGGCACGAGTCGCCATCACTCAAGTGAAACGTATCATCATTACCCCGAGCATTGCCCTTTTTTAACCAGAAATTATGCCATCAAGAAAATTATTCGCGATTATGTCATCAAGTTCAAGATCATTTACTATTCGAGTAGTCAGTGCGAAAGCTTAACACCTTAATAACCAAGAACTAACTTTTTTACATTTTGGGCAAACGGTCAATTTAAAATTAGTTCGATGAATTGGTGGCAGCATTGGTTGGACCTTTGGAAGGACCACCGGCGTTTCGTCCGCGTCAGGTTTTGTAAGTTGGTACGGTAATTTGGGGTTAGAAACAAAAGCTACCTCCGTAGTTCCGGTGTTGATGAGCCATTACATATTTTTCGAGGCTGTGAATACGCTTACAGTCTTGCACGCAATTTTTTTAAAGATAAGTAATATTCGAGATGATTTCCACTTAACATCTTTGGATGAAGAGCAGATTGTTCGCATTACATGAGGTGAATCGAGATCATAGTAAGGGTCGAATGATGGCTTTGCGGGGAATCTTGAAGTAGATATTCGTCTAAACATTACTTTTGTCTCAAACCGGATCAGTCGTTAAATCTTTAAATATTCTATTCAATGAACAAGAATTAATGATTTCAGAACGAGACCTTGCTCACACTTACAAACAAAATCAAGAATCCGACAGCTCCGACGTCTTAATTATTAAATGATTCGTGACCAATGATAATGATTATAATTGTCGTTAAGTCGATAGTGTCAGCTAGAGGTAGACCATAGCGAATGAGGTGTAGAGAGAGTAATCAGAAGCGGTAGCGGCGGCTAATGGTCGGTAGTCGCATAACGAATGGAACAATCACAGCCAGCGGAGTCCACGGAACCAATCGACCAACCTGTTGATACGATCTGCGCTACCATCGAGATATTCGATCGATTTAGTTGATTAGTCGATTAACTCGGTCGATAGGGAAATGCGCTGATAAGCTTTATCAAAACTTAATTTTTTTAACTTCTACACTAATGCAGATGCTATCTGAGCTTTAATTGGTGTTGTTTTGCTTCCGTTGTTAATTATTTTTGAGTAAAAACATGGAAGGATTAAATTACCTACTATAAGCAATAAACGACATTTTAGGAGTTAGGCTCACTCACATGACATGAATTTAGAAATGAGATAATTTTTGTAGGTATTAATTTGAGAAAATTTTATTTTTGTATTTATTTTGAAAGAAACAGTTTGATTATAAATTAGAAAAAGAAGTCACAATTTTTTAAAAATATTAAATCATTTTTAAAACTTTGCCAGTAGTCCTCTGATGCTGGTTCACCATAAAAAAACTAATTGAATTTATTTCCAAATTGTCCGATGATGAGAGAGTACTGCGATTGAAACATTAGATGAAAGCATTCCGGTGGTCCGAGGTGCTGCCGAGTGGCTCCCAACACGAGATCAATCTAATGACGGTGACGAATCGCAGCTTCTGCCGCCCACAACTATTAATTTTAATGGATTTATAGCTCGACATAACAGAAAAGTCTGAATTTACTGCCTCCATTAAGTGGCGTTTAGATTTTGATTACACAGAATTTTTAAAGCACCTAGCAATATCAAAGTTTTATAGCCCTAATAATTACGATACTCCGCTTAGAGTAGCGTTATTCAATTTTAATTTTTAACGCGAGCAGAGAGCGATATGAGTTTTAATTACATCATTAGTTTTAATTCAGTCTGGGCTCCCGGATGATTTCTCATGAGGCAGTCTCGTGAACATTGAACAATGACTCGAGTGGCGGTAGTCACGCATGCGCCGCGATTAATTCAAACCAATCAGGGCCTGATTACACGCATTACGTACTTACAAAGTAATGACGTGCACTTTCTGTGGCCTTTAATTACATAAGCGTTAGGGTGTTTCATGCCGTGCTCTTATTTTGTGTAACCTGTGAAGGAGGCCTGTGTCCAGCAGTGGCACGTAAAAATGGTTGGTGATGATGATGATTATGAAGGTAGCCTATGAACCCTATTATTCGAAGTGGAAGTGGAGCGGAAATGTAGATCGTGTCGTATTTTGAGCGTTGAATCGTTAACTCGTATTGTTTCTTAGGTATATTTGAGAACACTAAAATTATCAGATTGAAACTGTAAGCAGGCAGATTTTTAAAAGTTCGTTTGATATCTTAATCTTAACCCGTATGTATAAACAGCCTAACAAGTTTGAATTAAATTTTGACAGACTTATAAACGCCTACCCCTTGGATTGACAATATTTTATTCCGCAACCATGAGTTCTAGTGAGATAGCGATGAAATAAATTACGCAAAGTAAATATTTACATATAACGAGTCACACATAATCGGTGCTAATATTGATCATTCTAATTAAAACTTACTAACAAGATCGATGTATTAGATCTAAGTACCGATTAGCGATAGTTATTTCCCCATCCGCTTAGCGAAATAAGACGTATCGGCCGTATCTTTTACATCCTTGGCTGTATTTCTTTGCGTCAATTTCACACAACTCTGTTACGGTATAACATGGCTACTAGTGCTCTGTATCCGTTTTAGATGATATCTCGATACGCAGATTAAAGCCAGTATGGCAACTTACTCGTAGATGTTAGGTAGGTATGTAGCGACATAATAATAACTTTTATTTTACTTTTATTTGATCTAGTATTTACTTATGGTTAACTGGTAGAGATCCCTTTTATGCCTTTGTTCATCTGTTTTGTCCTGTTACCTGTAGAGATATACGTACATACAGTATGAAAATACCTGATTATTGGATCCAGATTTAGCTTAAGTGAAACTTTTGCTTAATTAAAAAATTGTGGCTTATTGATGTACCTGCACAGTAAACGAATTTTAGAATTGGAAATATTCATACTCACTGCACTAATAATTTTTGACCACAGACTTATTGTTCGTAGCTAATCGTATAACAATTTTGAGATCAATGTTTTAACTTTATTTATTAACTTTCTGAGCCATATTAAAAGTGTCATGCTAATGGTTGTGGATATCATCGGACATAGTAAGTATACTATCTGTTTGTAAATCCGCGAATTAAAGTTCAAAGCGCCTCAAGGTTTTACATTTTACCAGTTTTTGCTAATACTGCTGAACTGACTTCACCAAATGTGGTGGCACGGCAAAAGTGGGGGTGGTATTAAAATTGTTAGTAAATTGTTATGGATTGTACTTAATGTTTTTCCTTTATTGTGCTGCTGTTTCTATAAAAACGCAATGATATGTTAAAAAGGCGTGTAATTTGACCGATTTACGGACGGCTACAGTTGTGCACGAAAGTGACCTTTTTGTACTTACCAACTAAGTATATAATTTTATTATATGGAGGAAAAATCTTTCGTTTTGTTTTAAGTATGATCGAAAACTATTCCAAAGAATATCACAAATATTTTATAAACAAAAGATAAACGAAAGATAGATACGCAACTAAAACTGACGACCGGATAGCCTAGTGGTTAGAAACCCTGACTATGACGCTAGAGGTCCCAGGTTTGATCCCCGGTCGGGGCAAATGTTTGTGTGATGAATACGAATATTTCTTCTCGGATCTTGGATGTTAAAATGTATTTATGTAGGTATTTATCTATACAGGTATGTTTATCAGGTGTCTAGTACCCATAGTACAACCTTTGCCTAGTTAGGGACTAGCTCAATTGATGTCAATTGTCCCATGATAATTATTTTGTTTATTTTATTTAGTTAAGTAAAAGATAAAACCATAATTATTATGTATATCTAAACACAAAAGGTTCACTAATTACAATAATTAATTATACATTTCAATTATACATTATAATCAATTTTATTAATAAGCTACCAACTAAATTTTTTTTTGTTTTTTTTTTTTATACGACGAGGAAAGCAAACGAGCAAGTGGGTCACCTGATGGTAAGTGATCACCACTGCCCATAGACACCCACAACCTCGGAGGGTTCGCAGATGCGTTGCCAACCTAGAGAGCTAAGATGAAATGCCTCTTGTGCCCGTAATTACACCGGCTGTCTTACTCTCCACACCGGAACACAACAGTGCAAGCACTGCTGCTTAGCGGCAGGATTAGCGAGTAAGATGGTGGTAGCGATCCCGACGGACTTCGTACAAGGTCCTACCACCCGCAAATAGGAATCGTAATAACAATTCTAACCTAAGCAAGAGTTAGAGTAATTAAAAAACACTCATTACAAATGTAAAAAATCACAAGCTCTCCAGAAAGCTCTCTAGAACACAGCTAAAATAAAATCTTGTCTAAAACATTTTTTTTAAACACACTTATGTTATAAATCAATCATGCATCTGCTTTTATAAAAGGAGTTACTTACCTACTAGTTCAAAAATCTTACTCGTAATGCAAAACTTATTTATACAATCTTTCATTCATTTTATTAGCACCGTAATGGTCTATTATACCAAAGTTTTGCGTATTAAAATAAATAAATAAGTACATTACAAATTCACTGCAATCACTACACTGTGTAAAATTTACTAACGAACAGGCGCTGAAATATTAAGTAAAATAATCTTTTGTTAACTGAGAAAGTAATAAAGCATTGGAATTTATTTTTATGGGCCCCGTATGAAATGCAATGTGGTTTTAAGAATGTATGAGACAAGACAATTATCTAGGTAAGTGTGATTACTTAACTTACTGTATTGGCTTTCGAAGATCAAGACAGGTTTAAGCGTTTAAAATAATGATTTATTTTGCGTTGAAGTTATTAAATACTTACGGTGTTTTTTGCTAGCGATAAAACTCGTCTCATGGTCATTTACCATACTAATATCAAGACAGTTATTATCTTTTTAAGCCCAGTGCAGACGTAATGTTAATTTCTTAATGTATCTGCTCTTCATTACGCTTCTTACTGTATCAATATGCTGCTTACAGATGTTTCACCTTACGAACGCTTTCTCTTTATTTTAATACTATTCCTGTGCTCATTTATTATTTTATCGTGTAAAAATTTCAAACCTCTTCAAAAATATAAAAAGCCATTATACCGTCGTTGACAATTACGAAGGATATTAAATTGTGGTGCTTACTCGGAGGCTAGCCAAACATTGACAGAGGACCCGCCCGCAGTGCCCTCAATTAATTAGCGTAATTGTACGCGTGAAAAATACCCGCAATTTTTCACTGGGCGCATAGTAAAGAGGCATATTAAAAGATTTATTCAATTTGCCCCCCGGGGACAAGAAGGCGGCTTGCGAAAGATAACGCGCGCCATATTTGGTGAATATTAATTCAATTTATGTCACATTTAAGTACGTTAGTAACGGCGATTTAATAAAGATGCGGTAATTTAATCTCATCAGATTCTACAGCAGACAATTATTTTTCTCTCAAGTATAGTTATGTAGGGTTTTCTACTGTTCTTCTGCTGAGAAAAATCGACCTCTTAAATTGAGGTAGAGGTCATAAGTTACATGTGGCATTACGAGTAGTTCAAATAAGAAACTTTATACACCGTGGGCTCGAGTGACCCAACCAATTTTAATCACGAATAGCTGAGCTTATTATTTAGAGCCTAAAATGTAGTAAGTATCAAATAATATACGATCGTTGCCACTCTTCAAGCCTGAAGATTCCTTTTAACAGCTAACGTCAAAAGAATTTTCTATAGTTGGCATTGTCATTTCACTGTCGCTTGTCAATGAAATCATTTTAACAGCAAACGGATAATTTCCTCGTATTTTGTATTAATATGATATGGTATTGCGGTAATCAAACGAGAAAACAATATTATAGGCTCTTTTTTTTAAGAACTCTGGTGATCAAACTTTACTTGAAAATTTGGATTGATTGTGATTGTGTTGTGCGCAAAACCAAACTAATCGGCAAATAATCCCAAAACGAAGCAAGTTATGTCGTTAAGTTACTTCGCCGGTGCGTGCGGCCATTGTTAAAATAAAATTATTAAAATTTAGGATCGAAAAAAGTTGAGCAAAGTATAGGACAGTGTGTTTGTCACACTTTTGTAACCACAAAATGACGGGACAGACCCATTTCAAAATGATTGCTTCCGATCACGAATCACTATTAGCTACATGACAAAACCCATACGAATTACCTATACCTTTTTTTCCTAATTTTAGTAACATGCCAATAAACTTTTGATCAATTGCAGACCTCCCGCGAAACGCATTGAATGTTTACGAGAAACGTCTCAATTTGTCAATACGATCAACCCTTACTTAGTGGAAAATGAGACGTCACCTTGTGTGGGCACCTTCCTGTATCACGCAGCGCACCGGACATAAGTTTTGACGCCATTAGAGATAGTGAAAAGATAAAAATAATCAGAGCTTGACCACAATGGACACACGTCGCGTAATTTCAAACGTCACTAAAAACTTTGCGAAGAAAACGCCTCCTTATTACAAGTTCACACGGCAGTCAGTTTCGTTTGGCAATGCCTTCATATTTCGCAACTCAAAAAAAAACTATTTATCTCTCGCTCTACCTTTTGTACTATCTGATCTGCTTACTTTTTTCACCCGCATTGTTTAGTGTGGGTGAATAATGGTGTTTGACTTTTTGTTTTATCCCAAATCCTTCGTGCAAATAGAAGTTGGTGGCTCGTTTCACATCCTTATCTTGACGTGTGACAGTGGTCACTTAGATAGAGGTGTTAGGTTTTCCATAAAATTTTAATGATGTTTCTGATAAAATTCCATGTGGGATTGGCTTATATTTATAACGGGATACGGTTAAGCTTCTTAGCTGTCAATTGATAAAAATCGCAAAAAAATATGTAGTGTGAGAAATAGTGATTTACCATAATATCCATTCCTATTATACAGCGATCGGTGACGTCAGGGCTCGAGTTCACTTACAAACAAACCCCGTGTTCTTTTGTCCAATCACTCCTACTTTTTCTCAGCTCATTATTTCCTTCCCTTTCGATTTCGACCGCGATAAAAATCGATATCATTAACGAAATCGAAACCTACGATGCGCATACGTCTGAATGTCCTGTTCACAATACTCGCACAAAAGCGCCCAGAACGTAATAAAAGCGTATTAAAAAGTAAAATCGGAGCAAAGGAAGTGCATGGCAGGCGGAAATGCAAACTGGCATTGTGCGAAGTTGCACGTGTCCGGAACGTTAGTGCCAGCCGGCGGAGGGCCCGCGAAAGCCTCGCCGTTGAAAATCACGCCTATTTTCAGTCGTCATGGCAACAGTGGTATATTGCTTTTTGGAAGTCGGTAAGTTTTGTATAGTTACCATGTAAAAACTAGATTTGAGTGTAGCTCTTCAAACACGTTGACACAGGGACAGGATGGGCACTACACATTATTAAAAATTTCAAAATTCCGTACCCTGCTATTTTATACAAATGAGAAAGATTCAAGGTCTACTAAGTACATACATTTTATTTTATCCAGGAAAAATAAAACAGAATGAACTTTCATTATTTAAATTACGTCTACTTGCAAATATTATTCCATGGGTATATTTCTGGGCATCTTTTTCTTTTTTATTGCACTATGGGCATTTAGCGATTCCGATACCTACTGACCATAAGTCCACCATCAAAAAAAATCTGCACAAAGCTACCACAGAATAATACCTACCTACGAATCGATATATTATCGCGATGCATCTTCTATTACATTTTTTTCGTCTTCAAACCACATTTTTGTACGCACACATCGTCTATAAACGAAATAAAATACGAAATTTGTTGAAAAAATCTGTCTGTCGCCCAGCGGGGTCGGTTGCGGCTTTGTCGCGCCCACAACCTCACAAAAGGCAAATAAGAGAACAGTACCTTGCAGAAAAACCATCATCTAAATACCATCCTATTGAGGTTTAAAAGCCGTAGAGAAACGCGTATTGTTCGCGGGGCAAAATCGGTGGCGAAATTAGATTCGTATTATACTGTGGACCAAGTGCATGCATCAAAGTGCAGACAGACTTTTGAAAAACCGTTGAAAATCAATGGGCGTCTTTAGATACGCTGCCCGATAGTCTATGTTAAATGGAAATATTTCATTTATACGCAGAGAGGGATGTTCCGCATTTTTATAAATTAAAAAGGCATGTAGGTGCCCACGGGATGCGTACCAATCTGTGTACCGAACATAATGAAGAAAATTTATCACTCAGGCTTCGAAGACGTCTGGATTGCAAAATATGAAAACGTAGGCGGTGAAAATTGTATATATAGAAATGTATCAGTAGACATCACAAGGAGCGAGTTCCTACTCATAACGTTACATAAATGGTTATACTTAGATTTGGTTTCCGTACTGTACCACGTAGTCGGCAACTTCAAAATAACCAAATCCTAAGAAATTACATTACGTCCACCAAAAGCCTTTAATCAAACAAACCACTTTACACTGACTAGACTCAGTATAAACATTGTCCGCAAATCTGCCGACTT
The DNA here is from genome assembly GCA_963691665.1 of Clepsis dumicolana. NCBI lineage: Eukaryota > Metazoa > Arthropoda > Insecta > Lepidoptera > Tortricidae > Clepsis > Clepsis dumicolana. The sequence continues at coordinate 11,892,002 of OY829506.1, forward strand.
CCTTAAACACGCAGCCGTTACCTTTTTTTAGCCATGGTCCTTGGCGCTGGCCGAATGTAATTCGACCTGATAGTATCTGGATGCATTTTGTCCTTGTGGTCAGAGACAGCTGCCTTATAAGCGCCTTGTTTTGGTGCATTGTTTATAAACTGCCATTTGCCAATCAGATCAGATTGCAGATGAGATTCTTCATAACAGAAAACTTACAAAAACGCTACATTTTGGGCAGTCGTGTAAAAAGTAATAAAAACGCTATAAAGCCAAATCGATTTGGCAAAAAGGTAGGCTTATGAATAAAATCTTAATCAGCGGTGGGTAGGATAGAAGAGCAAAAATGACGACTAAAACAAACAGGTATGAAAAAAAGGCGTGCTGATTAATTTTGGGCGAGGGCCGAAATTGGCGCTGCGCGTTGTCAAAATTAACGCTGGCATCTCGCTTTTGGTAGGGCGACTATAAAACTGATGTTTATAGGACAAAGAAAACAACTTTACCCAATACAAAGCTTTCGATATTTATCCTAGATAATGTCCAAGACAGGTAACTTAAAAACAATATAAGTATGGAATAAGTCAAAAACAATAAAAAAGTTTATGTATTAATAAAGGTAATATTATTAAGTACATGGACGAATTGTTAGGTATACACGGCGTCCTACGGCTATGCCACATGGAGGGAAGGTACCTTAGATATGACTGAAGTTTATTGAAAAAAATGATTTTGGTAAATAAGTACATAAAATAAAAATCATACTTAGATTTACCAAGACAAACAATACGGCGTGTATTGCATCAGGTACCTTACATTCGCATATTATCTCATGGTCATACCTACGTAGAGTTCATAAACGAAGATTTATCCAGGAGGAGTGACCTGACGGCCAACATGGTCACCCCAAATAACCATTTATCGCATCAAATCGCGTTATTAATATTTATAGTTGCAGTTAAACGGTTAATTATTTTTTCTTATTTGTTTAACAGCGAGGGGGGCACAGGTGCCGCCTTTGATGTGCCGCCGGTACCGTATCCAAACCTATAAAGGTTAAAAAATGCTTGTTGAATCCATGCAAAATATTCAATTTGATAATAGAGCCGTTTAAAACAGTTAGGGTTGCACATATGATTAAGTATTTAGAAAATAGTTTTTAGAATAGTTTATGCCCTAGGTTTGACTCACGTGGTAAAAGGTAATAAACTATTTTGTACTTACCAATAATCCCCTATAAGAAAATCTTAATATCATAGATAGATATCGTATGCTGTTTATGTTTAATAAAATGCCCTGCCGGTGGAAAATACATGTATGTCGTCATGCTTTTACTTTTAATTTATAAATACTATGTACAATTTTAAGCGATTACTATTTCAGAATAAAATACCCATATACCTACATTACAGGGTTATTTGGCTCGGAGTTGGTAAGTCTCTTTGACTGTGGGATCAAGTTACCTAGTATAAGCTATTGCACTTCAATCCCTGCCTATCAATCCAACATTTCACCTGCCATTGACAGCATAAAGTAAAGAACCCTTCGATCATTCTAATTCAAAAGTCAGCCCCCACATCTGCCTACAACCTTTCAATACCGATTAAGAGTCTATTAAACAGATTCAATTACTTCCCTCTCGTACGCCGAGGGCAGTGCCGATCGCTTTAAATCCGCTGCCCTTCGGATTTTATGACGCCAATCAACCCATTAGCCCTATTAAAGGTCATTATGTCTATCATCATTAAGCCAGCAACCCGAAGGACTATGTCATGAATAGTAATGTATACTAATATGAGCGTGCAAGACAAAACTCTTTGGCGGGGTTAAATTTAGATCGTGTGATTATCGAGTTAAAATTAGTAGAGATTATGCCTTCACAGGATGTGGATGAAAAATCGTAAAGCAGTTTCAATTCAGTTTAATAAAAATATCTAAAGACAACCTAACGCGCTTTGTGATGAAAATTATAATAAATTACCTGTTATTTAAATTGCACTAAAAGTGCACTAGTATTTTTAAGTCGCAGAGCCGAGTGAGAAGCCGCAGAGCCTAGTGCACCAATTACTCGTATCAAGTACAATTAGACGCGTGTCAGTACATGTTAAGCAAAACTGCCGACAACCGCCGCCATTATGCCCTAAAACTAGGTACAAAAGACTACAACAGCAATAACTTTTTATATGGCCGGCTACGCGAAAAATTCACCACTAAAACAGTTAATGACTATATTGTCTTTTGCGATCTATAATTATGCGTTGTTGTAAGCCGAGAGCATATGATAGAGACACTTGAACAACTTGTTAATGGTTCTTTTTGAGTACTGCTAAGGTTTCTCGGCGCATGTCACTGGAACGAGATCGGCGCAGCCGTTATTGGCCCACCGCGGTGCATGTATTCTATAAAGTTTTACAATTATTGCTCAGTTGTTTATAAATTGGCGTATCGACCTGTATTTAAGTCGTAAATTAAGGCACAAGGAATTAGCAAGGGCGCGTGCATTTACGCCTGCGCAAATGGGGAAAAGCTACCAAAAAGAGCTTTACCACTTTTGGTTAGAATTTTAACAGAATGAACTTTGGCTTTGCCAAAGGCTGAACCTCATTGACTTGTGTGTGAAAATTGTGGTATACATATGAAGGCAGACATCAAGTTTTCAAATGTTTCTAAGACTGTGGAAAACTGAAGTCTTAATTGTACTGAGTGATTTTTGTATAAGTATTACGATCATAAAATGCAATTGATTTCAATACAACGTTACGAGCTTCGTGTAATGTCAGCATGAGAGATTTAATTAATATTCGCAACACTTTATAAAATCAGGTCATATTACGTTGTGGTACACGTTGAAGATTTCATTTTATGATTATCATCGGGGGCGAGAAATTGCTTTCCAGCACGTTAAAATACCAGCTACTTAATTGGAACCTTGTCATTGATTTGTAAATGGACCTGTTGATTTTTATTCGATTTATTACAAATTATCCGATATGTGTAGATTATTCTGATATCATACCAGTATATGGTCCTCGTTATAAAAACGATGAAACGCATAACACTTTTACAGATTCATATTCGCCGATAAAGCGTTGAATCCACATTGATATTTTATTTTATAGCTCAACGTTTATCCATTCTTATCTCCCTATAATAATAATAATTAATAAACAACGTATTAATGCAACCCCTTACATTAACATAATTGAACATTTTAACGGCATGGCGTCCAAATTCAGAATTTGAAACAATATGATGCAGTATTTTATAGACAAACCGTTGACCCTTAATTAAGACGTTTGTCTGGATAAAAAGTGATTCCGTCGAGAACTACAACTAAAATATACGACGTGGTCGCCCCTGACACAAAGCGGAGGAACTAATAGGCGCCTCCACAATTTATTTGGACTTTAATTTGGCCCCAAATCTAGTAGAGACGCCGAGAAACAGGACGTTATAGATGTTGATTGGGTCCGGTGGGACGGCTCAGATCTGAATGCTCGGCCACAACTCAATTGAATTTGCATTTAGTTTGTAAATGAAGCTTCCACCGGACACTAATGAGGTGTTAAGGAATTAATACGTTAGATCTTAAACGAGATAAAAACAGATTTCTTCGATAACGTAGCGATAGTCACAACACAGGATGCCTCTATGGTGATATAATTCAATAGCCGACTTAATTCAGCTATGCCAGCACGCAACGCTTTTTTAATTGAGCCGGGTGTTCTCAAGGGTTATTGATTTTATTATTTTTATTTGTCCGAAATTTGATGGGTACAGCACATCATGAATGGTGTCAAATTGTGGTCATAATTGTACCATTAGAACTTGTGAAAGTCATAAATCTTGTAACGATCGGCGGCGGCTGTGAAACAAAATCAATCGTAATAATGGCGTCCGATCATCACTAACAAGCAGCACGTGATCATTAGGGCAATCACATACAAAAGTAAGAAGCAGTCTCGGCTGCGGATGAAGATATCTCATGATCAATATGGTTATCTCGCACTAATGGGAGCACGATGACTTTCTATAAATTAATAACAACGAGATTGTGGAGCAACCGACGATTGGATTTAGTTTAATGAGGAAGCATCTTTATCTTTGCAGCCAATACCATCACGCTACCTTCATTTTTTCCTTTAAATGACTTCGATGCTTTATAGAAAATCACTTTCACAACAGAAAACTTATAGATAAAGTATGCGCAAAGCGCTTCCGCTAATATTTTTTACTACACGAACTTATAAAAACATTTGTGATAGCCATAAAAGTGTATTGTATTACGATGCTTCCAATTTGTTAAACTTCAGCTTACTACGCCATAAATATTTTACAACATTTCGCTTACTGCTATTCTGTGGTGCTTCCTTTTGCCGCAACATATCAATGCAAACCGGAAAGAATTTGTTACGCACTGCAAGTGCATTGTGAATTAGGTAATGTCGGCCAACTATTATCCATGACCAACGGAACTAGTACACGACACTGGTTTCCTTTCTTCCATTTTGTCCTTCGCCAACATTTATTCATTAACATTTATATTTCAATAATTTTTATTCTTTGATTATTAAATCCCTATTAAGATGAGTAATGATCAAAATATTTAACGAATAATAACCGTTAAAATTGAATTTAAAACAATTTTAATGATATAGCAGCTCCGGTGTAAAGCCCGTAACATATGCATCATTATAATGATGGTAATTCAATTTAACTGACCAGCTTCTATGTAGCAGCGAACAGCAGAACGAGTTCCACCTATACCATCCATTATAATTGCTTCTCAAAGGCTTGCGTCGTCCAGGGCTCAAAGCCTCTTCACGCATCTGGTAGCCTCTTTGTAATGTTTATTTATAATGTCTTTAACACAATGCGCGACACACTCGACGTGCAAATTGTTATCTAGTGAAGGACCGTACATTCAGCTGACAAAGCCCACGCCCCGAAATTTCCGTGTAATTCTTCTCTTTATCTTTCCTCCGCATTGTGGTGTGAAGTTGGCCATTTATTCTCTATTATTGTTTCGCAGCTCGGGGAGTACAATTTACGAAGGCGTTATGTTTGCTTTGATACCGCTTTTAAATTTATTATGACCGAAAAGATCTATTCGTTTCTCATTGTGAACTCTGGCTAGTTACACCACGACAGGAAATCGCCTGTCACTATGTAGATACTGTCAAGTACGTAAATTGTGAATGAATTGGTTTTGTCGCGTGACAAGTGGAGCACTTATTACAAAGGAATAGTTGTACGTACCTACTAACTTTTTACACGTAACAAGTCATTTCTTTTCTATTTCTGTTAACATTAGTTCGTGCCAAGGCGGTGGTACTTTCTTAAGTAACAGCTGTTATTTTTTCTATTACCCAGACTTAAACAGGGGTGAAGGTACGAAACTTGAGCAATTTAGAATTAATTCAAGCTTCCAAGATGTAAAATTAGCCTGTTACAATTATCCGCAATTAAGTATTTTCGTTAACACAATTAATTTAGCTTGACTGAAGCGATAACTTTTGAAGTCTTAACAAATTGCTCTGATGCAGATTGTTCCAGTTGAATTAATTAGTGTAACATTCAAAGTAATAAACTTCCCGAAGCAAGAACATGGCAAAATCGGACTCCTCGAATTTAACCTTAATTAGGTATAATTAATTATTGAAGGCGTGAATTTGTAAAACTTCAGAAACCACAATCAGAGATTCAGGAAATAATTCTTCATTTGTCTGTTACTAAACTGTGAAAACTTTACCTAATGCTAGTTTAATAATAATCAAAATCATACATAAACATAAGTGTTTTCTCATAAATAGCAAATACTTATAGCTACAATGTATACTTTATTTTCCCAACACAACTTTGCGGCTAAGCAATTCAGGGGTTAGACCGGAGAGAGATTTTTATTCTGAAAAAACCTCTTTACTTGATTGATTACCACAAGGTCACCGCTTCTGCTGTCGCAACGCCAACGCGTGATGAATAGCTGATGTAAGATTTATAATTTCAAATGAGTGTCACAATCGAAAAGTTTAAATTACAAATCTCTAGTGCACTCGGAAAGTCGTGGAATTTATTTTAAAGAACCCCTTTCAATTGCACTGTTTGTTCGCAACAATCAATGATTTTGCCAGTTTTTTGATTTACTGCCGTGACCACAAGACAAAAAACGTGGTGAAAATAGATGTGCGTGTTGAGAAATTCCAGCTGCTTTTATAAACAGTAGTTGAGCTCCTTGAAGACTAGTTTGTTTCATAGAGTAGACTAGTAAAGACACGTTACATTCTCTGCCAAATTTCGTATAAGAAATATTAACTTTATTAAAAATTGCATTGCAATATTCATAGACATCTGTAAGACGTCTTAGTACTAAAAGCACGATGCGATACACGTATTAAAAATCGACCTGATTACAATACCATGAATGGCATTCACGTCGTTATCTGAATCGATATTTATCGTTATATGGCATAATCAAATGTAAAGAGTTGTTATCTGTACAAATTTCTAAGTAACACCTCCTTAGTCGTCGCGGTGTCGCCTGTACTTGTATCTAGCGTCAATATTGAACGAGCGTGGGTGTAAGTGTCGATTTAAACGCAATCAATATCAAGTAAGGGCTCCGATTCACCATCCACAGCAAAATGTCTCTATTGAGCTCCCGATGGACAGCTCACTTATCGTTTGGCTTCCGAGAGCCCGTAACGAACTTTTGATCAACCACTTCGGTAAGTCTATATTGTACCCACGCTAAGACTCGAACGCGTTGCTTTACAGGTGACCTATGATAACACTTCAAAAGACCACCGTTGAAATATAACGTATTAGAATATTTCACATTTCTTTATGTTAAAAAATGTTGATTCTCAGGTAGATAGGTACCTATTTTTTAACAAGACGGTTACAGTATCAATTAAAATCAACATTGTAACAAAATCTAAATTGCCTCAGGCGCGATCAAACAAATCTCGAGCAAACATTTTCAAAGAACCGGAGTGAATGTCCTTTACTTTGTACAAAAGGGAAAAGAAACAACTGGGAGCTTAAAAACTAAAAAAAAAACCAAAGTGAATCAACAAGCAAACTGTGATGACAATTGCATGAGGAAGTTGACATAGTTGTCAATTAAGAATATCATGTGCAGTTTGAGCAAATAGCTAAAAATAGCGGCGGAACATCGAATCATTTAGAGGTTCAACTATTTCTATGGACAACAGCATCGTGACAATACGACCTAAGAGTTACTGATCGGCTAATTTCCAAACACAAGCTTAATTTAAGAATTTTAAGATTAGCTTTAGCTTGGAGGGAAGAGGATCATACGACGTTGTGAATTGTGGTCAACACTGATAACAGTATACGTCTTGAAGGATTAATTTCAATTTGAGCGTCACGGTGTTTGTGTAATGGAACGGAGCAAGTCTGTATCATTCATTAGAGTCGGACACTTCTATACAGTTAATTGTTTGAACTTGCCCGGGCTCCCGTTTGACATCGTCTCGACTAATCAAGGCACGGTTAACAACATCCGCCCGGTAAGTGGCCGGCCGATGACTCGGCATTCGGTGATGCAATTGCCAATGGCCAGTTTTTAAGATTGAATATAGTTATGCAAAATTTGGGGTTTTAATAAATTTTCAAGCGTTTTCATTTAACACCACTATTTTTTTAAGCCTTTTGACAAGAATTACTCCAGTGACAAGAGCAGGCATTTTAAATTTGTGGTGTTGATGTTTATCTTTTTGAACATTAGTGTTTGAATAAATCATTTAGTAGTAATTGGAGGATATAACTACGTCCACACGTCCAGAAAACCCAGAGTTAGTGGGATAATTGTATAACCCAGGTTGACACAAGTTAGCTTAAACTTTAAGTATAAAAATAGTAGAAGACTGAACTTTTTATCATGGTATGTGTAAGAAAATAATATGCGAATGTAGATAGATAGGTACATAAGGTGATCCTTCCTTAATTTTTTTCAACGTAACGTCCCACTATTATTTACTTCAACTAAGGAAAAATATAAAGGCGTATTATTGGCCACATCATCACCAAAGTCAACCTTTTAAGTAAGCTTCTCCAGTACAGTCCAGTTTTTATCATGTGTCCAGATGACGACTCCGTGAAATGGTTCCGTGAGTCCGCCAATAAGAATGATGTAAGCAATTGCGTTGTCAATTAAACGACTTCCGATTGGGTGTCAAGGCTAATGCCTCAGTGTCAATAAAATTTAACTGGCGTGCAATTGTGTGCGTAAGAAAAGATCTATCTAAACCGTTGTACCGATCTACTACTCACAGTCATGTACAAACACGTACATAAGTTAAAAACAAAATAAAGCAACAACAATTTTAACATTGGTCTTTTGTGAGATGAGACACCTCTGTGAGAAGTAGTGAACGGGCTAAGCTTTGAGTTGACTAGAACTTGAGTGGAATTTATTTATTTTTATTTTTGGAATAAGATATTATAGGTAGTTTAAAAAAATAAAGGAACAAACACAAGAACACGACGAAAACAAGTACCTAAGCGGGTGGAAGACCTTTTGCGAGATCCATGCGGATCACTACCACCTTTCGGTGTGGAGAGTGCCTAAAAGAAAATTAAGCAAAGCAGATGCACTATGCTATGGGTTGCGGGTGCCTATGGGCAGTCACTTACCATCACTTACCATCCATCAGTTCCCACCAAGTTACCCGCTTGCTCGTTTACCTTCCTTGTTGCAAAACAAAGCAGTACCTACTGCAAACGACTGATGGAATTGACAAGTTGACTAGAATACCGGATCATTATCTGTCACAGCAACAGCAATGCTGCGGTGCTGCCAGTCTTCCGGACAATGCAGTCAGCAATAGTCTACATACCAAGAGACGTAAAATTATAACGTAGGTAAAGCATTAGGATCGATTTCAATAATTCAATCGCTTTATGAGGTTTTCTAATGTAAGCGAAGATCTAGTTGTATTCCGATGAATAAAAAAAACATTAACGAAGAACTGATGTATCTCTATCGCTAATTTTGTAATTGCCGATTGAAATTAGAATACATAAAATATGTAGACTTGTAACTAAGGGACAACACTGCTTTCATAAACAATATTTACTATATTAGACATAATGAAAACGGGATATTGACCGCGATTACCTTATAACCCGTGATCATGATGCATGCAACTGCATCGAAATATCGGGAGCTCATCAAACCTATAAGGTAATCGCGGTCAATATCCCGTTTTCATTATGTCTAATGCAGTTAACCGCGAATCATTTAAAACTGTCAGTATTTACTATAGGTACCTATAATTACAGTTTGTGAGCATTTAGAGAAGGATTCGTATTTCGGAAATACATCGGCTGTCAGTGGCGCTTATTATGTCAAAGAATGAGATGTCAAAGTGAATACTCCAAAGTGCTCACGTAGGTATACTGTAACTTTTGCTTCTAATAAACTGTAACGTCCAGGAAGTTAACCCCAAAAACACTGCAATAACTATAAGTACAATAATTTATAATGCCATGAAATAGTAGCGAAGAACTAAAAAGTGTCAACAGTTTTATTAAAAAAATCAGACAGCTGAGAAAATTACAGGCACAAGAGGCATATTTCATCTTAGCCTTCTAGGTTGGCAACGCGTCTGCAAACCCCCCCGGGGTTGATGGTGTCTATGAGCAGTGGTGATCACTTACCATCAGGTGACCCATTTGCTCGTTTGCCTTAATTGTCGTAAAAAAAAAGTAAAACTGTTGGCTATTAATTCAGCTAAGTTTTAGTACTGGTTAATAATGGTCAATGGTCAATATCCCATTAAAAAAAAACCGAAAATATTTCTGATTAAAAAAACGCATTGATCAATAAAATTCTAGTCACATGTTTCAAAAATCAAGCTCAATTTATTTTAAAATATCGATATCGATGCTCCGCCAGACAGGTCCAACGAACTCCGCGCACCGCACCAATTAAGCCGCCATTACAGTAAAATTCATTCACGATTATCGACGACGATTGTTATTCCGCTGCGCCCGCGCCGCTGCGACGGCGACATGAGTGACGCTCCTGCGCGGCTTGTAAGTGATTTTGGCGGGCCGTCTGAACATGACACTTATGAGGAGATATGGTCTTTCGAAAGAAAATGCTTGAAAAAGGTAAAATTTTTGCTGCATACAAGGAATTGTTTGTAGTTTTTTTTTTCAACCTATTCATAAGACGCATACCAGCCAGCGATTAAATTAAGCAAAAAAATGGTAGTGGATAATTAAATATTTATTAACTTCTTTGCGTACTTACGGCGGATAAAGATATTTATGCCAATTATCTCATTCCCTAATAATAATATTGCACGGGAATTAATTTAACTAGGGAACGAGTTACACACAATTCAATTTATGTCATTGCTAAGATGAAGGCGAACCCGACAATTACAAAAACACTGTAGTAATTCACACAAAAATTTCCATCATAGCTACGAAACTCAAAGTAGGTGAACAAAAAAATGGGACGGGAAAACGTCAATCAGTGGCATTTACAAACACTCAGAGCTGGAATGTAAAACAGTATCCTTGAGCTCGGTTTGAGAGATGTTTATGATATTTCCCGTAATTACTGTAACTGTAAATGAACCCTTTAATTATGGCTTCTGTCGGTAATTGTGGCCAATATGTTACACTACCTACCGTCGCTCTTCAACTCAATACATGTCGACACTTAACGATTGCAAGGAGTAGACTCATCAATACAAAGTAAGCAATCAATTCAATCTGAATATTAAAATGAGTAAAATAAATGCAAAAGCATAAAGTCAACATTAGTCTAACTTTTTCGTAACCACGACCGCAACGACGATTAAGAAAATTTCGCAAACAAACGTTCCTGGAAAGTTTACTTTAGATAATTGACTTATTTTAGCTTATAGAACCAAATAATATTGAAGGCAAAGAACTCACTAAGGCTAAAGTGAGTTTGTATGTGAAGGCAGCAAGATTGAGTTTCGGTTTGAAAAGGATGACGCTTGTTAAAAGCTCATATCTTCGGTTAAGTATAGGCTTCCGCGTTGTGCCGGCATTGTGGAAGCCTTCGACAAAAACAATATTACAAGACGTAATGAATTTTGAAACCTTTTCGCGAAATTACTTCGCTTACCATCCGGCGTATAATATACTCAGAGTCAGAAATAATGAGTAAATGCTGTTCACTTTTAAAGCTCCGTTATTAGCACCCATATTAATAAATTATGAGACGGCATAAAAATTACCGTGCAATACAAATTTGCCTATTGTATTACAAACATAATGCTATATATAATAGTACCTATCATAATTATAATAACATGCACGAAAGAGTGAATATTTGTCTATTTTTGTCAAAGAACCCGATGTTGGCTTTGCAAATGCCTCTTTAGTAGTATTGAAACTCGAAATAAAATAAAGTCTTTTGAATACTATTGTAAATATTTATATAAAATTATTATCCGAGGAAGGTCAGAAAACATAAAAACGTGGAAAGACGTCTGGAAGAACAAAAACAAAACGTATTCTTAATAAATACACTATTAAGCTACTTTTAGATCCCAAATAGGTATAAAACATGGCAATTACGGGCAATTCGAATTCCCCAAGTCACACTTCTCGATAATATTGACTGATTAAATAGCTATAAATCCCTATTAAGTACCTTTCGCTGAAAATATAATGACAGTCATTTGAGGTAATACTTCGCTGACCTATTTATTAGGGGATTTTGATAGATATCTACACTATTGATCGCTAAAATGTATCTTAACTGTTCAGTTTTTTAACCCACTATAAAAGACCCCGATTATATATAAAGTTACCTGCTATTGTATCAGGAATACGTAAGTTTGTAAGACGACAGTTACAATTTCGGCCGTTATAATTATATAGTACTGCTTTGTTGCTTTTTGCGAATAAAACAAGAACATGAGTGGAGCCGTTTTATAATCATTTTTTAAGAGTTCCAATATCAGCGGAATTAAGTTTGAAAAGGTAATGAAAAAAAAACAGCAAGTCAGGAATAATATGATATTTTCAATTATGTAACAAACTTTTCAAATTGCTTACAAAAAAAAACCTTAGAAAAAAAAAGATAAAATAGTCCTCTAAAATAATGATAAATAAATAAAATAAAATAAAATAAAATGCGTTTATTTCGGACAAAAGAAACTAAAGCCTAAAGTTTTATGGCCTAGCACTAAGCAGCAGAAATATGAAGTCGGTGCGGTGCGAGCGGAATATTCTTTGAATGAAGCACCGACTTCAAGTATTTGCGTCTGGCAGTCATCATCTCATGATGATGAGCTGATGATGGAAGGTACAACTCCTTGGCGGTTAGGAGTTGGAGGATAATTCTGAAAATGTTAAATCATTATTCGAAAGGGTATACTCCTGAGGTGGTCCCACTGTCACCAAATCATGACCTGATGATGGGATCTCAGGGAAATCGAGGGCAACCCTCAAATTTTATAGGCACGTATCATGTATTTCATATATTTTTTAAGGCTATTCAAGCATTTGCATCCGGTAGTCATCATCTCATGTTGATGAGCTGATCATGGAAGGTACAACTCCTTAACGGTTAGGAGTTGGATGATAATTCTGAAAATGTTAAATCAACGTAAAATTGTGAAATAAAAATCTTTTAACAAAAAAGTAAAACCGCCTTCAAAAAAAAAACCTTAGGAAAAAAACGTAAAATAATCATCTAAAATAATGATAAATAAATAAAATAAAATAAAATTACGTTTATGAATGATGAATTTCGGACAACAGAAACTAAAGCTTAAAGTTTTATGGCCTAGCACTAAGCAGCAGAAATATGAAGTCGGTGCTTTGCGAGCGGAATATTCTTTGAATGAAGCACCGACTTCATATTTCTGCTGCTTAGTGCTAGGCCATAAACCTTTTTTTGTCTAAGGTTTTTTTTCTCATCCTACTATCTATAAGACAAATATAATAAAAATCTAAAAGACTCTATAACATTCAGAAAATAGTGAAATTGAGTAATCAACAGTTTAGTTATCATGATATTGTGATACAGAGTGGACCGTTTTGATAGGACAGTATGGCGATCTCAGAAGCTATTAAAGACAGAAAGGCTAGGCATGTATTTTGTATTATTTAATAACTTCTAAGTAACTTCCCCCAAAAATGGATCGGTAGGAGTAGGCAAAAACTGAGTTTTTCTTTAAAGTATACTTTTAAATTTATGAAAGCAGTTTATCATAGAACTAATTTTTCTGTCATAATAGTCTCTGAGTTAACCATACTGACCCATCGAAATGTTATGGTCCACCCTGTATATTTTTATTGGAAACTGCCGTAATACTGTAATGTATATCTACTGGCCGACATTGCTTAAATAAATGTCACTGAACCTCAAAACTACCTATGTGGCTGCTAGAGTGTATAATTAATGGCCTGTCGAGATTAAGTCGCTCAATCACTCTAAGTTTTTGACAGCATTAAAAAAATTGTCGTTGAGTGTCCCTATAGCTTAAGTAAATAATACGAATTATGATTAAATTGCTAGTTATTATAAATATGTAAATATGTAGTTACACCTTCTGGGTAAAATCGTATTGATTCATTTTGCATTGCACAATATCAACATGTACCTACACATACAATTTATGGCTTGTGAATAAATAAATCAAAAATAATCTAACTCCGTGGATTCCGCTATTCCTGTACCTGAACGGAGCGCTGAGCGCTGGGAAAATCTTCGAAAACACAAATCTATAATCCATCGAAAACACGTGCACGCAGCTATTATTGATTTTGCCGTTTTTTGTATAAAATTGCATGCCTGTCCCGACTTGACATTGAAAAAATATCGACTAGGGTGTCTCGTGAATGGGCCTTATTATGAGCTTGCGCAATGACATTTGAGTTTTTGTGGAAGGCCCTTTGGTCGCGTGGCGACGGCAGAGGAATGCAGCCTGTTGGTGCCTACAGCAGGTAGTGTGTCTGATAAATGAGGGAATAAAGTTAATTCAGATAGGTAGCATTGCTCTCCAGTGTGACAATGCAATTGATAAAGTTTTTGCCAATATTGTAAAAAAGTTCGGATGATGAATGCAGTTTGGATTCTGCTAAAGTCCAATTTCATCAGCCTGGGCAATCTTAAAGTGCACTGCTCAGACATATCTAGGGCTTAAAATCGTATTATTCCTTAGACAAAATTATATTTATGTTACGAAAAAATACGACCAGCGGATTTTTATGTAAGCATTAATGGTCAAACATATTTTTGTTATTTAAAAAAAATATCGTTACGAAAATGGCACATAAAAATGTAGTAGGTGTAAATTTCGATTGGCCTCTATATTATATTATGATGAAGACTCTCTGGGAATTCCGGTAGCCAGTACAAGTATCAGCGGATGTCAACACAGACCTGACTTCGACCCTTTGCCATACACGAGCCCCGGAAAAAGTGTCTAGGATTACATGATGGCATGTTAATGTTACCCGCAGGAAACAAATATTAAATCTGAACAAACTTTGACATTTCACTTTCTTTTATTTGCTGGTGGTGTTTAATTACTGGGTATTGGCCAGGAAATCACATTTGTAATTTATCATCAGCTTTTCGGTGAAGGAAAACATCGTGAGGAAACCTGCACACTCCTGCGAAGCAATTCAATGGTGTGTGTGAAGTTCCCAATCCGCACTGGGCCCGCGTGGGAACTATAGCCCAAGCCCTCTCATTCTGAGAGGAGGCCTGTGCCCAGCAGTGGGACGTAAATAGGCTGCTGATGGGCCAGGAAATCATCATGATGAATGAATGTGGTGTTTGTAACTAACAATATGTGAAAATACTTACAAATTTCATACGCATGGTGGTTCACTCTTGCCAGTTGCAGAACAACAAATGTAATAAAAATTAAAATCTGTTCGAAATGTCTAATTTATTTTATTAATAGTCTGAAAAAATAAACTAACAAATACCTACCTAGGTATTTTATCCAAGCAAAATCAAATTCTATTATGCCTAATTTTTTTACCCGACTGTGGCAAAGTCAATGATTTTTGCTCTCTACATAATAATTTACGAATTTTAGATAATCTACCCACCTTCAGAGACAATTGTCAGTTAAGTGGATATTTTCGGCTCCGTCAGTAGGCAATTTTATGTTAAAAATAAACAAGATCGTATTCAAACTGATAAACAAAAGATCTGAGATATACCTTACTTTATTAATAATGAAGTAATTTGGTCTTGTGACATAAAATGTTATCTTATTGAAAATTATGTCTCATAAAATTTGTACGCTCTCGCATTATAGGTCGCTATGATGATAATGTATAACACCATGACCAGAGATAGAGAGATACAAGACAGAACCACAGATAAGATAGGGTGATCTGTCCTACAGGTTTCATTCAACCGACGCTTTATTTTCCATATAAGACAAGATAACGATAAAATATCGATAGACAACGGCAATGTCAAAATATTTATTATATCAAAGGTCGGGGACGTGAGAAAAGTAATTTTATTGAACATTTTATACCCGTAAATGTGATTTTCGTGTTAACATTTGTACTATCGACATAATGACATAGCGTTAAATTCTTAATAAGATGCTGTCCAGTGACAAAACTCAGTTATGTTCGTACTAATGTACTTTTTACGAAAAAAATGCAATCACTATTTACAAAATTGGCAATATATTCGAATTGAAATATTTTTTTTATCAGTTTGCCCTTAGTGACCTGCTTACTAATTAAATAAAATGTGAAATTTGCGCCTCAGTCATAAAACTCACTCTAAATCAATGAAACCGTTGCTATTTCTACTCCATGTTGGTTATAACTCGATAAAAAAGCATTTATAATGTGGAACTCACACGATCCGATCGGTAGAAACCTACAAAGCAGAGACAACACGCCGACTTACAAGATTGATGGCATAATAAAATCACGTTTTTATAACTTACATATTACTTTATAATATCAAATTTGACTTTTATCTCTTAGAAAGCTTGTACGGAGATAAACTATCTTTGGAGACACGATCGCGTTGATTATTAGCCCGGCCTCACCATTGGCCGGTTTGTACAAGTTCCGTGTCTAATTAAGACGTATAAATAAAAATAAATTAGTTGTTATAAACGTTGAGTGTAGCATTAAAAACTTTTATGAGTCATCCAAACACCATAACGTGCCAACTTTAAAATATTTACGACGAAATATTTACGCGATTTCTCTATTATAAACTAATAATTACTTTTCCCTGTTCCTATTTATTCAGAGCATTTATTAATTAACTCAGAGGTCAGCTTGGATCGAGAAAAAAAATCATTTCGAGAAAGTAGTCATTGAATCATCATTTTCGCCGACACCGACAGGGTCATAATGACTCTGATTTCCATTCTAAAACCTCGTAAGTAATGCATTTTTAACGTATTAAAATTATGAATTCCTAAAAGCGTAATTACCAAGTTTATCAATGGTCAGTTCACAGTGGCGTAGAGCTCTGTGAATGGACCTCTCAGTCCGTCTAGGCATTGCGATTTAATTCAGCAACGGACAGCATCCGCCTCGCACCGATAAATACCTGAGATGAATGGATGCGCGTGAGACCACTATCTGATTGAAACTGTGCAACACTGGCACTGGTTTACAACTTTTTACAACTTTTTACCGGCTTCGTAGCGATGCGATCGTGTAAGCCACATACGAGCTTACATGCCTATTTGTCATTTTTATGACGTAATACGATTGCGTTCTGAAATGAATTGCTGTAATGTAGAGTAGGAAAATGAAGAGCTGGCTTTATTTTATTGTTCTTTTTTTCGTCAGAATTTGTTTCTGTTTTTATCACTAAGTATGTTACGAGTAGCGTAAGGTGAATAAATGATACTGATAGTCAAATATGTAGTAAGGTATAGCGTAATATTATTGTTTTTTTTTATTTTATTATAATGTTAAAGCTTTGCATCTAATGTAAAAATTCCAAATTAATCACAAACTAACTAATACAAAAACTAAGGAAAATGAAAATAAATTGATGAAAACTGCTGCTATAGTGGCCATCGCTGATTTGCACTGCACTTGTACCTTTTTTATTTTAAAGTAAAGTTTGAAATTAAAAAACTGAAAACAATATTTTTGTCCTACGCAACCACAAAATAGACAGGAGCAAGTTATTATTATTTTAGTTAACTAATGTGAACCCTCACAAAGTAACCCTTGATTCAAACAATGAAATAATTTTTTGTAAATAATTTCAGTACTACGACTACGTAATGAAATAGAAAATAATTTAAATAATTACCTGTATTGAAAAACCGTATCAAATATCATATATCGTACCTATCATTACAGTTGCTTTAATATTTTTAAACACTGTCCACTGCCCAGTATCGCGCCCAGTTTTATGACTCCCATTAAACTTACAACAACTTTTGAGCCATCGAATTATCATTAAATGTAAAGCGGTAGCCGCCTCTGCGACGTTCCCACGCCGCGTTACATCATTCAGACGTAATCCGCGCTCTGAGTCTACTGTTCTTCCCGTTTTTACAGCAATAAGAATTTGTTCCTGGTGGACGAGCGATGGCATCCCGCAGGCTCTCTCGTTACATACCGCTCCATCATAAAATGTAAATACCGCTGGTATTACTCCCATAAAGTGGCGGGACAATAACAAATAACGCAGCATTCCAGCATTTACAACATTTTTAATCGCAAACCAGCCAGTGTGAATGATATCTTTTTCATACGCTCAACGGTACCCTTTTTCAGTAGGTAAACCTTTAGCATTCCAACCGCAAAATTTCCTGTTACAAATTATGAGTAATAAATTCTCAATTAAATATATTGATTGTCCATTTATAAACTTTAAGGTTTTTGTAAGCCGTGGCGAAATACGAGTTAAATAAAATAAAACTTGGTCCCTTTGTGTGCCTCGTTACTGGTAATGAAACGTATCGTATCTATAAATTGAAGATGCACATTTGTTTAGCGGCTTTTACTTTCAACGGTTGCATAAATGTATAGTGAGAGCCTATATCGCATAATGCATATTGATGGGATCATGAACGCTTAATTTAACTTGGGACGTGGAAAGCAGACGCGTCGGCGGCTTTGCGACTGTGACTTCGAAGAACCGATACTCCATTGTTACGCCTGTTACCGTATACTGTTACACCGTCATGGCACGTTGCTAATATTTTCATTGTATTTACAGCGTTTTTTGGGTTTCAAGTGGACACTGTTTCTTTTCAAAACTGGAGTAACTGCAAAGAAAGGTACAATACTTCCCTGCTCCTAATTCGCAAATGTGAAAGCAGCGACGGATTTGGCGTGTAAAAGTGCAGCGATAAATTTAATTCGATCACAGACAATTTTTTACAATAGGTATATAGTATATACTTACATGAAGCCGTTACAGATCGAGCTCTTGACGGGCTGCGTTTCACGGCTGGTCGTTTTATGCAGGTTCCGTCGCATTAATGGCACGATAGGCTTTATCAATCAACAGGCCACTTGTGCTTTTGCTAAGAGCTATATCGCCCGAGGCGTTTTCCTAGGAGTTCCATCATGTAGGAGTACCTAGTTTTAGGGCCATTATTCAGTGTATGTACCGAAACAAATGTATTATTAAACGCTTTAACGATTGGTGTAATCAAAATTGCACTTCGCTCTATTTTCTTTATAGCTAACTCAAATGTGTTCTTAGTTCTAATAAGTAATAGGTATATGCAGTCTTCACGCTAAGACATACTCTGTAAATCCGTAGCAACATAATGTTGTTATAAATTCAACTTTAAATGCATGTTTATTTTATCGCTCGAAAAAATACATGTGGCGTATTAAATACTTACCAGAAAAAAACCGTATCAATTTTATGTAAAATTTGTACTAATTGACAAATGCAGCGGACTACAAATGCAGCGGACTACAATGTTCATTTAAGAGTAAAAGTTAGCTCAACTGTACATTTATATCTACCAACATTTTACATGCCTGTTTAAACAAGCTTTGTAGATAGTTGAAAAAGTCAAAGCATCTCAGAGGGTCGAGCACGACTTTACGAATGCTGCGTAACGTTACGGTTATCGTATCGAGATCGAGAAACCTCATACAAAATTTTAGTTCGAAATACGCTCACGGGCGGGCGCTGTTCCAAACTACTTGAATTTTACGTTACGCAGCATTCGTAAAGTCGTGCTCGACCCTCTGTTCTCGTAATAACATTTCAAATTCGTAAGATATCCAGGATTCGATCGGACCACCGGGTTGCAAATAAGACGTCAGGCAAATTGAACCGAATCAAATGAGCGAAAGCTCGTGACGGCATTAGAATCGAACGTTTGCGCGTTTCAAATAAATAATGCGATGCTGCGCTTGCGTTCTGATATTGCCGAGTTCGGATCCGATAAAGACACAGGATGATGTTGAAACGAGTCAATACATTTAGTTTATAAGCTTAATGTTAGAACATGGTTGAACTAAGTTTCTGCTGAAGTAATTAGTAATATTAATGTTAGACTGTTTGGCTCTTTCATATTTTGATAAAACTGCACAGCAATATAGCTTATACATCATCATCATCATCACCAGCCTTTTTTACGTCCCACTGCTGGGCACAGGCCTCCTCTCACAAGGCCACTATAGGTATATCCCGGAATACTATAATATGTAATAGGTAAGTATAATAGTTGCCGTGGGATAGCGTTTAGCGAATTGTACATATCGAAGGGTGATAGGCTATTTGTTTTAAGCGACACTTTTGGCGATATTGAGTTATATATATATTCGGAATCAGGAAATTTTCCTGCGTCGGATGAGCTAGGTTTCATGCAAATCTGAACTCTTTTGTGGCGCTTGAAACATTAGAATTTTAGGATATATTTCTGACACATGATGTATTATCCGACATGAAAACTGTTTCTTTTTTAAAGTACTTAACCTAAAGCATACACAGGTATTGAGAATCGGAGCTTAAGCTATTTTTCCTTATACAAAATTTCGATTGTATGGCGGTTCAAGCACTTTCGCCCACTGCTATTTCATGTTGCAAAGCCGCTTAATACATTTCGCCTTCCACTAATAATACAGCATAATGTCGCTTCAAGCAATTTGTCCTGTACAAAATTACTCAAAGCAGGTCGGTTGAATTCTCAACGCTGCAACTGTTAGCACTTTATATGGAGCTTAGACTACTTTTTCTTACAAATTTCTCGAAGGATGTCCTTGGAGCGCGTCCGTGAACAAACCTTCCAGGATTTCTTGTTCGAGGATAGGCACTTTTTGCTATTTTAAATACATTCATTCATTCATTTAAAAATAATACTACTTCTTTTACCTAAGATTAATTAAGCATATTTGGTTCTTTAATTGCTTCAAATAATAAGATTAGTGTTTCTATTACTTTTAAACTTACAAAATGTTTGTCTTTTTTTGTAAACTTACATTACATTAACTTACTTACATTACATTACAGTAACAACCAACCGTTATAAAATATTCTTTAGGCATGAGACATCAAACAGCTAATAACAAAAGCTGATCGTTACTTCAGTCAATTTGCCTGTCCACATTTATACCAAATGGCAGTTAAAATAAAATAGAATATCCTTATTATCCTTGATCAATGTCGGTTAAATCTTATTGCTTTCCTCTACATATGCACTGTAAAGTCACTTAAACCATTTTGCCTTCTGTTGATTGATGAGACTGTTGGCGCTTCAATAATTTTTCCTTGCTCTGGAATAAAGTCGATATAGGAAGTTATGTATGAAGCGACAAGAATCTAAGAACCATTGGTAATTTAATTAATAAATGATTATATCATAATTTCCCAGGATTTTTTTGATGACTAGAGAAGTTATCGTCATTGAAATATAACAAGTTCTTTTTTTTAAGATTTTTTTTTGAAAATTTGAAACTTTAAATGGCTCTCGTGTAAAGTTCACAAAATGTCGCTTGAAACAAATAGCCTTTCACCCCTCGATATGCAGATGGCAACAGCTAGTATTTAACATACCGACGTGACAGTAAATTTAATGCTTAAAAAATGTTGGCAAATTTATTACTCAGCTGTATTAATATTCAGTTTTCAAAAGCCCTTCCTTTCTATCGCGTTGCAGTGGCCATGGTCACGGGATGACAATAGGTATAAGAAGTATGTAGAGGTCAAATTACATTTTTTAGTTTCTGCCTATCCCGAAGATTAGGAATTTAGGAATCGTGTGACATATGTATAGTTGTACTTACATGTTTAATATGTTTTTTGTTGTTGTTATCAATGGGTTCTAAAATAAATCCCCTTGTGTATAACTTCTAAACTGTCCTAAAAGTTCAATCACACAATCGGTCAGGCCCCCCGTTACATCGATTTCCCCGGTGGTCCAATCTTCAGGATGATTAAATTAGGATACAAACGGATATAACATGCGAAATGATATACAATGAACCGAGTCCGATTCCGCATAATGAAGCAATCAAATAGTACCTATCCTTTGTAGCTCAGCCGATACCAACGCAGATTGTGAGAACGCAAACTTTTGCGTTTCCAAGTCACAATTTTAAAACGTAAGAGGCGTCGGAGATAAGCAAATTGCGCTTTATGGAGGCATAAAACAAGGTTTTTGTTTATTAAATCGCATCTTAATTCACTGTATCTAAGTCTTATTTTACTGTAGATTAAAAAAAGTTTACATTCAACAGCGTATATGCATCCAGTTTGACTGCATTTGGCTTTTATTTACTGTAACGCTCTTAATTGAGCTGCAAGCGTATTGTAACCTCGTTAGACCGTAACAAGCATAAACGTTAACGTTTTGGTTAAGTTTCTCCAACAAAGCTTGGCCAGGACGCTTTGCATACGGTAATCCTGTTGAGACGCACTTCTCACAAAAAAATGTTGCATTTTAAAATCCTTTCCAAACGCAAACATTTGACGTCTGGGGGAATCGAGCCGAATACTTTTTGTGACTTTGAGATGGGGTTTTTAAATAGAGAGAATTTATCTTTTAGTACGCGCCGCTGTTACATATTGATAGTGCTTCTGAACTCTGAATGTCAGTAAGTTATTGCGGGCCGTTTCGAATATGATCCAGGCCATCATCGATTGATTTACTTCGATCTCGCGGCCGATATGTTATTATATCGCCGTCCGGCCGTCCGTTTGTCCGAGACATTGTCAATATGGCGCCTTTGTTCGCACAAAAATTTATAAGTTAGACGGTTATCCATTGTAGAGCCGACGTGAAGTAACACTACAATGCATTCGATGTTTTTTTTTTGTATGTATCGATTATAACCTGACGTGCGGTCAAAATGTGTCGAAGCGTTCAAGATTTATATCGAAATCCAGGATATTAGGGCACTAGAAAAAAACACTGTTTGGAAAGAACTTTTTCCTGTATCAAAATCCTTCGGTGGAAATGATCGAGTTGACCCACGTCAGTTTTAAATAGCCACTGTCTCTCAAATTCAGCCCTTTAAACTACAAAAATAATAGTATTGATTACAAATCAAAGTGACCGTTACAATCAACAACTACGAGCCATTAAGCCAAATAATTTTCACTAAATTAAACCGCCAAAAAATCATAAAATATAATCATTCGCTCAATAACACAAGAAAGAACTTAAAATTCCATATTCGCTGTTACTCTTTACGACCTTTATGCGCAAGAGACCCGCCTTCAGTCCCAGCGGTCTCTTTTAGCACCTTTTTAGGGTCCCGTGCCCTAAGAAGTCCAGTGCCCTAAGCACGACTTGTCGAATCCTACGTCACGTAAAATCGAATAGTAAACTATAACGAGTTTGTATGACGTTTGGAACAGCGCCCGCCCGTGAGCGTATTTGGAACTAAAATTTTGTATGAGATTTCTCGATCTCGATACGATAACCGTAACGTAACGCAGGATTCGACAAGTCTTGCTTAGGGCACTGATCTAACGGAAGCCAATTACTACGACTCCGCTGTTCGTCCGTCCGCTGCAGGGCTGTCACATTTGAACCGTAATAGGCTGATACTTAAATTTTTCTTAGGAAGCGTATTACCGTCACTATCAAAACAAATAATAAAAAAAAATAAGCAAACGTGATCCCTATCTCGATACAGATAACGTTGAATTTTAGAGCCATTTTGGTCGATATCAATATAGGCAATTGTACCATGGTATGGAACCCTTCGTGTGCGAGTTCGACTCGCACTTGGTCGGTTTTTATTACACGTCAGATTGCGGAATGGTAAGTATTCTTCCGTGGGCGGTGCGCCTTTGTACGCCAGTGTGTCAAATCAATTTGTATGCCTACTTCTTTTAGGCAGTGTAGTGTCACCGATGTGCTAATGAATAGTTTTGAACAGTTGGTCAATGATTTTATGCATGAAAGGCAAAAGATTTTAGCAAATCTTTCATAAGCTAAAATTTATACCACTAATATACCTACTCGCGCGCTATCTATACAAAGTTATGGCTCTTTGGCATTATCTGTTATTGTTACTTACCAACAAGTTGGCGAAAATTCTGATACTAAATGCAATTCACCAAGCATAGTTTTTTTTTGGCCAAACGTCAAAATTAATTATTTCCTGTTTCACTAAATATTACGAAAAGTTTGCTCGTGGACCGAGACGCCCCAAAATTTTGGTACCCTACTCTGCCAAGACTTCAAACCCTTCAAAAAAACGATACAATAAATTAGATAAGATATATAAATAAAATATGTAGTCCGTTCTAACGATCACAACCGTCGTCTTACAATAGCTTGTTAAAGTGACTTGAGTGATGTAATACACACCCCAAAGTTTCAACTCTTTCACACCTTGTACTGGGTCAATAAGTAGATGATAATGTTCCCTATTAAAGTCCATATCGCTTTGGTCAATGACTGGCGACTTGAAACCGCCCTTATAGACGAGACACACCTCCAAAGAGAATATCGAACATGGACTAAGCGTCAATGGCTAAAATTAAATGTTGTAATTGGAAAAGAGAGCATTACTAAAATTTGTATCTTAAAAATAAGATCGCGAATATGCTATTTCGGTTTTTTTTATTCAGGTGATTTTCATTTCACTCCTCTCATCAATATTCAATTATAATCTCTGTTTTTGTATTTTTCTTATTGTAACTCACGAGAGGAATTTACTTACTCAAACGAATCCCCAACTCGTTTCACTTTCAAACTTAACGTTAAACGATAACATTAGGCAGGCTCGGGCTTGCTGAAATTGAAGTCAGTGTGTGAGCCATTTAACATCTGCCTACCCCGTGCATGCGTAATCAAAATAAAAATATTATTTTAGTAGATTTATTCGATAGTGGCCGGCAGATGTGTCGGCGCGAGTTCTTACTATTTTTGTTGGTCCTCATTGTGTTTGGGCAAGGGTCTCAAAGGGTCAATATCCACCATGGCTTCCGTTCGATATTCGGTTTATTTCTTGTTGTGTCTGTAAACATCTTAAATATCCTCCCGTCAATCATTACGGAAGGGTTTCGCGTAGCTTTCCCTGGATTAATAAACATAATCCCTTTACGTCAGTTTCTTGTTCCGAGTGTATTTAATAAATTGATTTCATGGTTGCAGTTCTCCGTATTTATCCCCTTCATTCTGACTTGTACTTGATTCAATTAAGTCGAGATATGAGAGATGGCTCCCAGGTTCCCACAGCGCTATTGCGAACATGCTTACTGTCAGCTCTCGGGGCCAAAGCCTTCCATCCACGACAAAACATAAAGTAAAATTCCGCTACTAGAGCTTAATTGGATTTTGAAGCCTTATTTTTAAGAGGAACAGTGCGTCGGAACGCATAAAATAATGAAGTTAACGTCTTTGGGTATATTAACTCCAAATAGTTACTTAGTTTCATTAAAATATAAGGTAGGAGAAAATAGAACAGAGTTGAAGCAATACCTTGTATTGGGAGTGGGACTTTACTCAAGGTCAGTTACAAGGTTAGTAAAGTTAGGGAAAACTTTATATTCCTAGATAATTTGTCACCTCCTTTAATTCGTACTTCTGTATATTCACTGTATTTATTATAGTATTCCGGAAACGTACAGGCAAACATTAATAACCTAAAGGCTAAAGTATCAGGTGAAAAACTCATGTGTGTTGTATAGGCAATCAGTGTGCGAGTAGCAGTAACAATAATAGGGCCGCGGCATCCGTCGCCAGCGCTGGCCGGCTTAACACTACTTACCGCTTGTTCCCGCCACCGCTCCACTTATCTTTTTAATGTTTAAATTAATTTAAATCGACCTTTAGTGCATGAAATTCCCAATCTATTACCCCGAGGACAGGTTAATGCGACCCGCGCACACGCATCGCCGCGAAATCCGCGTATTCCCAACATACTGGTCACAGGTGGCAAATTCTTTAAATAGAAAAATTGCCGTCCCATCCCACTAGCGTATATGTATTTTTTCACTTCGTTACAGGCCGTAACGAGCATCTTTTTCATTTTAATCTGCTCTTAATTAAGTGAATTGCTTCAAGTTGAATGATGGTGGCTTATCTCGCTTCTAGGTGTTGAGGACTAATTGATAATTAAAATAAATGGATTCCTCCGGGTCGGCTATTAGCCGCGTGCGGTGTGAAGGCGACATAATCAGCGGTCACTTCTCAGTTGTCGCCTGTGACGATAATACCAACGAGTCCGTTTCGCGCGGCACCCAATAACTAAATCAGAGATTACCACACAATCTCATTACCGCCCGGGCTCCTAGACGCTTAAAACCTCAGTAATACAAGGTATCGTTTTAATTTTCGCACCCTCTCGTTAGTACGTCGCTCAAGCGCCTTTAATTTCACCGAGGTCCATCATAAGCATTATCATTAATTGCCTTCTGGTCATATTAAATTGTTATTCACCTTGAGATGGTTTTTGCCCTTTAGGGTACAGTATGTTACACTTATTATTCAACCCCTGAGGACTTTATATTCTGCGCTAGAGTACAAGAAATGCTCCATGTTGATGTTAACATCTATATTTCAACGTGACTTTTACCTTGATTAATGGCGGGCGCCCGATAAAGAGTCAATTGACAATCTCAGCGGCGCGGGCGCGACGGCGATATAAATGCTGGCTGCGACAGGTGATTAAAAAATATAGCCACTTTAAGTATTAAATATCACAAATGCTCAGCCATATTTTCAAAATAATTACGTCAATAATTGGCACGCAAGCCGAGAGTCCCTCGTAGGAGTTCGTCTCATTATTCGCGTTGGGATTTTACCACCAACCGCGACAGATTAATCGTTTTAACTATGCCATAAGTTTATATTCGAGCGTAGAGCCGCCCTGTGTCAATTACTTTGCAAAAATACTGTCTATTATTCATGCAGCTCTATCTTGAGATAAGTGAAATCCATATTGCCGTCGTGGAATACACTTCACGGCTTCACTCCGTATGACATTCCGATCGGACCAACATTGTATGGTGGGTGCTTTACTTACGTTTTTGTACTTGTCAATTAAACGGCACACTAACAAATTAAAGTAGTCCAGCATGAAACAGTGTCTTGGAATTGTCAAAAAAAATCACAGGTACATTTTTAATGGCTCATGCTTCACGTGAAGAAAGGAGCGTTGAAGCCATTAAGATTTAGTGAGGTACTCTGAAACTCAATAGTGAATCCATCAATTTTGAAAAAGTTCAATGGCGACTACGGCCCGATCATTATTACAAAGCGCCGCGCACAATAGCGTTGAAACAGAATCATATCTACGATCAGACTAAAGAAACGTATAGCACTCACACTTTCAATATCGAGCGATACTTTTGGCCCTGATATAATCAGTTATGGTCCTGTGAAAGACTTGATTATATGAAATCATGATATGAGACTTGTGGTCAAAACAGCCAAACATGGGTGACCCATTGTGGCCAAGTCGCTTCTTGATAACGATCGATCTGTCAAAACATACGGATATTCATAGAAAATCTGTGAAAAGAAACATATTTGTTAAAGGTTGTCACTCCATTGTCAAAGCAAGGTAGAAAATATGCAATGTCGACATTATTTTCAAGTTTTTACTTACTACGACAACAACACCGAACAAGACGTACTAAGGAACAAATTCTTTACTGGATAGCAATGCTGTTGGTAGGTAACTAACAAGAAAAGTACAACTTTTTTTCAACGTGTTATCCTTGGCTCATCTTATAACTTTCGTGACAGGAAAAATATCCATCTCCTACTTAAAAATCTTCAGACTTGTTGTATGCAACTTAAATGTATACACAAATGGTTTTAAAACTGCTGTCTCCACTTTAACTTTTTCCGTTAACAGTTCATCGTCATCATTAGCTTGACCCAGTCCACCGCTCCTCATAGGCCTGAAGCCAAGCTTGCAAGCTAGGCTTGGAGCGCTAAGGCGCGCCATTCAGCCCAGTCTTTGGCTCTTCCCATCTCTTCGTTCCCTAGCCGCATATGTTCTACACTATGTTTTCCAAGACGCGGTCTCCACTCTAGAAATTATCTTATCGCCAGCCTTCTGTTTTACATCTCACTGCTGAGCACAGGCCACCTCTCAGAATGAGAGGGCTTGGGTTATAGTTCCCACGTACATAAACGCACATAAATTCCGAAAATCTCAGATGTGTGAGCCGGGGCTCGAACCCAGAACCATCTGCTTGAGGGCCATATGTTTACCACATCGGTTATCGGTTCTTCTTTAGTTTTCTGACGAATGCCTTCATTTGATCCGTCAGAGATACTCAGAGCATAACTCTCTCCGTGGCTCGTTGAGCGACTTTAAATTTGTGCACTAGCCGCGCTGTTAGGTCATCACTGGTAATACGCACTGATTAAAGACAACTTTCTGTTTACAGCTGCTCAGTTGTTTTGTGCAAAATCACTCTCAGTTAAACCAGTAACCACACAGTTACAAGTAACACAACAGTCAAGTAACGCCTCGGCGACGGTTAACCGTATCGGCAACGAGTTTATTTACATACGATGAGTGTAACAGCTTTTACTATCTTCGGGCAGCCGGTTACATTACCAACGGTCACCAATACATCTATTTGTAACAAACATACGACTATCTTTACTATGCAAATGCTATGATTTAGTTAGTTGCGTATTAAGAAAACCGAGCGTTCATAAAGTCCATCCAAGTAAGCTTAGGCATGTCATTACTTATGGTAATTAGTTGTCCGGTTGTACTTATTGGCATTTTATGCTATTTGAGGCAGCGTAATTATTTTCAGAATGAAGTACAGGATTTAAGAGCGTGCGATAAATAAAAAATTAACATAACTTCCCTTTTCAAACAGATGCGTGTTTTGTACTTCTTCTCTAGTTTAATTTCGGTTTACTTAATTATGTTTTCGTTAATTTATATGTATGAAGTCGTATTACTCTTTTGAAACAATCGGACGACTCACTCATATTAGTCGAGCATAGCGCGACGTTTTGGAATGATCTATAGTCCTTTGACTGGGAGTGCTCGCCCCGATTACATTTTCTCCCGCAACTACCTACATATAAACACGTGCGCAAATGTTAACACTAAATCTTAAAATACTAATATAATATTTTATTCCTAATAAAAAAAATATTAAAGCTGCTCTATTAAACACGGCACATTTAATTGCACCTCCCCGTTATCTAAATCACGAGTTGTCCCGCCACCCTACACATTTACGTGGAATAAGTATAGTTATGCGTTTTACCCTAAAATTCCGTCATGTAAGGGGTGGGACACACCTGTCCTGCGCCCTCGCTGACACGCGACTGCGCAAGTTGCACTAGCTCTACCGCCACCTAAACCAGACCTCTCTGTAACACTACAATACAATCTAGTTAAATCTTTGGTGGAGCTCCAATAAGAATGGTCGTTGACAGTTTAGGGTGCCTATAAACATGTTCTTAAATCTTTGAAAATGTGCAGCAATGTGCATTGTTATGGATATGGTGCAATGCTAGGGGTGTAAGTTGGGGTGTTTATTATTACTCGTGTTTAGCAATTCGTTACGTGCCGTGGATATGTAATCGAATTTACTTCACGTACGTGAAACCAGTATAACTTCATAAGGTTTTCAAACAAGTTAAAAGCCAGCCAGACCAGCGTTTTCAAGATTTAGATTTGTTGTTTTTTTTGCTTTTAAATATTATTTAACGAAGCCTGTTGCTGTGTTTATCTCATTGCTTGTAATTTGTAACTATAATTTTTATTCAATAAATACTTTTTTGATGCAGTATATATGCCTACTTAGCTGGGATAGTTTTCATTTTAAATGCACTATTTAACTATTTATACACTAGTAACATTTTTTCACATTTTCATATTTGTTCTACATTTCACTCTACCACTTTGTTGACGTAATTAACATGTACATGCATGCCAAATTACAGCTGTCTAGTAGGTACCAAAAGTTTCTGAGCTATGTCGCGGACAGACAGACAGACCGAAAGACAAAAAGAAACACTGTAAGGGTTCCTTGCTGACTACGGAAACCTAAAAAATAGGACATAATAATTTTTGTTGCAATTTTTATTCCAACTCCACTCACGTTAAGTGGTCTTGGCTTTTATAGAACCACCGATTCAGTGATCTTTTGTTTAATTCTCCGAGGTGACGATGATGAATTGACCATTGTGTGATTGTGAATGTCAATCAACTATTTTTACTTAAGATACCGCGGCTGCCATAGAATCGTGAATTTTCTTTCTACGACACATGATTTATTTTCGCATTATTTGCAAATGAAATAGAAATAGTGAAATATGAAAGGGGGTCCTTAGATAATTTTCGTTTGGGTGGATCGCAGAAATTTTTGATGACTCTACATCTATAAATAATTACAGATAACACTCATACCCTAATATGCTCTATCTACATAATTGTTATAAATAATCGCGACGTTCAGTTTTGATATTGTTTCTTGGTGCGAGTATATGTATTATTATAAATAACCACAATCTTAATGTAAGCTACTACCACTACTCACGCTTAACATTTAAAAAGCCAAGAACTTTACATCTCAAAATTATAATTTGACGAACGTAACCGATCGATATTTTGAATCACTGAACGCTGTGGTCAAAACGCTTACGCCCCATGGGTATTGGGTACTCCCGACCCTCAGCCCTCTCCCTAAATCGCGCTGCGCGTGCACACCTGTCCGCCACGCGCCGGTTGCGATTCCATTTGAATTTGAAATTCGCTATTATTTGTCGGGGGATAAGCGTACAATAGACGATAATTATTGACTGTTGTGTTGGATAGAAAGGGGGTAGTAAGGTATCGGATTCTAGCGCGGTATTTTTTTGTTTTATTGTAACTGCCAAATCAGACATTGGTAACGCTCCAAAATACTTTAACTCTACGAGCCCAGAAGCCAGGGCTATAACAAATTTTGTACAATACAGCGTCATTAGCCCTCCGCACTTCCTGAGACGGATAGCAGAAATTATAGAAAGATTTAACAATATTATTTCGTCAGTAAGGTAAATTTACAAGAGTGATCATCAAATAACAGGACGACCACTTTCCATACGCTAGAAGAAATTAAATCACTAAGATTTCGTTAGCAATCAAACAAAAGTATTATGCCAAAACGTTTATCCAATTTATACACCATACCCGGCGTTCAGTTTCTCTCGTTCAGTCACGTAGCTGGTAGCACTAACCTTACCTGAACGTGCATATGTTAGTCCACTCACATTGAACGGTAGCAAAACCTTAATGTCGCAACGCGTAAGGCCGCCGGGAATAATGGCCTTTCTATCCGCTCATTAGCCAAAATGTGTCTGTGTGTCTACAGAACAAAAAGCCGTTCCAGTATCCGGCACCGGAACACCTCAGGCGAAGGCTGTGTGAAGTGAAGGTGGCTTTACACTGACTGAAGAATTATATTGGTGCGTAAAGTTTTATGACGCATATTTAAATGCGAAGATTATAAAATGGAGTGGTTTGGACGGATAAGATAAACGAGCAAGAGGGCAAGTGATCATGATCACCACTGCCCAATAGAGACTCGCAACCACGGAAAGATTCCTGAGGGCCAAGTACGAACATTCAAAACCTGTGTAACGTAATCATCATCGAGAAAACTGTATGACGTTTGGAACAGCGCCCGCTCATCAGCGTATTTGGAACAAAAATTTTGTATGAGGTTTCTTCATTTCGATACGATAACGTAACGTTACGCAGGATTCGAAAACTTCGTGCTCGGCCTACAGATGCGTTGCCAACTATAGAGGGCTAAGACGAAATGTCTCTTAGCACCAGCGCCAATTACTCGCCAAACCAGAACACAACAATGCAAATCTAAACTTTGATAATCTTGTGTCCAATCCAATGAGTAAGTAGAAAGATCCTGGGGCCTTACACGCTAGGTTTTGTCGTTGCAGTACCTATGTATTGTAGTGTGAAACCTTTACCTTTGCATAATTTACTGAATCAGGCGTTGTTTTGCGGAGGTCCATATTTATGAACTAAAAACAATTACTTTGCTCACCCGCGACCACGGTGGCGGTGACGGTGGTGACGGCGATGTGGTCGCGGGTGAGCAAAGTAATTGTTTTTAGTTCTTTACATTTGCGAATAAAAAATGTATACCTGGTTGGAGTCAATCCTTTCCTTACAAAAGAGATGACAGCAACAACTTTATATATTTTGGGTTAAATTTTCTTGTACATAATCAGCTTTTTGACACTTGTAGGACTAGATTATTTCATTTTGATTCCAAAACGAACGCTCCTACACTCACCTTTACAACCAACAATGCCTGCGAGTGAAAAAGATACTCATACTCGTATTACCATTAAAAGTAAACTTGTCATGTCATGTTTTAAATACCGGGAGTAAATGAATACGTGTGTCCTGGTGTACCGGCAATCAGTGCAGATATATTAACTGTAAAATTAGCCTGCCGCCGCGGGCGCGTGCGTCGTGGGTGGAATCAAGGCGTACGCTAAAACAGGAGCGAGCGCACTACTCTTTGAGCGAGCGCTCGTTTGCGTGTCTGTATTGGAAAAAAATAGCAGCAACGCGTTTCCACAAGCGCGGCGGGCAGCGGGCGCCAAAGTTGCGCCTACTTGTTGCGCTGCACAACACCTGGAACAGACTCTCACCCCGTGGCACCCGCTCGAGTTTTAGCGTACACCCTGAAGGGCTACTAATGCAAGAAGTAATACAAAACGGACAGAAAAAGGACACAAAAATTTCGTACATATTTCATATTCAAACACACTAAATATATTGACAGTTGCGAACGAAGTGGTGTGTTATAAGAAATTGTGTATATTACGTACATAAATAAAAATGATATTAGACGAATCAGCGAGTATCTAACAAATGCAAGTAGGATGAGATGACAAGAGGAGGAGGAATGGCAAGATAGCCTTAATTTTGACATGTCATGTGTATTGAAAATAAGTTTACTTAGAAACTAAAACAAGTACTAGATCTAACTATAGGCCAAGAATATTTTGACCAAGTGTTTCCTCGAGATGCCACTGTTAAATTGATGACAGATGACGCATAATTATTTTGGATTTTGCGAAATTCTCACGGGATAGAGAGTTCGGTCACGGAAGTGAAGCCATCTCACAAGACAATGGCGTAACTTTATATTATCCTATATTTATGGGTAAGTAAGTATTTTATCATACCTTTCTGCACCTACACAGTTCACTAATTATCGACTAATTACTGCATGCTAAATAAATGCCATCAATATAACAGGATGGTTTAATAATTGTTTATATTATCAATTAAAATGCAAAGCCATTACGAATCCTACGGGCATGCTATACAGTTGCGATATTATCGGATTATTACGAAATTGATAAAATGCCTTTTTTTCTGATATTTTAATACTTTCAAATATAAATTAAATGGACCAGCGAGCTTAAAACACAAAAATATTTTTTTGAGATGACACCTAAAATGCATAGGTATGTCTAAGAATTTGACAATAAACACGGATCAATGACAGCAAAAGAAGGTAGGTTATGTAATTGTTTTTGTTATCGTTTACCTTCAAAACAGCAAAAAGATTTCGGTCAACATAACTATACCTAACAGGTATAGCACACCTGTTTGATGCTGAAAAATGACAACGCCTCCCAAGACGGTATACCTATTATAATTACGGTCATACTTACCTAATGAAATTAAATAAAATACATATGTATTCACAGACAGCACTCTATTCTTTTTTATCTATTTACGGCTGTAGGTATGATTAGTTAACTATAAACTATTTCTAAGTTAGGTGCTCACAATAAATCACCACGCAAGTAAACCTAGCATTAAGGAATACCAAGACACACAACGATTACGCAGTAAGTCAATGTGTCTTCTCGTATAATTAGACATTCGCATCTGAACAATTTGTGTTTGCGGAGCGCGTGGCAGGCTCCATGACTCCATCAAGCGAGATTAAGTTATCAAGTTGAAATTTATTATGATCAATAATAATATGTCATGTGGCCCTCTGTAAGGGACATTAATTTGAGAGGCAAACGCGCCCGGTGGTTACCGGGAAAGTTAATAAAAGTAGCGTTATCTCGTATCGCAAAATGGTTTTAATAAAATGATAACGACGCCACTTACAAACATGTGCACGATCAGCTGGCGACGCTTAAGATTTGAGGGAGACATGTATTTTTGCATTTAGGAATGCATAAAAATTTACAGGTTCCACAACCGGCGTTACTCCGCGTGTAAATTTCAATGACATTTTGTCATCTTACTAGCGAACGTGATATCGGATATCTTATGGAAAGATTTCTATCGAGAATTTTAGTAATGGGAAGGACTATCTATTGCGCTGGTAACTCATTTTTACTCTAATAAGAAAAGGCAGTGGAAGACGACTGACAATAAATTGTACGATTATAAATATTTGGAAATAAATCGCTGTTTATTTCGAAATCTGATCTCTGATATTTATTTTAATTGGTTTAAGTTCATGTATTAGGCGAGCTGCTATTTAAGTGGTGACACACAAGCGACTTGGCTAGTATTCGGGATCAATATAACTGGACCTCAGTGCGTATTAGGCTTTAAACGTTACTTAATCATTATGAAGATGTATCGCGTCATATCTTTCGAGCATCTGGTGCGCGACTGACCGCTAGCTAACACCCCAGAAGCGTTGACAATTTTTACTCTGTTCATTGCACGCTCGAGACACAAACCACACAGTCACAGTTACAGTTAACTGACAATACACGCAATGTATAACGTTGTAGTATAAAACGTTGTCGTGGTCGCACCGTGCCTTTTCGCGGGTGCGTGGGAAGTGCGCCGCTGAAGCATTGTTTCCGCGCAAACGCAAGATTGATAGCGGAAGCGCAATTTCGCATTGAACTGCTTTTATTTGCCGTTTCCGCTCAAATTGGTAATGCAATGCGATTTTAAATGGTAGTGATTTCAGAAATTGATATTGATCACGAATTGAGTTGGTATCTGGTTGATAAATATACCCAAAGCTTTAGATGAAAAATCCTAGACACCTAATCCAATTCACTAATGACCTCATAAGTTTTATTAGTAATTCAGTTAAAAATTGTAAGTTGTCGGTATACGCAGACGATATAAGTGCGACTTTTTGTGCTGATAGTATTGATGAACTAAGTAAAATTACTAATGATGCAGTCTCTACTCTTAGTACTTGGTTTTTTGATAATAATTTGCGTGTTAACACCGACAAGACTAGATTGATATTATTTAAATATAACTCTAAAAAGACTGACAAACTTGAAGTTTTAATTAATGGAGCTGTAATAGATGTAGCAAATCATGTGAAATGTCTTGGTGTGCATATTGACTCGCATCTAAACTGGAAGCAGGAACTGGAAGTCGTTGAGAGCAATATTGCATCTGCATGCTATGCCCTCCGGTGTCTTAGGGATGTCATGGGAATTGAACAGCTCAAGACAGTCTATTATGCCCTGATAGAATCTAAATTAAGATATAGTGTTAAGCTCTGGGGAAACAGCTACCAATATAATATCAACAGAGCTCTTATAATCCAAAAAAGAGCAATTCGCACTATGTTTCGCATTCCTCCATGGGTTTCATGTAGAGACTACTTTAAAGAACTAGGAATCCTCACGGTGCCTAGTTTGTATGTTTTAGTGTTGCTCACAAAGTTCCTCAAAAATGAAACCTGTGATGATCAAAATGACCGCCTACTTACACGCACCAAAAATAGGAAAGCGAAGTTTTGTCCAAGGCTCAAGGTTGTTGCGCACTCTGCTAGTCATCAAGCTGTCAAGCTGTATAATAGGCTGTCTATTGACCTTAAAATTATCACAAATACCTCATTGTTTCTTAGGAAATTAAAATGTTTTTTGTTAAGGGATTGCATCTATAGTGTGGATGAAATTTTTGATAATGTGTCAGGATAAATAATTTGTTGTTTAATTTTAAGATAAATAATACCAGGTATTGTTATCCGAATATGTATGAATATGAATATGAATATGATAATATAGCTATGTTGTAAGTGGGTATTTTAACTATTATTATAACCATAGAATAACCACTAAATTTAATAGTACTTGACTTCGCTAAGTGCAATATAAATATTAAGTAAATTTATGCATAATATTGTTAATGTTTGAGTTTTGTTGATACTGGCTACTGTTTGTCATTTATTCTTTATATTTATTGTTTCATTGTCTCAAATTTAATGTGCTAGAATTAAGCGTTCACTAATATCCGACACAATGTAAAATTGTTATGGAAATAAAGAAACTGAAACTGAAACCCGATAGCGTCTAGATTAGAAAGGGCAGTTAGAATTAGGATAAATAAAAAATAAAAAAAATGGATAATTAGGATAACACCCGTCCGACAAAACGACCACGGTGACAAATTATTAACAGGAGCAAACTTTTTTCGTCAATAGCAATCGTTATACAGCCAATTTCATTTCGATTTCCCTAATGCCCCAAAGATTGATGGAAGTAACTAAAAATAGCCAAAAATTCGCATTACATTCACATTCGAATTCATCAATCACTCAATCTATTAGTTAAATGAGAAAGAATGCTCGCTTGGTGTCGTGGGTGTGCGCAGACGTCGTTATAAACACATTTCGCGCGCGCGAAAAGTAGGCGGGAGAGCGAAGCCAACTACAAAGTTA
This sequence comes from Clepsis dumicolana, assembly GCA_963691665.1. Taxonomy (NCBI): domain Eukaryota; kingdom Metazoa; phylum Arthropoda; class Insecta; order Lepidoptera; family Tortricidae; genus Clepsis; species Clepsis dumicolana. The sequence continues at coordinate 11,928,087 of OY829506.1, forward strand.
GAAACACCTTCAGAAGCTAATGAGTAGGATTGATGAGCCAAAGCCTAATTATTCGCAAGATATAAGTTAAAAGATATCGTCACCTGCCAAACAAATTGAAACTTATTTCGTTTCAGTTAACTCATATTTCAAATTTTGGCAACGCTGGGGTGAAGGTTTCTACGTGCTGCTTGCAGAGATCAATTTGGTATAACTTAAATGTACCAGTTTTTTATACGAATTTAAGTGGTACACTTAGTACACGTGACTATTTTAAATATTAGTAGGTACCAATACAACGTGTAATTATGTGCTCTTTAGAATAAAACTTACGACGACAACAAAAAAAATATCATAAAGTAATAGTTATTATGATACAAAACTTGAGATTATTTACCAATGGCGGGCAATCCCTGAATCTTTTCTGTGCATCTTTTCCGACAGATTTTCGTGCAGAAAAAGCTATAAAACTATTACTGCAACTGCCGTGCCCCAACCAACTCGCGGCCTAATTGCCGCACATTATAAAGCCTAATGGGAGTACGTAGGACTTTTTTATCTTAATAATTAAAGAGTTATCAGCGAGTAAGAAGCGCCGTCAGAGCCTTATCAATGCGCGTCCACGGCACGTTATCTTCATTACCACTCCACACAACTTTAATTCACATATCCATTAATTTTAAAAGCTGCCGCGTACGTTTGTTAAACCAATGATTATCTCCCCGCGGCTTTGAGTAACCAGGTATAATAAATCATTCGCAAATCAAACGATGTCGAACGCCTCTAAGAGATTAGGCCGTTGAAATGGCGGATTTAAAATTCTTCGAACCCTTAGTAATTACTCGTACTAGCCGATCATACACTACAAGTCTCAAACTAAAGTAAAGCGGCAAATCATTCAAAACTAAACAATGTGTTGATAAGTACCATGGCCTATTTGTCGCTCCTGAAAGAGGCTGAAGCGAGCATTAATACCAGTTCATACCAGTAACAGTAACGTAAACACTGATCTTTGCATTACATGATTTTGTTTAGAAATTACGTAATTGCAATAATTTATTGTATTTGAGAACTCTAAATTGTCAAAAAAACCCAACGAGCACCGCTTTATAAATATGTCACTTGATATGAAGATGATTCCAAAATATGGGTACACCCATATTGTGAACAAATATGAATAGGTACTTAAATTAAGTTTGTAATTTGAATTACACGATTAAAAAGTCACCTAAATGACTTTTAGGGTAGGTAATTACAATGTGGTATTAAACATTGATGATAACAATATTCAAAGACGATAGAGTCTAAATGGTCCTCCCACTCAAACGCCTACGATTCAGCCACACAGTAACGACACCCGGCGCAGACGCTGCTTCAACTTGCTACCCATAATAACAATATTAATTACCGCACTGATGGGACTGTCTCGCGAAAGTAATCGTTTTAATTATCAATAATAACACGTAACCGAGACCAGGAGAAGCCAGACGATCCAGGAACTTGTTTTATCTAATAGGTATTTACCGCGTGTAATATTTTTCTTTAAGTTATCTTTAAGTAAAGTTTTACAACCGTAATTTACTTGTTCAAAAAACCTGAAGCTCAAACTGTAGACGAATTTATTGCTTCTTAAGGAGTCCAGCATGTGACGGCCAGGTTCCCGTCATTTTAGAATAATTGAATTTGGTTAACAGCTCGCTTACAGCGTTTTATGGCACGAAAATTAATTCTTGCGGAGAAACACTCACTTTTGAAACTGACTCACATTTTCATTACCCTTAATCTCAGCCCATTTTATTGTTAATAAATATGGAAGTAAGAAACTATTACGATGATAATTATGTACAAGTTTAGTATCCATCATGTAAACTCGTGCCAAGGAAACAGCCTTTTAATGAACATTTCAATGCCAGAGCCATTTAGAGTAACACAGATGGACACTTTTCAGGACTTAATTATGCTTATAATTGAGCAGAGAATATAAATAGCATACAACGAATAACAGATAAATACCTGCGAGGATTTTTTATAGCTTCCTTAAACGTATCATTGACAGTGAGTTCATTTCTGGAGTCTTTACTCTTCAATCTGCCGCTAATTGACAGAGTCAGTTAATGGTCAGAAATAATTTGCAGAAACTTGAGTCGCCTCAGAAAGCACAATGCCACGTGCGAATTCTTACACTGACGAACTATCCTGAAACAGTCACGTCGAACGGACTATTTCTTCACAGGCAATATTAAGTAGCCATTTTGTAATAAGCAGGATCAGGCGTGAGGCTGTAATGAAACCGACAGCAATAGCAGTAAATGATTATCACACCTTAACAACCTTCTACATAATTATAATAAGCTCATAAATATAGCAAACTCGATTTGAACTTTGCGATCACAATGCATGTTTAAAAATAAATATTCAGGTTTACTGAAACCGGTTGAAATTATGTCACACACAAAAAGGTATTGGACTCTGCCCTCATGACTTGCGCTTCTGATTCAATTATAATTCGGCGAAATCGGGTTCATGTTATTACACTGACATAAAGTGACGGAATGGATCATTGACTGAGAAATAAAAATGGTGTATTGATATAATTCGTCCGCCGTCGCTCGCGCACACGCCTTGCTCTCCCTTAATTGCTTGTCAACAAATTCTTGAATGTAGCTTCGCGGAGACACGCGATGCCTCTTTTTTTTCTGCAATACCTGATAAACAAGTCATCAAAAGGACTTTTTCAAAGCAAATAATAATAACAAAAGTGGCTAATGAAGTACACTTTTGTTAGCATTAGCTCCGAGAGGTCTCCTATACCTACTTGATGTTGTCAACGTTTGCACAACAGCGCAGTGTGTGGTAACATTTTTAATGAAAAATTAACTGATTACAATGTTTGTGCATTGTGCAAAAATAAGCAGAAAAGGCTATTGAGAAAAGACTGGTACAAACAGCTGTGCTAGACTTGGCGGAGACACTGACGTGCCCCCAAATTGGTTAGTAGGTACACTAGTACCTACTAACCCTACGAACTACGAACCCTAACTAAACGAATAATAGGTAGGTACTTTGAAACTTCATAGCTTGAAGAATCGAGAACTTCATAGTAATAAAATCCTTACTATTGAATACGACGGTAAGAAAGAAATAGCCTAGTTAGTACTAGTAAAGTACCTACCTATTATTCGTTTCTATGCCATTTGAAACCGTTTCAAGGGCGAATATTGGTTGGTATAAGTTATATTAAGTTAGTGATAACTTATGCAAATTAAAATGAATCGCGCACACAAAATGGTATCAGCTGTTGATAAATATTGCGATCTCTTAATCACGCCGTTTGTCACATAAGAAATAGCCTCCGAAGCTATTAAACGCTATAAATGTTCCACGAAATAAATGTGCGCCAGTACAAAGTCGCTTCTATAAATTTTCGTCATTAAAATACAAATATTTATGCAGATCTGCGCGCGCAGGTCGTTTCGCTAGTTCTTGATTAAACAGCGGAGCCAAAAGATAGATGTTTTACTTAGAGCTTGTACCTACGAGCATGCGGCCCGCGAAGACAAGGTTTGCCTCAATAAATCAATGCAATTTTCAATTGGAATACTTTTTGGTCTGTGTTATTCGATGCTCTTTTAATCACTTGAGTCTCAGTTGTAGTCGTTTCATATTAGGTACATAATAAATATCTTACTACAGCAATAATTTGATCACATATGCAAATTTCTGTGTAGTCAAGTTTTTTCCGTTTTCGTTATAAAGAGCCAGAGAGCATGAAAGTCAAACTATGGTAAGTATTTAAGTAGGAACCCGCCCAATGTACATCGTAAAAGGTCCGTTTGTCAAGGAATCGCTGTTAGTCTTTGAAGACAAATAAATAATTATACTAAGGCCTCTGCCATTCACCTACCGATCGAAACACGACGTTTAAAAATTGTTTGTAAGGGTTAACCATGAATATTGCTGTCGCTTGGACGATTTTGAATGCTTATGAATAGGTTCAGTAATTTTAACCCTAAAAGGAAGATAGAGTGTATGAATACGAATTAAGGACCCACCACACTGAAGCTTACAACACGCTGACGTCACAAAATTTAAGCTGCGTCAAGATCGCTAAAAAATATTTATAATTAATTACTAAAACGTACACCCGCCAAAAACGCGACACCTTTTACGTCTACATTTACGTCAAAGTACGGAACCCTGATAAAACTCAGTCTCGCCGTGTTTATTTTTGTTCAAGCGTAATCGGCGCAGCGAGCGGCTGAGTCGCGGGCGCGCCACGCGCCGGCCACCGGCCCTATACGTACCGCTATAGCTCTTGATTAGGGTTATGTGGAACTTCCAATTAGATTTTTTGTAACGACTGACTATCTATTCAATGCATACGCAGTTTTCATGATACCTTTTCTGGAAGTGTGATAAATTACGAGAGGCAGGCGCTTACATTTTTAGTCTTTAACAGCTAATGGGCGGACACTGTGTGACTTTTCGCTGGGTGAACGTAACGCGGATTGTCAAACCATGAGAAAAAAAATTGGCAACTTTAGAATTTCCATTTCTATTAGCAACAACTGGTGTTTCATAAATTTGAGGCCCGCGTCTTACACCTATTATATGGCTATATGCGTACCTACTCAAAGTTCAAATTAATAAGGACTTGCGTTGTTTGAACGGCATACGCGAATATCTAATTAAAAATATTGTGAAAACATATTTAAATGCTACCTTATGATTATGACTATTATTTAAGTACACTACGACACTAAATGTCAATTAAAGTTACGGCAAGTGTTGTCAGTTTTCTCGTAAAACTTTACGAACATGCCATTAAAACCATCAGTCATTGTTAGTTTGACCAAGTTAATGAATGATGCTATGTAAAAGATTGACAAGATTTTTTTCACCTTTTGAATATTTTATTCGTGTACAAGCTTGTAGGTACCATAAAACAGTCCTCATATTTTATCAATCACCGTTTTGAAATTTGAAATTATTTTGTACTTGACAGTATTATTTCCAATTTCTATGCCTATGTTAATTTATGCATAAACTTGATATTATTTACAAATAACTATTCGACATACTCTTTAATACGTTAGGTGGGATTGCTCGTAAACATGTGTAAAGAAAAGTATAACTTTCTTTGGTTTAAATAATCCCACGCATCAAATTCAAGTGTCATCGTGTCAGATCGTGACATACGCGGATGGATACTTATTTTATAATCTATGGTGAATTGTAACCTATAAATAAGAGCTGTCATGAGAAAGCAATTTGTTGAAACTGATTTTGCTAATAGAAAGAAGAAAGCCTTTAAGAAACAATATAATTGTGGTTTAGGAATCGACATTGTGAATAATAACATTAAATGTCGTTTCTTTTCTTACAGGTAAAGTTTGTTTTTGTTACTGCTTAACTCGTACTGTTAATTGTGAATCTTACAAATAAATTAATAGAATAAATCTTTTCTTACAGAGAAACTCAGTTGTGTTTTGATTAACTGTGTCGTCCAAATCACTAGAAATACAAAACCATCTTATATATGTAATCTTCATGACGTTCAACCTAAGCCGAAATCGTCATGTCATGTTAAATTTACCACAAATTATTTTAAACTCAAACGTCTTAGCTCAAACTTTAATTCCAATGTGCGTTGAGTAGAGTTAGGTTAAACCTTTCCAACGAACCTATAGAAATAAGTGTGGACATGAAAACGATTTATTTAAATGTCACTTACTCTAAGTCCGTTAAGTACGTTTTTAGTTTTTACACTGACTCAGTCTCGCTTAACACCGACTAGTAACTATCACCTTCCAACGCGGGCCACAATTACACCCTAACTGCCTTGCCTATTAAAATTTCAAAAACCATTTTTAGAGTCAAACCGTTTTTGCCCTTCGGTGTTGGCAATTTCACGGCACTTTTTGCCGTCACCCGATCAAATGAATGTGCAGAAGCCAGAAGGAATCCTGCCCCGGGGCGACCTTCGATTACCTATTTTCCGATCGCCATTGCTGGCTCCAATAACCACCAGCCAATAACCACTGCCAATTAAGTTCGGTAGCGCCTCTGCAACGTACTCGGACAAGTTTTTGTCAGGCGCATGCGCGGGCAGCGTACACTGGCGCTTAATTGGCGGATGCTCGTCATTAGGTATGTGCGATGCGGCTTTGTGCGGTTAGATTGACTTTTTCAGACTACGATCGCCCATTTGCTTATTGGGGCACGTAGGACCTCGTACCGAGATAAGCGGCCAAGGACGCAACTACTTGTTGCCTTATTTATTACGTTTGCTATCAATTAGTACGCTGTCCTTTTTAAATGAAATACATATATTATCATGATACTCGGGACTTAATCGCGTAAAAAACTATCCAAGATCACGAGCCATGTCAGATCACCAAAAGATGTTGTACCTTTCCAATCACCGGGCGTTTACAAGATCGACTGCAGTTGTGGGAGCTCTTATATAGGGCAGACGAAGCGCACCATAGCTGAAAGAGTCAAGGAGCACATCGCAGCTGTCAAGAATCGTCAGGTGAACAAGTCCGCTATTGCCGAACATTTACTGGAATCAGGACCAAACCACTGGATTGAGCTTCATAACCCCACGATCCTCTCTACTGAGCGGCATTTTTATAGTAGAATTGTACGTGAAGCAGTTGAAATCAGGAAACATAGTAATTTCAACCGGGAGGATGGCTTCAAGATTTCATCTTCGTGGAATCCGGTAATCAGTATGTGTAAGCGTCATCAAATATCGTCTCATAAATCGCCGGATGTTGTGAGTGTTGTGTGTCGGACTGGTGGCAACCCTGGTGAAAAAACTAATAAAAAAGACCAAGTGCGGGTAGTTCGAGGAACCCGTGCAGCTAGGAGATGTTGATACCCGCCTTTTCAGTCCCTTCGAGACCATGGACGCAACGTCGCGTCCGAAACGTCGAGGTATTTAAATTCAAATTTAAATATAAAAGTTTTTTTACGCGATTAAGTCCCGAGTATCATGATAATGTGTGAAAATCGCGAAAGTTTAAATGAAATACATATATTCCGTTAATGGATGTTACGTGCGTTTGTTAATTCTTAATGAACAAAATTAATACCGACAAAGTTTAACTGGCATGGTCAGAAAAAATATTCAAGTAAATTTTTACCCTCTAAGCCATATCTAGCAGGGACGTTAAATTTTTTTTATTCGGCTTAAGTATTATGAATCGAAACGCAATTGAAAATAGTCAATCGTTCTTCGTTACCTATCTAAATGTCGCGCAAGGGCTTAATACTTATTAGCGATAGAACGTCTGTCAAATTCGTAATGCGACAGTTTTTCTTATCTCCAACGCGGCTCTCTATCTGGAATGATAGCTTTTTACTTTACCATAGCTGTCTTGCACTTTTTGCACGTCCATATAAATTTACACTCGTTTCTTTCTCGTTTGATCTATGTCAAAACATAACCAATTACTTCTCGTGTCACTGCGAAGTTATTTACAGCCTTGCTTATTTATTGGGCTAGTCGAGTTTCCTATAAAAGACGGCTGTAGTGAAATTATAGTAATTATCGTGTTCACATCACATTGATCTGCCGATATTTTTTTCCAAAGTAATTCGCCGCAACACAATAGTTACACGAACTTTGCAATGCTCAACTGGCTTATTTACAACGCTTGCGACTAAACTATGCCAGCGATGCGAATAAACGCTTAAAATACTGTAATGATACAAATGGCAAATACAAAATAATACAATCTATAAATTAAGCAAAAAATCCATAAGTGCATTCTGGATGGTCGTCACGTGCTAGCCGGCAGCGATGCAGCACTGCACCGTCGTCCTTAATTAAGCCTCATAGACTGCGAGCGGCATGCCCCATAACTTAACAGCACACATTAAAACCTACGACGTTTATGTTTTCTATCCAGCCTCGACCAACATCATAGGCGCTGCAAACGTAAACGCACGCGTTTGTCCGCAACGAGCATTAGCCTGTAATGGATGTGATCAAAAACCTGCTGCGGTCACATACTCGCATTATGTCCATAGCTCCCCGAACTGGTCCCAATATCGCTTATTATGTATCGCCTTTGTGTTAATCATATCTTTCGCTCAGTAAGGCGACCGTGGTGGCTACCGGTCGTTGGTCTATTAATAAAAGCGGCTTCGGCCGAAGGGAATGCTCACAACCTGCTATTGTAGTCTAGTGGTTAAGGAATTTGTCTTTTTAATCGCGCTGCCTCTCCACTGTGCACAGAGCCTATTATTAGGGTTAATTGGAATTATTAAAGTTTTTTTTCACGGCAGCTAAGACTTTTAGCAGATCGCGGTGATGCGTGCGAGATAGCTTTCCGAGTGGGGCTTTCAGATTAATTTATAGTTAGATGAACTACATCTTACGCAGGTTGTAATTTTAATGGAGTGTAATGGGAATTTTAAAAAGCTTTGAAGATTATCTTTCTCCCAACTGTCACTTTTTTGCTAAAATAATTGGCATCGTGCCCTAGACGTTTTATCACGAGTAGGATTGGCCGCGTGCTTGCTTGTTGTGATATTTCACTACGACAAGGATTATAAACGAGCATGCTATTATTGGACACCGTTTCGCCGACGAAACATGAAGAAGAACTGCATTTACCTAATTATCGTTAATTAATTCATGAAGACCGTGGCGAGGGAAAGGCAATGTATGTAAACGCGTCGTAGTATCCACTAGGGTTGAACTTAAATGAACTTAAAATACAATTATAATAAATGTTATTACAGTAGGTACAACATGCACAAATACACACGTAATGTTCAGTTAAATACTAACCATAAAATGGAAAACGAGTTTGTTTCTTTGGTCTTTCTTACACAACACACCCAAGCCACTGAACCAACTTTGATGAATTTAAGTACATACCTATAAGGATAAGTGGGATCTTGGAGAAAGACATAAAGCTACCATCTATCTCAACAAATGTTATAGCTCCCGCGGGGTAACGATAACCGAATTCTACGCAGACGCAGTAGCGGCCACCAGCTAGTAACATAAAATACACCAACGCATTTTTTTAATTTTTGTTTTTCATTCAATTAATAACCTTTTTTAAACATCAAATAATTTCGTAAAAAAACAACTAGGTATACAAGTGCATTTTATTTTTTCATGTAGTTCGACTGAATATCGACGTACCCGCACACACACGCTCGCTGTCAATCTACCATTAAACTGACTATAAATACAGCACTAGCGATATGACAATGTACTAATTACAATCGAGTCAAGGCCCCGGTCATTCGAATAATCGGCCGGCCGCTCGATTCCACGTATTATTATCGATTTCTGTCAATGAATGGATAATAATTATGCAATTATTGCAACTTACTTTCGAACGGTCATTGAACCTGTTCAAAAGAATGTGGGAAATAAGAGTTAAGCATGTGCAAAAACTGTGTTTTATAGTTTAATTAACGGTGCATATTTATTTTAATTGTTAACAAGTTCATTAATATTTTTCTGTACTTAAGAGCGTAAGTAGGCTTTAATATTATATGCCTTTAATGCTATTTTATACAGTACATTTTTATTTATTTGTTATAATATTTTTAATTAAAGTAATGAAATTTTATTTATGCACTTAATAATATTTAGTTCGATCAATTAAATAGCCGCGTAAGGCCTAATGTAGGTAAGTACGGTAATATTAACATAGGTAATTATTCAGTTCAAGGCAATATGAAATTAACTGAATTGGTTGACTGGTAGAGATCCCTTAAATGGATAATTCCGCCTTTGTACTTGTATCTTGTTGTTTGTAACTTGCTTTTGTTTTTTATTTTTCTGTATAAGAAAGTATTTAAATACGTTTTTGAAAGTAAATAGTATTTCTGAAATAATTCATATTCCTCTGCAAAATTATGTAAAAAGAAATGTGTAGTGGGCATTATGTGGTTATGCTGGCAGAGAACTGAGTTTATGAACATTATGTATAGCACCTAATTAATGCGTTAGTAGGTACAAGTAAGAAATCCTAAGAACAAGCCTAGCTATTACCTAATCTGTGTTATGGTTCCCTTTTCTCTTCTAATTCGTTTAAAACTGGTAAACCAACCGATACCACAAAAACTGCTTACGAAATAATAATTCCCAAAATTGCTGCTCGTACAAAACAAACGAGTTGAACTGTCCAATATAGAGATACAAATTCATTAATAAATAAATCATTAGATAGGAATTATTAAAACGTACGGGGCTGCAGACGCCTACGGGCGCGACCTGGACTTATTCCGGTCTGAACCCCTAAACTGATCCCGGTTTTTATAGGATCACTTTGTTGTCTGTCTGTCTGTCTGTCGAGACCCTTTTTCTCTGGATCGCGTGGAAGTAGCATGCTGAAATTAATACCAAATACTCATGCCTGCAGTCTCTTGGAGCTGTGAAAAAATCAAACTTCTAAGTCAACGCAATCAAAAGATGCAATCATTAAAAATATTGTTTCCATACAAATTGCCATACCCTGAAAACATAAAGGGTACTTACTTCCAGTTGTCCTAGAAACTTGAAATTTTTGTATGAAGGTAGCTCTTGCAGCACAACCACTCAAAAAATTCTCAAAATCTTAAATTTTTATGTCTGTCTGTAGATTTCACAGACCAATATAAGATGATCCCACCTGCGTACATTTTGCTTAGGAGCAGGGCTCAGCTAACACTGGACATCTTAAAACACTGGAGAAAAGCGTTAAAATCTTTTTACATAATCCTCTTGCGCGAGTCTGATTCGCACTCGTTCGGTTTCTTTTTTATTCACATCACATCACATCACATCACATCACATCACATCACATCACATCACATCACATCACATCACATCGTCAGCCTAATTTTACGTCCCACTGCTGGACACAGGCGTCTTCTCAGAATTACATTGCTTCGGCTATAATGCCCAGCCCAGTGAGGTTTATGAACTTCACACATACCATTGAATTGCTCCGCAGAAGTGTGCAGGTGTTCCCACGATGTTTTCCTTCACCGAACTGCTCGTGATATATTACAAAAATTAGAATAGAGTGGATCCAGCGAGAATAGGTAAACATATTATAGAAATTCATTCAGGAACTTAGGGATCAGACCGGAATAAGTGGCGACCTGTTATCTATTAAATCTCAGTCAAATACGCTATTTGTCATTAACGCAACATAAATATTTATTTATCGATGCCCCATCGGACACCAAATTCAGAAGCGGGAATATTACGGGTACTGCATGATAGCCGACAAGAACTTTTATTTTTAACCGACTTCGAAAAAAGGAGGAGGTTCTCAATTCCTCGTAATATATATATATATATATATTTTTTATGTATGTTCCCGATTACTCGAAGACTGTTATTAGGTTACAAAGCTATTCCGAATTCTCTAAATTTGTGCATAATAATTGTAATTTAAAAGTTTTCTACTTTTTGTTAGGTACAATTGTAACAAGAATGTATGAAATCTGCTTTATATAATTTATTACGAATGAGTATATATTATAGTAGTTTTCACTCGGAAAGATGCGACAAAAGCAATGTCCTCCACTTTACTATAGTATACAGCACACAGGTCCGAGTATAATACGGATTCGAACATTCGTACTCAGGCCTCCAGATGACACTCATTTGTCGCTCAGTTCATCTCTTTTCCAAAAGCATAGTTAGAAAGAGACACATACAGCTTGAAACTAAATCTTGAGCATCGTAGCCTTAAGTTCTGTGATCTTATAGAGTGTGTGTACAAGCTTCTTTATAACAAATGAAGCACTAAACCCGACACCTCATTACAGGTTGGAATACGTTAGGCGCCCGCGGCGACGGTTCTAAAACAAACAACTCTATTAATTCCCATCGAACCTTTTAAGGGTCCTCGGTAATATCAGCCGAACCGTATCAATCATCGTAAGTAATAATCGATTTAGACGAATATTAAAATCGGGAGTTAACACGAAATTCGATAGAATGCAGCTTATAAATTACTTATAAATAAATAATGTAATCGGTTTACTAAACGTACGTATAAAATACAAATTCTTGATAACCACAATGGATGACACAGTAGTAATTTAACTAGACGATAGTACAAATTTTCCCAAACTGTCTACAGCCATACGTAAAAACAATCCTATAAGATTAATCTAACATAAGCAAAGTTAGTTAAAAACTCAAGCTAGTTAAAAAATAACGATATTATGTATTTTAATAGGTATGGCAATGTCATCAAATATCGAAAGCGCGACCATAAGTTTGTTTTATACGTTATCTTTAAAGAGGTACTTATTATATAATAAATACGTACTTAATAGCTAAACGTTTTGCTGCTTATGTTAAACGCCGCGACCAAAGTGGCAATAAAAATCGATGATATATTATGTGCTACTTAGCACAAAATCCCATATTGTTGTAAGCGATGTCGGTGTCCCATACATAAAGTGATAAAGCTCTAAATAATTCGCGAAATGCCGTAAACGATCCATTAAGAAGTTTAGTGTCGGATCAGACAGAAATAAGCACAATTAATCGATTTTCTACTAAAGCAAGATTTTACCACGGGGATCAACGACATGGCCGATTAAACCAATATTTATTGCAATTATAATTGCTTTTTGTGATTACACTGTAAGTGAGGACCTGTATTTGAAAATTAGTTATACTTACAATAACAAACGTACTTATAATGGACTAACACTACCTACAAAGTAAATAAAAATATTAAAACTAAAACTAACTTAAAAAACTAAATATTACCTACCAAACCTAGACCTCTCGGCAGGGTGCCCATCACGCAGGCCGCATTCCCGCGTTGAATTGCGATAGAAATTCTTTACGCGAGAAAGCTGCCCGCGCGAGGGTCGCCTGTTGCCTCTTTCAGGCGTTTGCTCAGCTCCTTGTAGAGCCCGAGCGCACCCTTACCCCAAGGACCCAGCGTCTCGACGCCAAACGGCAAGAACTCGTATTGGGCGCCGAGACAGCTACACTTGCTGACCTTGAGGCGCTCCCGGGCGTCCGCCGCCGCTCCTGCCCGTTTGCTTGTTAGTGGGACGTAGGACGCTGCCAGGGTGTCCGTGCAAGTGGCGTCCCACACCAGCGCACGGCCCATCTTCCAGGGGATTAACGTCATCCCATCAGGGTGCTTGCCATCACCCCGCGCAATCTGGGGCTCCAGAGTAGCGGGGATGTTGGCGCTGACGAGTGCCCTTCTGAGGATGTCGTTGAGAGCAGCGTGGTGTGACAGGCGGCCGGCGCCCGAGGAGCAGGAAAGGCGGTGGTGAGCGAGTCGGTCTACATAGGCCCCACAAGAAGTGCAGCTGTGGCTTGTGCAAATTCCAGCTCCGAGCCGGAGACCGACAGCTATGCGGAGTGTGGCGGGATCTAAAAATGTTCCTGTGTTAGGCGAGGGATAGGCATGGAGCAGGTGACCTGACTCTGGCTTGGACACTGCTGGCAGCCTTGCCAGATCCCTGCCTGACGATATGTCTTTGAGTGAGTTGAAAGTGGTGAAAGAGGCTATTGTATCCCAGGCCCTTTGCCTTTTGGGTCTAGTTGGGATAATTACATGTATGTCAAGCTACTATTGTGTGTGGTTAAATCTCATTAAGGGTCTCCAGTCCACTAGGATTCATAGATCCATTGGTATAAAGATAATATCAATATCTCCATTCCACCATAGTATCCCGGTGGACGTAGGACAATATGGTTAGAAAATTGCATTCGGTGTATGTTCCTAAATTAAGTAAAAAATAACTAAGTTAGGTATACTATCTTTGGTTCACCAGACACAATTGATTTTAAAGTTATTTTGTTTAACACTGCTTAAATTAAATACGTTGATTGAGTAGTGTATCCATCTTAATCTACCAGGCGCTGTAATTTACTCTGCTGCGTTAAGTAAGTGTTAATATTAATATGAGAACCCGAAAAATTTAAAACGGGTTAAAGTGCCACTATAACTTTTGTCCATTTTATCCGGTACAAAAACTCTTCAGGTCTTCCTCTCGCATGATCGTTTTTTAACAATGGAATATTTACTAAACAAAGCGACCGCCGAATGATAAACGCATCGTAAGAGCCCTAAAGGCATCTCGTACAATCGATATGTGTTCGGAACAAATCACTGTTTTATCGCTACTACCATCGTAAAAAATATTGATATCAATATAAAAAAGTGCTCTAAAAACAATAGGATGGATAGATTGAAAGGATTCTCGCGTTAGATAATGAGCTCGTTGGGAAAAAAGATATGTATTAATAATAGCTTTAAATATGGAGGCGAGGAAGGCAGGCCGCTGGTCATTTTTAACCGACTTAAAAAAAAGGAGGAGGTTCTACGTTCCACTGCATGTATTATTATTTTTTCTTTTTTTTTTCTTTTTATGTATGTACATCGATTACTCCGCCAATTGTAGATCGATTTTCAAAATTCTTTTTTTATTCGAAAGGTGAAAGGTTTTATCCTGAGGTGGTCCCATTGTCACCAAATCATGATCTGATGATGGGATCCCAGGGAAATCGAGGGCAACCCTCAAATTTTATAGGTACGTATTATGTGTTTCATATATTTTCTAAAGCTATTCAAGTATTTGCGTTTGGTAGTCATCATCTCATGTTGATGAGCTGATGATGGAAGGTACAACTCCTTAAGGGTTAGGAGTTGGAGGATAATTCTTAAAATGTTAAATCATTATTCGAAAATATACTTTTGGGGTGGTCCCATTGTCACCAAGTCGTGATCTGATGATGGGATCCCAGGGAAATGAGGGCAACCCTCAAATTCTATAGGCACTTATTATGCGTTTCATATATTTTTAATTTTTGATGATGGAAGGTACAACTCCTTGACGGTTAGGAGTTGGAGGATAATTCTGAAAATGTTAAATCAACGTAAAATTGTGAAATAAAAATCTTTTAACAAAAAAGTAAAACCGCCTTCAAAAAAAAAACCTTAGAAAAAAAACGTAAAATAAAATGCATTTATTTCGGACAACAGAAACTAAAGCCTAAAGTTTTATGGCCTAGCACTAAGTAGCAGTAATATGAAGTCGGTGCTTCATTCAAAGAATATTCCGCTCGCACCGCACCGACTTCATATTTCTGCTACTTAGTGCTAGGCCATAAAACTTAAGGCTTTAGTTTCTGTTGTCCGAAATAAATGCATTTTATTTTACGTTTTTTTTTCTAAGGTTTTTTTTGAAGGCGGTTTTACTTTTTTGTTAAAATATTTTGTTGAAATTTCTTTCTATGTTTAAATGGAAACTCTTTCATCTAGAGATGCGTTATTATCTTCCGTAATTTTGGCGTTTTGTTTGTTAGGGCCCTAATATAAAGTCACACCTGTATCTAGACCACCGTCTTGTTATTATTGTTAATGCATGTTTATTGGTTTAACGTCTGACTTGTAAAATAAACCTGTATATCCATAACAATTCAATTCGATGAATTTCATAAATTTCTTTCTCAACTACTCGAAATTTCGTGTCATTGTTCTTAATGGGCAGTGGTTTCGTTTCAATAGTATTCTATAGTTTAGTTTATTTCAACATTGTCACTTTAATGCCAAGACTGTGTTCATGAAGCCACAGGCCAATATCAAGACACATGTTTTTTGGTCTCTACCTTATAATTAGTATATGTCCTTGTAAAACTGAAATCTTTTAAATTCTAATAAGAAAATAATCGAATAGGAAACGGCAACAATTAAATAAAATCAATTTTGTTGCATGGTTTTAACAGCGTACAAATTAGTACGATTTATGCACGACCTACCATAATTTGTCGAATGTTAATGCACCCAATCGAAATGGCCATAAATTGAAGTCCCAACGAGCCTGTTTGTAATCTAATAACTAATTAAGTAGATCCGATTAAGACGTCAAAGCGTGCGCGGGCGACGGTCGGCAAATAAGATTGAGTTTCAATCGCGTAATGGATACCGACTCACTGGAACGAAGTGCCTATGCTTCGATGATTTTTAAAAAGGTTTTAAGAAGAGAAAAAGTGCGGTCGTACACTGATTTTTGAACTCTTTTAAATTTTGTACATTAAATTAGAGTAAAATAAACAGATCACTCTTTTAAATTGTTAATGTCATTTATAACTGTTTCTGAATGTTTATGTATTAATTTTGTGATACTTGTTGTACGTGGTTTTGTGAGTATAATTGTCATACTTACCTAAATCATGACCTGGTTTATGAGTTTGACATTAGTCCACAAGCACCATTGTTTCTTGGGACGGCTATTGGTATATAAGTTATTTTGTTCTTTACTTTTTATGATGTTGTTATTTATCGCAGGGCTTACAAATGACACTTACATCGTAGCTTAAAATATATCTATCTTATGTTATAAAGGCCGATGTTACTTTTTTGTAGTTGTTTAATTCGCACAAAAAGTAAGGTTACGCTTCGCTTTTATCAAGCGAACAGTTATGAATTGAAACTACCTACGTCTAAGTCTGTTTTTTTTTGACGTTACGAAATCGAAATCACAATAGTAGTTTATGCAACTGCTACATAATGAGGGTCCTTAAAACACGAGTGTGTTTTTATGAAACGAGGCTAAGCTGAGTTTCATAATAGGATCACACGAGTGTTTTAAGGCCTAATTATGTGGAGTTGCATACATTACTTTATCTACACACATATTATAAGTACTCTAAGATGGGTTCAGAAGCCCAAGGCATATATCATACCCATACCTGTCACGAATTTGATTGTTTTTTTAAATCATAGACAAACATACCGAGCTAACGTTTCGTAAACTGTTTTTTTTTATTGTAAAATAAAATAAAATATCACATTATTATTTATACATGTCTGACCGAACATGACTTATATACGTGAGTAATCCGTTTTATTTCACTATGATTGTAAATTACGTTGGTTGTCAAATTCGGAAAAACGAATTCGATATCGAAAAGTCGAATTCGATGTCGTAATGACTATTACATTACTGCTGGACCTGGTGGTCGTGGTGGTTGGCGGCGGAGGCGACGATGTACTGCAATGCTGGTCATTTTCTACGGTTTCTGAACGCATTATAGAGGACTTATGATTTGTGTGTAGATAAATACAATATTGGTTCTAATTGAAATATATTTGCAGACGCTACATTAGTCTCTAATAAAGGAAATACCATTCATACCAGACAGAACAATTTAGTCCGATCGAAACAAAAGGAAAAGGAATCGACTCTCAAAATTGAAACAATCATAATCGACAATACGTATGCAGCTAATGTCATCATCACCGATTAGCCGTGAAATGAGACTCATTAGATCTCGTTAAATATTTAAAACAGCAAGAATCCTGTCAACACCAATGTCTTTATTTATTTTATACTTTTTACATGGAATTTGTCAATATTTCAATACAAATTAGGTATCGCGTGGTTTTTTATCATCATAAAGAATATAAAAAAATATTAAACTATTCACTAAAATAAGGATATATACAGAAAAGCAGAAAAATATGCCTAACCCTGGGGATTGAATCCGGATACAAGACATTCCGTGTCACGAGCTTACCTGGGAAAATACCAAAGTTAGTGCTAATTAGCTTAGTCATATTTATCTGGTCTTCTGTATATTCTGGTTTCAGTGTCAATTTTTATTTTAATAGGTAATGCATCTTATACCGAGAAACCCGTAAAAATAAGAAAACAGTACAAAAATACGCTCCATAGAGATTATGAATATCAAAATTATTACATTGCTTTTGTTTTATTTTGTTTTCCATCTGAATAAAAAACGCAGTCATAAGGCACACGTCAACTATATTTCAAGTCATCAGCACCCGCGATCGTCCCAATAACTTAAAAAGATCCGATCAAACTTAGTTTCGGCAAATACTCTACTAAAGAGCCTTATCGCAAAACCAGGGGCTTATCAGAGTTTCTCTTGTTTTGCGGCGGCAATAAATTGTTTAAATATGCCATAATTCTTTGCTCCTTAAGATGGAATCCTGATAAGTGCTTATTAGAATACGGGTGGTAGAAACTCGTGCGATTCGGACGCAAAAACAGGTGAATGTTAAAAAATGCCGACGTTTTTTCTCTCGCGAAGCCAAGCTTGTTAAGTTCTGTTATCGCAGTTCGTTTAGCAAATAATGAACGGTTGTCGGGTTGTTAACAGGTCGCTAACGCATGTAAGCCGAGAGATTAGTCCGTTGGTAAACATATTATTTGTTTTTGATTTCGTGTGACAAAATCAGTGCTTGAAAAAGTAAGGGTGAACTTTATCGTAGACCACTGTCAGTAATAATAACTAATATTTTATGTAAATAAATATATATGTATTAGTAAAACCTTTGACGGAATAAATTACATTATTATTGTCATCTTAATGATCGCGAGAAGAAGGCAAATTGCACGTTCGATTCTAGAAGTGTCTCCCGCCAATGAAAACATTTTCATTTCATTCATTGTAAAGTAATTGTTTTTAGTTCGTAAATATGGACCTCCGCAAAGTAACGCCTGATTCAATAAATTATTTAAAATCATGCTTCTTCTTCTTAACCGCCACTCCGCGCGGTCTTCGGCCAGCCGTTTGAATTCTTAATACGACACGTATAAAAACATTACATGAACTAAAAACAATTAATTTGCTCAGCGACCCCACTTGAAAAATAGCTACGGCTATGCGACAAATCTATGTTTCCATGCACACCTCCAACTCCACTGTTACACGAATCACATACATAATGTGGTCGCGAGTGAGCGAATTAATTTTTTTTAGCTCATGAATCTGGACCTCCGGAAAGTAACGCCTGATTCAATTAATTATTTAAAAACATTATGTAAAAATCATAAACAACGCGATGAGTTTATGACGCCCTCTCAGCATGATCACTGTATTAAGGGTACACCGCGTATTTGCATACAGGATTGCGGGGTGCCGCCTGTGTGGCCGGCTTCTGTGGCCGACGTCTTTTCAGGAACACTCGTTAAGAGCATAAGTACCCAGGCCCCGAGCTACGAGATTTCAATTGCAGCTTTAATACCGGAGCCCATCACTGTAATTGCCAAGTCTGTTATAAAACTGTGACATGCGCGTGATAGCTTATAGGCTTAAGTTTTTGATTTAAAAATTGTTTCTTTACGCGTCTGCGCGGAGATTTAATTCAGTGGTCGGATTTGTTGTTTCTAGGTCTTGCCTGCAGCTTAAGGATTTTAAAGTAAAATTGAATAAAAAGTTTGCGTAGAAACAGAGATTACCCAATCAGTCTGAGCTAAATAAGTTAAATAATTTTTCTTAAAGTAATATATTTCAATTTGTTATTTATTTTTACATTTTGAAAATTACATAATATTTGACATTTCCAACATGAAACCACCGTGAGACTCAATCATAGTGACTTAAGTGAGTGATCCGTTTATTTCACTATAATAAATTCACAAAAGGATCGTCTTTATTTACATAATAAAATAAATAATAATAAAACTTTAAATAATAGGCATAGGACAATAAGAAGATAAGGTAAAGTCAATATAACCTAACCAACTTACAAAAGTTGAAAACCCCCGACATTATCATTTCAAAGTTCAATATTTCCAAAACGGGTAAACCGATTTTAATGAAACTTAGCTGAGAACCATCTCGATTACACTAGCTTTCGATTAAAAAAAACCGCATCTAAATCGGTCAATCCGCTTGGGAGCTATGATGCCACAGACAGATACACAGATACACAGACACACAGATACACAGATACACAGGTCAAACTTATAACACCCTTCTTTTTCGTCGGGGGTTAAAAATTGTTGTTAAATGGCACACCGCTAGGTACATTTTGTACCTGTGTGAATCTTACATACATCTTCTATGTTAGGTAACATTAATTTGATCTACGCTTTTGAAACATGACCAAACTTTAAGTCCTGTCTATGCATCAAACTCTGTTCCTCTCGCCGCTATGGCCAATATCGCAAAGATAAACGAGAAAAATAACGCAATAAAGACATCAATGAATTAGACGGCTAACCAAGTGCAGAATCAACGGGCAAGTTATTTATGAAGCGAATTTGTCTCGTCCTTGCACGGTCTCATTACTGAAGCCGACAAAGCGAAAACATTTGTCATCCGAACAGTTGCAAATAGCGAAATTATAAATTAATTAAACTTATTTGAGGCGATTACTCTTCTTCCTAAAGAGCTAATTAGCGCATTGATTATCTTTTTGATGTCTGGATTTATGGCATGAGTTGGGCTTAATTGAGATTAAGCGATGTGAACAAATTATTTAGATTTTTTAGTTCGATGAATTTGGCTCTACTTTTCAATTCGAAATAAAAGGTTTATCACCACAGAACCCACACTTTTTTAAATATTATTTTATTGTTATCATCGTTTTATTTATTACTGGGAAACCCAAACGTCTTGTTACGAACTTGAACACCTTGTTTTGAGCGCTGCTGACTTAAAACTTTAATAATCAATTAAATGCAAAAATGAACACGTAATAAGTAACAAGTGAACGCCGCAAACATTGTATTGGTGACAATGACAGTCAATCACTGGTGGCAAAAACGCGTGGTTTTCACGAAGGCTGCCAAGTGGCTACAAAGTGGTGTGAGGAATCTCCTTATTAAAAGGAGTTGAGACGCCTATCAATCCTGCTCAAAGCAGTAAGGATGGCTTGGTTTTACGTAGTACAGGGCTTGTAAGTATAAGGAAAAACTGTGCGTACTTGCTTTTTAGGTGGAAGGAAAAATCTGGGATAAAACGTATGCAAAGTGTAAGAATGACATACGTCCTCTGTTTCTTGGCTTAAGAAAAGTGACTACTGCATCTGCTCTATACTACCATTTGCCGGCAATTGCGTTATGCAAGGCGACAATTGGGTGTCTGATTGACTAATGAAAACGTCATGAACGATTATAAGTATGGTTGTGCTAACTAACGCTACTTTCAAATACCATTCTCACTGCGATGGAGTAATGGATTGTCGTACAGATCGAGTTTTCTTTAGCTTGTGACGCGAGTGCCTTGTGGTAACATTTTGAATCCATCTTAGAGTGTACGGGTACCTACATTAACATTAAGCATATGTAATATTTTATACCAAGTTTTGAAACCCAGTACGCTGTATTACACCACTGTTCAGTGTTCGCGCGGCGTGGCCCTATGTTTAACATTCAGCGCGCATGCGCGGCGACACCACTCAGTGAGTGCGCGCTTCCGCGCTCATTACAAGTACTTGGACATTCCTCTTGCATCCAGAATTTAATAACAGCTTTAATAAGTTATTTTTGACACTGTCATCTCAGTACTGTTTGAAAAGTTGTCAAATCTGCCGAAGCCTATATACATTTGAAGACCTGTTGCAATATACATATAACGTATGTTTTATTATTTTCTATTTGCAAAATACTTCGGTAAGCATTCATCTAAAACTATTCCAAATTTTAAGTCGGTAGCATTAGTATAAAAATATACATATTAATATCATACCTAGTTCTTGGGATAACCAGCTGTGACGGACTGACAGACAGACACGACACCAAAGAGTTCCTTTTTACAATTTTGGTTCGTAACTGTAAAAACCATTGACTCCAGAATTGAAGTAGTAAGCGCGACAGCTGTCTAACAGGCCTTATTAGAATAAGTACCTACAGATAAATATATGATAATTTTAACGATTGTCCTAAACAACAACGTTCAACCGTACCTAATGCTAACAAACTCGGAACATTAATTATTAACGGTTTAATTTTCTACTAAGATCGGTTTAATATATTATTTGGCTTTTATTTTTTTATTTAATTCGGTTCGGTTCGGATCGGTTTAATTGTTTAAATGAATAAACCTTAAAAACAAAGCCGCAAAGAGAACATTCTTTTGAACGATGATTCCAGCGGTCTCATTCTGATATTGGCATTATTAAACGGCCTGCAAATTGCCACCTATAATTTTACTTTATGACACGCAAAGCTGTTTAAAAGTTTAATCAGTTTTTACCGACAAAACGCGTGCTCAAAAAATTTACTATTTAAGAGTTCCCCCAAAGGAGTTTATTCTGCTTTTCAACCTAAATCGAATAATTATCACTTATAAGTATATCTGTAAGCCGTCCGCGATGGCCAAAAAGTTGAGAATGGTCGTTTATACAAAATTTTTCATCAACATTGTCGCAATGATTCTTCCACTTATCATTTACTTACGTCTTGTAAAAATAATTGGTCTCTTGATTAACACATCTGCTTGTTTTAAGGTGCCCATGCCTCAGGCGGCGCCTGCCCAAGTAGCCGATTGAGTCTTGTAATTTCCGAATCCAGTCATGAAAGCAAATTGTCGAAATTTGTCACTAAAAATGCTCAACGATTACAAATGCCGGTTAATATCTGAACTTAACAATGGCTTAAAGTGGTTCGCAATCTCCGAAGAACACAGTATATCGACCATTTAATGAGAATTCCCAAAGTCTACAGTAAATAAGGCTATTTACGAGCGCTGCGCTGTGAAGGCGGTATGCCATTGTGGCAGGCTTCGACGAGCGCACTTTATTGGCTAATTTTATTCAATTAAATTGTTCCCAGGCTCATTTTAACGCCTTGGGAGTTATTGCAGCGCCGCCGAGGCGATTTACTCGCGGGCCTCTAATAGTTAACATAATACGCGGCCTGCAAGTAACTGTATCATGGATTTATAATGCTCCAATTCACTTCACAGGCTCTGTTTATTCATTGAAAGGTTAAGCTTATTGGCAGTTTAAAAATTATAATATCAGCCTATTGGGAGTTTAAAAATTATGCCATCCATTGTGTTTAACTAAGAAAGTAGCTACGTACCAATCTTTTGTATTATAGTCAACGTCGAACAATCCCTTGGCTTAAAAAGCTCATGAATATCTTCCTGATCACAATGTCAACAACTGTCAAAACCACGCAAACCAAAGGGGTTGGTTATGATTATTAATATTTCAATTCTAAAACATTTTGAGACGGGCGGTGGCTTCCAAGCAGTGAGCAGTCCGCCCGCCACATGCTGGGAAGCTTTTAAGACATTTCATCACAATATTGTCCAAAGGCCTAACATTCTGTACAAAAAACACTATTTCACTTAACGCATCTCGTGTCATGCTGACAACGCATATTACAAGTCGTTTATAATGAAAATAATGCGCATGCTTGATAGCATCGGTTATCATATTAAGAATACCGTAGAACAATCGGCCGGGTTGAAAGGGTTGCTTCTATGAATAAAAGGCAATTAATCGACATGATACTTTTATTTAAACTGCATGCGATAAGAATATAATGGATTGTGACTAACAAGAAGTCAGGTATCGGACAATGACTTTACGATGCATGTTTTACCAATACAATAACTTAACGTTGGCGCCACGTAATATTAAAACGGATTCTTTGACAGTGCATATTGTTATTTTTTTAATGAAATATTATTAAAAGTTACTACAATAACTTAGGAAATTGAACCCAATGAATAAACAAGTGCGCAAAAAATGATACGTCATAAAGATTAAGATTTTTTATCATCATAAACACGGCCAAATTTCAAAGATCCAAGATCATCGCCAATTTCCGCAGGTAACCGCAAGAACATCCACCGCATTAGTTATAAATCTAAAAAAAAGTTAGATATAAATGATATCTTTAATAGCCTCGTGAGAACTGTCGCCCACCACCCACTGAGGGAGGTTCGTTAAATATTTTAATTGCCGCTAAAACGAGCCCAAACTTTTATTTCTCGTAAATCAAAGTGTGTCCACGGTAGTAGTAGCTACCTTTACTTTTTTGTGCGTTTGACAAGAGGCAGTGTCCAAATCTTTATTAAGTTGGAGATGATATCTGATTGTAATTTGATTCAGTGGCCGTGTTGTTTGGTCAGTGATGTGTGTGTACGCTATAACAAAACTAAAATTAATCTCGTAGATAACTCATTGTAATTTGGTTTTTTGTATCAATTAATTCAATAAAATTTACCGCTTCAACGAAACGTTAGCGTAATTAAAGCTGACATAAATTGTATGTAAAAACAAGATCTATTACCGCAAAAAGATTGTAAAAGGGTTCCATAGTAATAGTAACGTCACCAGTGGATCGTGAAAACGATTCGAACAGTCGATTAGGATCGCTGCCCACGCCCCGTCAGCCCAATGTGTCCGCTTCTTAGGTTTAACTTGATATATTTACCACAAAATGCTACTGATGAACCGATAAACTTTGAAACTTAACCTTCAGTCGTTTTATTGACAGAATTCCTCAAATTCTACGCTCAGTTACCTGTGACTTTTGGACCTTGTGACCGCTTCAGAAAATACTTCTGTTTTTTTATGATACAAGGTAGTCCAACGAAAAGTGGGTCACCTGAGTAAGTGATCACTGATGCCCGCTGTCCGTATGTCTTTACTAGTAGGTTCATTGTTTTACCGAAAATTGTTTGACAAATGTTAATTTAACAACCAACCAAAGCTAATTTTTTTATTTAAAATATGTCGTTTGGCAACAATTAATTTAGCACTAGTAGTAGGTGTACTTCATAAATGTGTCGGTTGTATGGTTTTTATATTTTTAATTATACAAAATATTTCCCAATTTCTGTGACTATTACACCAATTCGATTTCAGTACTCAACAATTATGTAATTTCGGGCCATCAAAGTCGGAAGCCTCTTTCCTGAGGTAGAGTCATTCGAAATCCATCATTCATTCGCAACTAGACAATAAAAACTGGTATTTCCGAGTCAATAAACGTCTCTGTTTGTTTTTCTAACAGGAAACCTATTTACGTGATTGTAAAAACTAAAAAGTTTCGTAAAAAAAGGAGTATGAGCGTGGGTGGCGGACTGACGACAGTTTAAGTAGCGTAACTTGATACAAGTCCAGAAGTTTGTTTTCTTTTAACGCTCCAAATTGTCAGTAGCCAATGAGTTGATGATATTATTTTGCTAAAGGCCCCGTTTATGAGCTTTCGGCGGCGGCCTTTGTTTACGGAAGCGGCTTTTTAGAGCTACTTAACTGTAATTCAGTTTTTGTTGACGGTCCCAAGTTTAACGAGGGTAGTTTCAATTTTACGCAACTCGAGGATACTTAAACTTTTAGTAACTTCTTCAACCGGACAGCGTTTTAAGTCCGTAAATTTCTAATCAGACTACAAATAATTGATGATAGTATTTTATACGCACTAAAACCGTAAATGGATAAAATAGTAATAAGAAAAAGTTAGAAGCTTGTTTTCAAGTTTAAGATGATTCATTATTTTTCTAACCCCAGACGAAAAAGAGGGGTGTTATAAGTTTGACCTGTGTATCTGAGTATTTACCTGTGAGTCTCTGCATCTGTGTATCTGTCCGTGGCATCATAGCTCCCAAATGGAGGGACCGATTTCGGTGCGGTTTTTTTTTATCGAAAGCTAATTTAATCGAGATAGTTTTTAGCTAAGTTTCATTAAAATCGGTTCACCCGTTTTTGAAATAGTGAACTTTGAAATTATTTTGCATCTTTTCTAATTCATTTATCAAAGGAATATTTAGACCGTATAACTCCATACTAAATACTCGGTTAATACACTACGCTAATGATTCTTCCCAAAGATCGATGAAGTTGATTGATACTCTAAAGTTTGTGTGTGTGCGTAGACGCATGGGGAAGAGGTCACGTGGCAAATCCCTCGGTGCAACCCCTATTCGTACATCGCCTATCTCTTTCACCTGCGGTCGTACAAGCCAAGGTGGAAAGAGATGCCTACCTGTAATGGTGTGGGTAAAACAGCGCGGGCTCAAACATCTGCCAGGCTCTGATATTTTTTTCGTCGGTTCCCTCTAAAGTCAAAGAATAATACCAATCCAACAACGAATCAAATTACAATTATTTTTATTCCCGCCATTCGAAATATATCAAAACCACACCAATTTGCAAGTTAAAAACTTTGAGATGACTGTTAGCAAAGTGAAAGACTATTTACATCCCACTGTTGGATACAAGCCTCCTCTCAAAATTTTAAGCCTTTATTTTGCATAATTTTTTCAATCTTCTTACGTACGAACGCAGAATGTATGCACATTTACTATATAGGTACACTTTATTTTACTTACACATGAAGCAGAAAAAAAACACAAAATTTAAACCAGAATTGAATGTTGAATTTCTCAAATACACAATGAGCGTTCAAGTTCACATGTAGCTTGCCATTCAGCTGCAACTTCAATGCCTTGAATACCTATGAGACTAAATAATTGAACGGAACGACTACCACCAAACGACTTGATCTTGCCATACAAAATTTTTCATGCAGCCAAATTTTGTTCCCATAGCCTTAGTGACCCAAGGGAAAGGGCGACAGTCATATGCTCCAGAGTTGATAAAGTGTATGAGGGTAATGGAGTGTTGAAGTTAGCAAAGAGTTTATTGAAAACGAATGCAGCTCGGAGTCCCAAAAGAAGGGGCAGGTTCGCGTCTGGAGTGAAACAATGAGTATGAAAAGCTCTTTGTAAGACCACAAAGTGAAGGCGCGGATTGGAGACTGGATCAGTTCTTATTATTAAACGCCAGATATTGTTGAAAGGAAACGGCTACTTCGGCCGTTGACGTCTGGTTTTACTTGTTTCAAAGAAAGATTTTGAATGAGATGTAGAACATGACTGGTCTCGAAGTTACATAATTAATTATTACAAATAAAATCTGCTTAGCGTAATTTACCGCCATTTGTCGCTTGTTCCGTATTTATGTATAGCCCATTATTATAGTTTCACCCTTTGTTCTAATTCGTCTACTTCAGTACACGCTTATAATATCATCGACCATACCTTACCTTATCGAATGACAGTCAAAAGTTATGCGAGACATGTTGAAATCTTCACATACTTAGCCACAATTTACCACATAACAGAACATACAAAAATCCTTTAAAAAAGGCATATCATACATTCATTTGCCATACATCCGTCAAATCAGAGCATGAAAGCTCTGCGCAGGATATTATACCCTTAGAATCCCCCTTTCCAACCGAATGAATGCCTAGCTCGTCTAGATGCAGTCTCACCGGCCTTTGTGCTCTGACCTTAACTTGCTCAAGTTGAAGGTTCCCTTTTGTTTGGGTCTAATAAGGAATAATGATGTCTGGGGAAACCCTGAATGGCTTAGCTATTTCAAGGCGACCTGCATTGAGATAGGTTAGCGTTTGAAGGTAACTCGGCCGTCTATTCACAAACACAGCTGGGAGTATAATGCGCGCAGGTCAGTATGTCTCGATTTTTGTTTAGTCGAGACGGGATTAGGAGAGAGACAAAAGCGCTAGAATATATTATAATGTATTTATTTGTCAATGATAAGAAAGTGGCGTTACGTAACTGGTTATGAAGATACATTTTTTTAGTACGAATGATAAACTGAAATAAGTTGTTAAATTTTACTGTTTTACTTCTGTTCACACAATAAAATAACAATACTTAC
The DNA here is from genome assembly GCA_963691665.1 of Clepsis dumicolana. Taxonomy (NCBI): domain Eukaryota; kingdom Metazoa; phylum Arthropoda; class Insecta; order Lepidoptera; family Tortricidae; genus Clepsis; species Clepsis dumicolana. The sequence continues at coordinate 11,955,482 of OY829506.1, forward strand.
GACTCTGAACTCTGAATAGGTAGTTTTTATCTTATGTATCGTAGCAACGGCATCGCTACAAGCGAATTTGCTTGCTGTGAGTATCTCGTCTAAACAATTTGTCCCCTGCTAAGTAAGACGACGATCAGAAAAACTAATTTAAAACAGACCTTATCTAACATCTACATTGCTTCTTTGTAACGAAATTTTGTTAATTTTCAGCAATTTTCGTAGGCCAGGAAATCATCAACAAAGAGTTCATATTATTCCAGCCATATTCACTTCATAATACTTTCGTAACAGCCAACCAAAGGTTATGCGTGACGAAAAAGAGTAACATCACTCCAGATTTCGTTACTTCAACTCCATTAGGTTAATGGTTTAGTCTAAATTTAGCCAGAACATGAGCGTATTATGGCACACATACATACCCCACATGTTTTCAAGATGGGACTCACCTTACTGAGCGGATTGGCGGGAAAAAAGCACATCTTAAGTTACAGGATGCCAGTTTTAGGTTAGGAACAATGACTTGAGAGCCTAATCCTTCTGGAGTATTCAGTTTCCTCTTAAGCGTGAACTTACAGACGATTTAGGCTGTGTACTTTTTAAAGTACTTTTCACGCCTAATTAAGTTCAGTCCTGGACGTAAAATTGCGTTATTATTTTAAACTGATCGCAAATTAATGCGAGTAAGTAGATAATATCTGAAAAGTAAAACTCGACGCCTTGAACAAAGCCTCAGTCTTAAAATTAAGTGGCCAACGTTGCTACACCTATTTAATAGGCGTTTTCTGTTTTGTAAGAAAATGCTCTACAATTTGGCATTAATATATATACATAATTATGTAGCTATCTAATAGCTAAGCTAACAGAATTGTCTTTATTTGTTTTATAAGTGAAGCCCGAGTTCTCTTGAGGAAGGTATTGACCATATTTCTCGCAAGTAGGTACATTATTTTAAACTTTTTTTTTATTAAAAAGTTATTATGGTAGTAAATATAAATACGTATATGAAAATAGCATGTTTAAAATACCTTCGCTCTCGTTGCTAAACTCCCTATCTGAAGGCAGGGTAGGTATTTGGCAATACTTAGTCTTCGTAATTGTACCTAATATCTAATATCCAATTAATTAATATCCATTAAAATCAAAGCGTCATTAAATAGCAAACAAGGTTTGATTCATACTGCTCTTACAACACTGCGTAGAGTTTGCTTACAATTATAAAAATGTTACCTACCTGTTTTCATGTACAAGCACTGGTATGATTTGTACATTCAACTTGTAATAAGTAAATAAAAAATAGCAGAAAAACTAGTTTAAGTACCTACCTACTGCTAAAAACTAAACAAAAAGTGAAGCTTCCTGCCCCAAAACTTGGCACCTAAAGATTTTTCAAGATTAGTTAACCGGTCTCTAGCTATTATCCGGAGCTACCTATATTAAAGGGTACTTTTTAATCCCCCCCCCCCCCCCCCCCCTACACACACACACACAAACCCGAAAATATCAAGCACTTTTACGGCCAACTTTCCTTTAATTATCACTGCGCTATAGCCACAGTTACGTAGAAGTACCTACAATTAGTTAATTAGATTACATAGATTCCTTTATCTGAAATCGGGATCTAAGCGGAATGAGTCAGTGAGGCTCTGAGCACGTGCCGAGCCGACACAAAAGCTTAGGGCAGCTGGCGTGGGCGACTCATACACTATCTCATACGTACACAAACATTCATACAAACTAAACCTTCATGCTAAAGAAATAGGCGTTAACACAGACGCAAGGATGATACAATGATTTATTATTATTATTGCAATAGATTTTCATTGTAACTTCAGTGTAAACAACAACATTGTTTTGAGCGTCAGTGAAGTCAAGTTTGACCTATTGGTAGGTCATGTAGTGATCTAAATACTTATAGTCGTACCTACAACAACATTGAAATTGACTGCGTATAACACCAGGCCCCCGTTTCTCGAAGCGTATTAGACTAATATTATTTGTGTTTCATTTTTTCGTGTAATTTACGAGACAAAACACAAATATTATTAGACTAATAAGCTTCGAGAAACGGGGCCCTGATGGCTATTTGTGATCCTGATCACTGATGAAGTTGGCAAATGAATAATTAATTCATTTGTTTAATCTGAATGTAATCAAATGGGTTAAAACTAGAATCACGATGCGCAGAACACCTCTTGTTATACCTAATACTTGAATTAGAATTTAACCTTTCCTTTCCGATTTTATTTTTTTAGAAACCACGAACTTTTTTACTGATATGTTGATAATTTACATGCAATGCGTAAATAAAAATAAAAACCATTTATTTCAGACCATAGATCCATATAATGTTAGTACAATACACTCCTACAACTACAATAATCCAGACAATAATGATTATCTAGACTGGTCTTTTTTGAAATAATTTGTTTTAACATTCCTGTGTAGATACTTACCCATAATATTTTATCAAATTGCTCCTCTTCATTAGATTTATTGGAATTAGTTGATTTTCTTTTAGAAAGGTAGTCCCAAATATACCGTTGCAATTCGCGCCATGCCTTTAGGTAGAGCCCTGCAACGAAAACTGCGCTATGATTTTAAGATAAATTATTTAGTATCTACGAACATCGCAATCTTGAGTACGTTAAAGTTATAAATATCAACTAACTCGGCTGTTTGTAAGTAATTGCTAAGTATGTTTAGACTTACGGTAATGAAATACATAGATAGAACATTTCAAAACAGTTATTGACATTAGGATACGATTTATCAAATTCTTAATAAGTACTGGTTGCCAAAGCGCTTAGTTAAACTTGTGACCAAAGGGCTGGCAGTTTTCTCTCTCAAAGAATCAGCATCGCTATTCAGCGTGGCAACGCTGCTAGCCTTTTGGGCACCATGCCACGGGGACCTTATTTAGATTTAATTTAGTTTTAAGTTTTAGTTTATTTAGTTTGAGCTTAGATTTAATGTCAATGTAAATTGCTTTTATTATGTAAATAAAGTACTGGTATAAACAAGGTAAATGTCCCTGTGCCCGACACTGTCACAGTAGTTGGCACCTTCAATCTTAATACGTATTGGAATTAACTCATTTTAAGATTTACCTTATACTCAGCACCAGAGAAAACTTACCACCCGGCCGTGTTCGTAAGAGTTACCAAGAGTTGTGAGGATAATTAAACTTGTACTAAAAGCTTTTCGTATTAAATAAAAACCGAATGACCTCAATCCGCGCACAGCTCCAAACCAACCCTCTGCGCCGGCGCATTCGTTTTCAAAATGCCATTGAAGCACGCGAACGGTTTTAGCTCCACTGTGCGAGTGTGCAATGCGTGTGCGTTATAACACACACACATGCGGCCGCTGGGTGGGACACCCCATAAAATTATTGTCCTCAGCGCTACTCGCGTTTTGGGTAGCGTTGCCGTTCAGGGTTTGCTGTATTGAGATTTAGGATACTCGGACTGAAACCGTCCATAGATGGTAATAATTACAATGTGTGTCAACCAAAGCAATAGAATGTGGCTTTTGTTCTAGTTATGTTGTTAAACTAATATTTTAAGCATGCAAAAAAATACGTTCATGCGTGTAAACATAAAAGTTAATTAACAATGGATTTATTTAACATAATATCCATCACTCACCTAAAAAAGCTTAGTTCAGTTATTTTGTTAAGCGCAATGAGATAAACACAAAATAAAACATTAAGTACACATTGCATAAGCATCGCTTTCTTTACACCTGACTACTCGCTGTGCAACATGACTTTCAAATCTCGTGAGCGATTCTCGTCCGAGCCATAAAAAAATTGAACCGTAGAGTTACCCCATGCCGCCCTTTGAAAGGGCATGTGTGCAACTAGTAAACGTAAGTACCCCTGTTGATCCCCCCGCGGCCCGCCCCAGGTGCGCCCGCGCGGCACGCGCCATTCCTGCCGCGGCCGGCGCCCTGACGCCATCTAAACTAACTCACCTTCCCTGATAGCCCTAACGGTACCAACCCAAACAGCAATCGTAACATGCCACTCAACCTAGCAAAATGAGTTCAATCGGTGTCGTGGTCTTCCGAAACTCGCCGCTCGGCAAATCCCAAGTGCTTCAAGAATCCGTCAACAACGCGGTCAACATAAACAATGGCAATCAGAACGTCAGACGCGAGATTATCATAGTGCGGAAGAAGCAGAAAATACAATCACCACCAACGGTGTCAGTGACTTCTTTAGTGCGTGCAACCGAGCCGACAGTCAACAGTGTCCCGGCGAAAAGGCCACGAATCCGCGAAAATGTAGATGAAGACTTGGCGCGCTCGCCGACACCACTCGCGGTGGCGAGGCGGAATGCGCGGGAACGGAACAGAGTGCGCCAAGTCAACGACGGGTTCGCAGCTCTCCGAAGACACATACCAGAAGAAGTTGCCGCCGAATTTGAAAACGCCAATTCCAACAGAGGACCTAACAAAAAACTGAGCAAGGTGGAAACTTTACGTATGGCAGTAGAATACATAAGAAACTTGGAAAGTCTACTAAACATCGGCCATGCTGACAAAGAAAATACTTCGCGTATGTCCATGGAATCTTTTCCCTCGCCTGCATCTTCGTCGCCACGTGACAACAGTCAGGAACGAAGCTATTTCGCTCTAAACTCTCCTGCTATTGATGACGACGGAGTGGATGAAGAGTTGGATGAATTAGACGGAACTCTCCATCAGTTAGCTCAACCACAGTACATAGAACTACCAGCGACAGAAAACTTTCAACTAGTATCTACTCCACATTTATACGAAGAAGAAGACTGTACCGGGCAGCCCTTGACGCCTTCGTCTGACCTAATAGCACAGGAAGACGTAAGTCCACATCTACTGGACGGACATTTTCCTTTTCCTAACTCAGCCGAGCAATTCACTGTAATCCCTGAACAAAACTATTGCAACGAAACTGATGTGCCATTGAACGACAGTGATTTTGAAGTGAAATATGCAGCGTCTATCCACCATGATATGCAGAGAAGTTTTACCGATGACACGGAGTTGCCTCTTGAAGCTATCAATCCTGATTTAATTATGGCTCATGAACAATACAAATTTAAAGAAGATGCGTTTTTAGAAAATACGCAGTTCAGTGAAGTTGAGCTGAAGCAGGAACTTCCCGATATACACGTGACTCCTGAAGATAGAGAGCAATTCGAAGAGACCTTAAAATGGTGGCAGGAGAAGACAAGACAGGCCCGTCCTAGCAACAATAAGAATTAGTAATGAGGTGTAGTTCATTAGATTAATATAGAAGTAGTAGATATTTATTGTGATGTATAGTAAGTGGATAACATACAGCTGTCGGTGCCAAAGTCGCTGCCGGCGCAAGGTGCGCCGTAACGGTCAGTAGGTTTAATGTAGCCAGCACATGCGCGTTTCTTTATCTTTACGTTAGTTTTAATAGCCAAGAATATGTAGCTATTTGCTCGCTTTAGTCAAACAGAGTTAACTGGTATTTAAATGATAGGGTATCTGTATTACATCATTAAAGGCGTGGATTAGGTTTATGCTTTTAAAAACTACTTGTATTTGTATTTTGGTAGGATTTAATAACGAAATTTACTTTTTTAGCTTCTTCCATTCTTATTTAGTTAAAGTTCGTGATATAATTATTAATGTAATGTCTTATATTTCGAAGGGATCTCTGGTATTTTAAGGGAAAAATAATTAGTTTAGCATTCTCATTCTTACTTTAGTCTGTATTGTTTAAATTGGTTGTGAACTGTTTTGAAACGTAAATTATACTTATCACCTTCCAAATCAGTTTACAAACGCCATAAAAACTTAGTTATCACTGTTGAACAATTCAAAAACCGTTGCATAAGTAGATATTAAATGTATTGTACTTATTTATCAACGTAACCATTGATTTATCTCTAATATTGTTAGCAAGGGCACCTAATCATAATACAAATTATTATAGCTGTTTATTTTAGTGCCTTCGAAGATAATAATGTGATGTTAGTCATTAGTAATTTTACGAATAAAACGTTTTAATCCATTGGCCTGATTGTTATTTCGACGCTTGATGCTCTTTTTTTGGTCGTTACCTAAATGAGCCCATTGATCGCATTTCATTTGTTTCACCCCTTTAGGGACAGCATCCCTTATGCTAATGCACCCGAATTTGACAGTAAATGACCTACTTTGACGCTTTGCCGTTGGTACCAAAGCCGCAGGGGCCAGTGACACATTCTTAATCTATAGTTTACCTTACCTTATTCAATTTTCTACCAAATTAACTTAACTTTTACGCAACTTTGCTCTAAGACGATCACACCATAAAACTGCCACTGTTGCTCGATGTTGCTCTTTTTCTAGCTGCACACAGAGAGAATATTGTTGATTAATGTTTTCTAAGTACCTATCTCATTTTCATTACACAATTTTAAATTCGCATTTGACGCAGAACACGATCGTTTGATTGTGTTTTTTAATGTCCAGTTTGAAAAGTAATACCTTAACAACACTGAGAGTCCGACCTCAAAATCACCAATAGGTAAAGCAAACTCCCAAGAAAAAAAAAATTGCTTGTCACCGGTTTAACCGTCAGTTAACAGATTCAACTGGGAAGTATAACCGAAGGTTACGACTCCGGGCCAGGACCGTTAACGGTAAGCCGATAGCGCCATTGTGATTGTAATGCGCCGCCGTTATCCCAAAAAAGTGCGTGTGATTCTCATACCCAAGGAAGGGTTCCTTATACTAAAGTACAAAGACATTATGGTTTGGACGTTATTCTTGGAACAAAAATAGCATAGCCGATTGATTGTTTGATGAAATATTACGTACAAATTAACTTGTAATATTTGATTTTCAGCTAATATACTTAGGTACCCGCAATAAATCAAGCAATGAGTACAGTTCAAAATATAGAGCCCATAAATAATCTGTTATCAGTAAATATTTATTATGTTATGTATTCATTGATGTCATAATTAAAAACAAACTTTTTTAGAATTGCTCTAAAACTGACACGCGTCAAGACAAGAAAAAATAAGTCAAATCCAAATTAGTCCTACTAGAGCCTCGTTTGTAATTCCTTATTTACCGCTCTTAAAACACAATGTACTATTGCAACTCATAATATAACGTTAACCTAAAGCTTGATACAATTCTTGTTTTGAAATGCGGATCTCTAAACACCGCTTGAAAAAATATTTAATTTAAAATGGAGCTCCAAAGAGCGGGCTCATTACCAATTCGGGTTGAGTTTCACTGAATTTTAAAAAAGGGTTGTACCAAAATTTAAATGAACTTGAATGACAGAAACTTTTTGTTCCTAATTTTAAATAATGTTATCTAACCTCAATACAAAACAACCGAATACATTGATTTTATTTGCTAATGTAAAAGTCAATAAGACTTTACGCCTGCTAGAAATGTTTAATAAAAATACATTTCTGTAAAAACAGGTAAATTGCTTTCTAAGCCGACACAAGTAAGTACTTCATTAAAGCCCTATTTTCTAAAACTCTTACGGGGATTGTTTCGGATTCTCACTTTTTGCGCAAACCATAGACGAAAAAACACCGAAAGAAATGTTTATTTACAGAAGGAACGCAAACAATTTCATAGTTGGAAAACAAGAACATAGCGGTTATTTCTTGCTTCGTTCCGCACGCTCCCACATTTCCGGGGTGAAGGAATTTTAATTTTACCTCTAATTTTTTATATTGAAATATCGTCATATTTTACGGCGTAAACGTCTTGCACGCTATTTTGGCTTCCATTTAAACATTTTCCGGTCCATTCGTCAGGGGATGTTTCTTAGTGATTATAGATTTTGATACACGGGAGCGGGTGCTATGTCAGATATTTTGAACTCCTAGATGCTGACAATTTTGATTATTTTCTGTACGTGTACCTATCTGTTGTGTGTTACGTAGGTTTAAACTTTTACAGCCAAATGCAAAAATGTGTTCTTATCTTAACTTGGCTCATAAACATTTTCGCGTTTGGGTTATATGGTTTTTATCATTTGACTGTAACTACTCAAGTTCTTTCAAATAGTCGGAAGTTTTTAGTAGAAACGTTTTAAATTATTATCACTGTTTGACACAACATACATTAATTTTCTAATCTAAGTTAACCTTAGTAAAATATTTATGTTCCGTTGACTGATAATACCTAATCGTACGTCAAATTGTCAAGCGTTAATTTACAAACGTATTCTATAAAACTCGGCCACAGAGCTGAATCCAAATAACAACCGAATTACTCTACCTACACGTATGTAGAGTGATGCTAAAGATAAGATAATTACCTTTCAAACCATTATAATTAAACAATAATCATCAAAGATGAAGGCATGTGTCATTCTTTTCCATGGTGTTATATTTTTACTTAACTACGGCAAAGCCAAAAGGAACTTTTATAATAACTATTTACCTATAGTTAAAAAAAACTAGGGATCAAAAGCTTATTGGAGTCCGCACATACTCGTAATTGATCCTTAGACATTTTTGAGCAATATTATAATTATAATAACCAGCATGGTCGGACCACTTTCTCTATGTTGTAGTACTGTTCTAGCTGTCCTCCTGTCGTTCGTGGAATCTGTCCGTAAAACAATACAAACGATACCGCTCAAGGTCCCTCAGAGTCCCACTTAAAGTGCACGCCACCAGTGGCAAGTGGTTATTAGTCTATGTAATTACGAGTGTCCTCTCCAACCTGCTTTTATCTTTCGGGTTAAGTTACCGCTACTACAGTACCGCGTTATCGGCATTAGATTATTGCTGTACTTAAATACGTACTCGAAAACTGATGTCTGCTGTTAAAAAAACTCGTACAACACACAAGACGTATTTTTCTGGCATACTGGCAATGAGATAAAATACGTTTTACGGCATTAAATACTGGAAGTATGTGTTGTTATTAGGAATTCAATGTTTTAAGGGTTCCGTCACTCACTTTGTTGTCCGTCTGTCTGTGTGTTCGTCGGCCTATCAATCACAAGTAAATTTTAACAATATAATAGGATCGGTATTTCCCATTGACCTCTTAGTCTTAGAATGATAAGATTTGGCGTAAAGCACAGTTCTTATAACAAGTCAAGAAAACCTAACGATCAATAAACTAGCCAAGTGATCGGTTTTTTTTTAATAATTTCCAGAATTAAAGTAGTTGATCTGCCAACGGGGCTCGTCAGCGCAGTTCTTCAAGTATTCTTCTCTCGCCCTATATTTCATTGCTGCTCGGTTAATAATGTACCAACATCTTCACTAGTCGTGTATAATATAATGTCATACCTACTTATCTTTGTCTCAACATTTATAATTGGTGGAAAATATGTAAATGTAATGCGTCGCTGATTCGATGAATTGGGTTTGTGCTACATTCATGTTGCACTTGCATCGTCATTGCTGTTTTGCTTCTACTAGCCGAGTACTAGCCATTGTAAAACAGTAGCGACATTTTTAAACGTTTTGTTATCTTTTAATACATAAATCAAATGCCCACCTAACATACTCTTCCCTGTGCATATCGATCTGTCCAATGTATGAGAAAATAAATATAATATAATATAAGATAATTATAATATATAATACATACATACACCTACCTAATAATATAATATTTCAGCAACTCATTGAGCAAGTTTTTTTATTAATTGACTTGCAATGTTTGTATGTATATATTTTGTTCTGTTTAGTTCAAATCTTGCAATTCAAATTTGACTCTTCCAGTGGGATCTGGGATTAACTATAAATTGTCATGGATATGTGGATTGGATGACAGTGCAAGTACAGTCAGCAAAAAAGATTGTATTAAAAAACTTTTTCAGCAAAAAACTAATTCAGGTGTTGAAATAACCAATTTCTTGCTCAAAGTGCAAAATGCATTCGAAAATTAGCTCAAGTCAGACGTGATGCGTGGGAAAGGAGCTTCATTTAGCATGACAAAGCGCCGATGCCACTAGGAAGAGATCCTGATAGGCTCGGAAAAAAGTCCGTTACGGCCCGCTATGGCTTTTGTTGTCGGGCCTAGCGCGAGCTGCTAGTCTTGATACTTAATTTAAGAGAAGAGTTTGTAGTAGCAGTTTAGAAACTTTGAATTATTTTAAATCGTACAGGAAAATAGAGACAATCAACTACGTATTACATGCACATGCCATGAGGTCCCTTTTTTATGAATAAAATGATAAATCTAATCTACGCTTGTGATTGTTTGCGTTTTATACTCAAAATAATAATAAGTTATAGATAAGATTAATGGCCTACTGTGAACTGTTTGCATGTATTATCTTTCTTTCCCTTTCAAACGGTTTCCCGGATGCTTCCATAATGATCGGTATATTTGCATTAGCCGTTTTCGGGTAGCATTTATAGCACTACAAGCTAAGCACGCGTTAGTTAAGTTAGTTAATTTTAGTTTTAACTATAGTTTGATTTTTTAACAGTCTATATTTGACAGATGTCATCTCAGTATAATTTATGTTATTATTGACGTTATGATGATACTAATTGTACGGGGATGACGGCTGTTAAAAAATCTAATTATAAAATACATTTACCTTAAGTGGAGTGGTTTTGATACTCGCGTGTATGTACACGCGAGTATCAAAACCACTCCAGCTATGAACGAAGCCAAAGTCAAAGAAGCCACCCTATTGTAGTACAATAGTTATTCTTGCGTGGATCTCGTCGGTCTTTCGGCGAGGTCGCTCTTTTGTCCAGGGTTCATGGGAACGGGCAAAAAACCTCGTCGCCCAAAGGGAATACCATACAGAACTGAATAAGCACTTTTTCAACGCATCGCTCGCACAAAATCTACGATCCACGTGTTCGAAGATTAAAATTTCGTATAATATAATAATCTCGGCGTCTTATGCGAGACCCTCAGCTGATAGTTTAGGTACGTAAGCCTCAATGTTATTGTTTATTATTTAACTATAACTGAAAACTAAAAGAGATCTTTACGCAATGGAATATTTGGCCGCGTAGATAACCTTTGACTTTCTTATAAGAAGAACATCTGCAAAACAACTGGAGACTTTATTTTTAACCTCTTTCTTACATCCGAGATGCCAGATTGTTTGAGATGGTAGACAGTGAAATTGCACCGAATCCCGGTGAAGTATGTTCGTCTGTTCCGACCATACGGTGCGCGTAGCTGCCATATGGCGCGGAGGATTTAACAGCAAATACATATAAATAATACAAGAATTGAGAAGTTACGGTGTCATATGCTTTTGCTTGTGTTTAATTTGTTCGATTCCTAATCGAATTAGGTGGTAGTTACGGAGGCAACGCGAGAGTTGCATGAAGTTCGCCATCGAAATGAAAGCCCCTGTGATAGTCCTTATGGCTGCATGATATGTGTGATTATACTTTGGCCTTGGGGGCTTTCTTTATCTTTAAGTATAGTAGATAGATAGGTAGATTTTGATCATGTACTTACTGAGGAGAAATGTGAAACAGAAAACAATAATAATCAAGTGATGCAATGATAATTCTAATTCAAACTTGATCACAGAGCAATATGAATAAACTTGTTGAACCTACCTATAGATATGTAAGTATACTACTTCGCTAAAATGGCTAAGCTTTCTTCATTCATACTTTAATTGTGAAACACGAAACTAAGCAGCTTTACTTTTTCTCAGAGCAATTCCTCAAAATTATCTTAGGTATTATTAATTGCAAAGAAAGTAGCTTCTGTTAGATACCAGTTTTATAAAACTGTTCCTAATGTTTAATTCATTAGGTAATCATAATATTAAATAGTTCTAGGCGTGAGTTATTCGTAAAATACCATATTCCAAGAAAGTATAGGTAGTTGTACATAACTGAGTTAAATGCGATACCATGTAACACTCTACATTTATCTACACTTTGACTACATGATGTCAAACCATTTACTTCGAAAACAATTGAACCTCTTTTTTTATATTTTATGTGGTGTCCCACTGCTGGGTAAATGCCTCCCCTTGTCCTTCCACTCGTCTCTTTCTTCGGCGTAACTAATTTTTATTTAATAAATGCAATTAATAAATATCCAAAAGCGTACATGAATTGGATTATAAGCTTTTTTTTTGCTGTATTTTGCTGTATGAGAGCAACAAAACAAGCTCAAAATGACAAATTAGGCGAGACGGCAAAATGAACACTTTAGTTTTCTCGCACAAAGTTGAGTTTAACTCTCTTAAATAACCTGTGTTGTAATCCAGTTCCCAACTTGTTGTATTAACATACGGTGCACAGCACCCCTCAGGGCCCAATTACGCAACCAAAATAGACCAGTCGCGGGAAGTGTGTCATATGGCGTATTACCTTACGCAGTTCGTTATTATAACATGTCGTTAGGCAAAAAATACTTACTTACTGAAAAGGAACGACGGCAATATTTTTATTAATTACTAGCTTTCTCCCGCGGCTTCGCTTCGTGGTAGAACTCTCTGTCCCGTGGGAATTTCGAAAAATCTCCCCTTATCCCGGGCGTAGATTATAAAAGGAACCTCTATGCCAAATTTTAGCTTTCTAGGTCCAGGGGTTTGGGCTGGGCGTTGATCAGTTAGTCAGGACTTGTCTTTTTATACATATAGATTTCATTTTAAAACCAACCTTTGCGAAAAGCCTTTTTCTGTAAGTAATTAATAAAACTTTCCATCACATTTGTGTAGGATCACTCGCATCGGACGCCAATTTTCAAACTGCCGAACACTCCTGTTTGTTTATCAATAAATTGCGTAACTTCCATAGTAAATCAATTCAACAATATTAACGTAATTTTTTTCTGTTTGAAACACTTCAGTCATTGCAATTTACTTGTACTCTGTGGGTTTCTGTGATCTGCATTGCTCAAAAAACCGCCTTCAAAAAAAAAACCTTACAAAAAAAACGTTAAATAATCCTCTAAAATAATGATAAATAAATAAAATAAAATGCGTTTATTTCGGACAACAGAAACGAAAGCATAAAGTTTTATGGCCTAGCACTAAGCAGCAGATATATGAAGTCGGTGCTTCATTCAAAGAATATTCCGCTCGCACCGCACCGACTTCATATTTCTGCTGCTTAGTGCTAGGCCATAAAACTTTAGGCTTTCGTTTTTGTTGTCCGAAACAAACGAATTTTATTTTATTTTATTTATTTATCATTATTTTAGAGGATTATTTAACGTTTTTTTTCTAAGGTTTTTTTTTAAGGCGGTTTTACTTTTTGTTAAAAGATTTTTTTTTCACAATTTTATGTTGATTTAACATTTTTAGAATTATCCTCCAACTCCTAACCGTTAAGGAGTTGTACCTTCCATCATCAGCTCATCAACATAAGATGATGACTACCAGACGCAAATACTTGAATAGCCTTAGAAAATATATGAAACACATGATACGTACCTATAAAATTTGAGGGTTGCCCTCGATTTCCCTGAGATCCCATCATCAGATCATGACTTGGCGACAGTGGTACCACCTCAGGAGTATACCCTTTCGAATAATGATTTAACATTTTCAGAATTATCCTCCAACTCCTAACCGCTAGTATTAAATATTGAGAATAATGATGTTACATATAAAAAAGGGAGATTGAGAACCATCTTCCAGCCGGAGTATAAGTACATGCTAGGTCATGTACTTACATCAAAGGATACACCCTCTTACCCATAAGGTCAGAGAACCTCTAGGTTGAGGTATCCTGCCGCACGTCGGCACCTCAGGTCGAGGCGCCTGACGGTTGAGATTACCGTACCTATCCAGACACGGCAGTCACAGCCGCCGCCCTCTTATAAGATCGATGCGCCTGACGGTTACAGCTACCGTACTCACCCAGTCACGGCAGCAGCAGCCGCCGCCCTCTTATAAGTTGGGGGACCCGCGTCGCGTCCCCTGGTCGGAACGCCTAGCGTCCGCTCCGTCGAAGATGATCTCCATAAGCTTCGACGACATGACTCGTAGCAAGCTAAACTCCTATATAGTTACTTACTGCTTCCATGGCGAAATCACATGGCAAGCCGACTCCACTAAAGAGATAATTGGATAGGGAAACCATACCATCACTGCGAGCTATCACCAAGTAAATATAATACTTAGCTTCAGATAAATCAGGACAGCTTTAGATTTCCTCACTTTACACGGTATTTTCGAGATCTCGCGCGCTTCTCTCATAAATGACAACTAACCTCACTAACCTGCCACGTTGGCTTAACTCACCACAATTTCACCTAGAGGGCGCTGTTCAGGGTTTTTTTTAGCTATTTTCTTTACAGATTGTTGTTGTTGTATTGTTCCCAGAGAACAATAATTTTAGTCTTCAAGAAAGCTGTTAATCGAACTATAATAAAAAAAATCGAGAACTTAACAAATTGGATAATATTACGACGTGAAGATTTACACTAGGTGATCGACACGAAACGTAACGACTTGTAGTCATTATAAACATTACCTACCCTCAGTTTAGTAAATGAGACTTGTGCTGTATTAGAGAATAAAGGTGCCCTGCGGCCGGCCCGCTTCGGTATTGTGACGATTGACGTCAGGGCGAACGGACGTACCGCAGAAGTACAAACTCAAATCGGTGTTTTATTTGTGCACTAGTTAAGGCACCCAGCGTAGACGTCACATTGGCGACGAGGACAAAGAACGTGAGTAAAAAATAAGGAAAAAAAGGAGTGCTACCTACATGAATACAAGCGACCGATGTTATCAGTTTCCATTGCATTTTATAAAATAAAATTTATAATAATGGAAAGAGGGTAGATACCTCACCTTGGTATTAATAACATTAATTGTTTTTACAATAATATTAACCAATACCTAATATAAACATGTTATATCCTTACTAGTATCTAAGATTCGGCTAGTACTGTGTAGTTTTATTTTCATAGCGTGAGATAATGTAAACAAACTGATAACGCCGCGTCGGTCAAGCTAGTAGTAATAGACAGTGTCCGCTAACACTTACCAAAACAAATTAATGTTCTTGTTGTTGTGTAGTTGCACGGCGATATTTAATAACTTGCTTTACCGTGAGTTACAAGTGCGTGCTCATTTCCAACTATACAATAACAAAATAAGCATGTAAGTGTTAGCTAAAAGGTACAACAAACACAAAGGAGCGAAAACTCCTAGAGTTCCTCGTAAACTGAAACCAGTTTATGAAATAACCATCAAAGCAATTGCTAAAGAGTGAAAACTCTTCGAGTTCCCCACAACTAGTGGTGGTACGAATGGTTATAAAAAAAAAAAAAAAAAAGTTTGCACGATTAGATGTGTCATGATCATAATTTATTTATTAATCACTATAGTAAATCTCATTAGACAACCAATTAATCTTGTAGTTACTCAATATAGGTATTCGCCTGACGAAGATTCTTATACTTAATTGCAGATCGTCCTACAATGACGTCTCAGTTACCCGCTTTAGAAACATTCGACTGTGATGGCGATCCTACATCCTTAGGCCTTAGATGGGAAAGATGGAAACGAGCTCTCGGGGTATACTTGCTAGCCGCGGCAATAGACAAACCCTTGCAGAAACGTGCAACATTGTTGCATATGGGTGGATTAGGATTGCAGGATATTTATTACAATCTCCCTGGGGCTCATGTTGAAGAAAGTGAATCAATAGACGTATTTGAAGTAGCTGTCACAAAGTTAGAAATTTTTTTTTCACCCAAACAAAGTTTTGTTTACGAGCGGCATGTGTTTCCTCTTATGAGACAAGAACCAGAAGATAAATTTGATAAGTTTCTGATCAGATTGCGCAATCAAAGCTGAAAATGATCTTATCGATCAAATAGCAGAAAAATGCGCATCTGCGGAACGTAGGAAGAAAATCTTACAGTTAGGAGATTTGGTTACCATAGAGAAGGTTATTATTGAAGCAAATTCTATCGAAACAGTAGAAAGGCAGCTAAAAGAGTTTCAAGGCAAACAATACGAACAGGTCAACAGGGTCGCAACAAAATCTGACAAAACCCATGCTCAGGGTACTAGCACAAAAAATCTATGTGCAAGATGTGGCAGTAGCTACCATAACAGTGGTGATGTACACTGTCCAGCTAGAGACAAAATATGTGACAAATGTGGGTACAAGGGACATTTTCAAGCCTACTGTCGCACAAGGATCTCTAAGCGCAAACGCCCTGGGGGCGTAGATAAACAAAAACACGAACATAAAAAATATAAACCAGCTGAGCAACAGGCTAAACAACCAGACAAACAACCAAGGCAAAATATAAACTACATATTTCACTTAGATGGTGATGCTGAAGTAGACTGCCAAGTTGGTGGTGTAAATGTGAATATGTTGATCGACTCTGGGAGTAAACGTAACATCATATCTGATCAAACATGGGAGTATTTGAAGTCGAAGGCTGTAGTTATAACAAATCAGCAACAAGGCTCGGAGCAAGTTTTTATGGCTTATGGCTCAAACGACCCTCTCATAGTACTGGGCTCATTCGAAGCGTCAATCACGGTCGGACCAGAAACACAATCCGCTACATTCTATGTAATTAAGAATGGCACTCGTAATCTGCTTGGAAAAGAAACAGCTATAAGCCTCAATGTACTTAAACTGGGGGTAAGTATTAATGTAGTAGATGACTCATTTCCAAAATTCAAAGACATCCAATTACGGATTGCGATAAATCCGTCGGTCACTCCAGTTTGCCAGCCATATAGACTCGTACCCATTCCTCTCGAGAATAAAATAAATGATAAACTTGACGAGTTAGTAAAGAAAGACATAATTGAGCCCGTAGACCGAGCAACATCTTGGGTTTCTCCAGTAGTACCTATTTTAAAGAACGACGGTAGTTTAAGGTCATGTGTCGACATGAGATGTGCTAATAAGGCCATCATGAGGGAAAATCATCCTCTACCTACTATGACTCAACTTCTTCCCAGACTGAGTAAATCCAATGTTTTCTCTAAACTCGACATAAAAGACGCATTCCATCAGGTAGAAATCCAGGAGGATTGTCGCGATATAACGACATTTATAACAAGTAAGGGTCTATTTCGTTATAAACGTTTAATGTTCGGGGTATCTTGTGCGCCCGAACACTTTCAAAAAATCTTGGAGAGAATGCTTCTGCCTTGTGAAGGGGTCATGAATTTCATCGACGATGTGGTTGTGTTTGGTCGCGATGTAAGTGAACATAATTCAAGACTGAAACATGTTTTGCAAGTTTTGAAACAAAATAATGTAGTTCTAAATGAAAAGAAGTGCATTTTTAGTGTGGCAAAGATAGAATTCTTAGGCCATGAGTTGTCTGGAAAAGGCATTAGGCCGCTTGATAAATATGTTAAAGCGATTGAGTCATTCAGGGAGCCAAGATCGATTGAAGAGATTCAAAGTTTTCTGGGACTCGTAAATTACATTGGGAAGTGGATACCGAACTTGGCTACCATGACTGACCCAATTGGAGAGATTCTTAAGTTGAAACTCTCCAAACATACCGAAATCGTTGATTATTGGAAGGAGGAACAACAAACCGCGTTTTTGAACTGAAACAAAGTTTATCTAACCTTCGTACGTTAGGTTTTTATGACCCAAGCGACCGGACACAAATAATGGCAGATGCAAGCCCTGTTGGGTTAGGAGCCGTCCTGATACAACATGATGCAAATGGACCGCGCATTATCGCATACGGTCATAAAATTCTAACTGACGTTGAAAAACGCTATTGCCAGACAGAAAAGGAGGCACTAGCTTTAGTTTGGGGAGTTGAGCATTTTAACATGTATTAATATGGACTTCAGGAATTTGAATTGGTTACGGATCACAAGCCTTTAGAGGTGATATTTGGGCCAAGATCAAGACCTTGCGCTAGAATAGAACGTTGGGTATTAAGGTTGCAGGCGTACACCTACAAGGTGGTTTACTGTCCTGGCAAAAATAATATAGCCGATTCGCTCTCTCGGTTATGCAAAATACAGAACTCCCAACCATATGAAGACGAGTATCACGTCAATAAAATTGTAGAGTTTGCTAGACCGGTAGCAGTATCCATGGAGGATATAATTACTAAATCTCAAAATGATGGCGACATTCAACTGGTCAAGAGGGGTATTTTCGATAATAAATGGGACTCTAAAATTAATAATTATAAACTCTTTGAACATGAGCTCTGGATGCATGATGAGATTCTACTACGAGGAAACAAAGTAGTTATTCCCACGGAGCTGCGCAAACAAGTGCTTGCCTCGGCACATGAAGGTCATCCCGGCATTGTCGCCATGAAGGGTCGATTACGGACTAAAGTATGGTGGCCAAGAATAGACAAAAATGTTGAAATAATGGTGAAAAGTTGTAAAAGTTGTACTCTAGTGTCAGGCCCCAACCCTCCTGTGCCGATGAAAAGACGTGAACTGCCAACACAGTCGTGGATAGATGTAGCCATTGATTTTCTCGGTCCATTGCCAAGTGGACACTATATATTTGTTATAATCGACTATTACAGCCGCTACAAAGAGCTCAAAATTATGAAATCGACGACGTCTCATGAAACCATAAACATCCTAAATGAAATATTTTCTGGACTTGGCTACCCGGTCAGCATTACTTCAGATAACGGTCCTAAGTTTGTGAGCGAAGAGTTCAAATTTTTCTGTTTGGAAAATGGCATTACGTTGTATAATTCAATACCATACTGGCCACAACAAAACGGCGAGGTCGAAAGACAGAACCGCGATATATTGAAGCGTTTAAAAATTAGTCAAAGCCAAAAATCTGACTGGAAAGACGATCTCTTACGTTATCTTATGATGTATAATAGCACCCCACATACTACAACTGGCAAGTCACCTGCTGAATTATTTTTTAACAGGCAATTTAGAGACAAAGTTCCCTCAGTCATCAATATAGAAAACCAACGTGTTGATTTAGAAGTATATGATAAAGACAAAGCATCAAAAGAAAAAGGAAAAGTGACTGAAGACAGGAAAAGGAGGGCTAATGAAAATACTTTATGTGTGGGAGAAAAAGTGTATATAATAAATATGATTAAACAGAATAAATTGGCGCCTAATTTTGATTCTACTCCGCACACGGTGATACAAGCAAAAGGAGGTGATGTACATGTAAAAAATGACGAAACAGGGCAAGAGTTAAGGAGAAATATCATCCATCTGAAGAAAATAGAAGGACTATGGAGAATTCACAATGAAGGAAAAAATGGAAATGATGGCATCGAAATCGATTCGGAAGACGATTAAGACATAGTTTTGATTATGATAGGTGGTAGGAAAGTAGAAATATATGATTGTAAAACTTAACTGTTAATCTAATTTGTTAAAAGAAAAGAGAGATGTGCTGTATTAGAGAATAAAGGTGCCCTGCGGCCGGCCCGCTTCGGTATTGTGACGATTGACGTCAGGGCAAACGGACGTACCGCAGAAGTACAAACTCAAATCGGTGTTTTATTTGTGCACTAGTTAAGGCACCCAGCGTAGACGTCACAAGACTCATAATAAAATTGCGGTAGTGCTACAATCGGCAATAAACACAATCTAATTATCTATATCTACGCATTAGCTGGACAAGGACGCAAAGATTAAGGATATATCTGCCATATGTATTTACCCTCAAAGTCTCAATATGAAAAACCAAGTTAAAACTTAACAATATCTCAGTCGTTGCTTCTTTGAAAGTCGCTATTTGCTGTGCAATAAGATTGCATTTCCTTTGCCGCCTGACGTATAATGAATAGTAATGGCACGCAACAAGCAAATATTAAATTTGCAGCCAATGTCAAGTGTTCAAATGGCCTAGCGGCCGATTGAATCATACGACATGGCACTTGTTGCAGTGAATCGAGTTCGATTCCAACCCAATTAGAAAAAATTGTGACATTTGGTAAAAACATATTTTTGTAAGCTATCACGGACCGCTTGGCGAAGACTGAATGTGACTTGCAATGCGAGTATTGAATCAAAAAAGAGTTCTGTTACTAATGTAAGTTGCCCGTTCGTGGAATAATAATAATAAAACGCAGTCGGGTAACAAAAAATACAATTCGGATATTATTACTAAGGTTCTCTTGTCTCACTCAAACCTACGAAGATTGTATTGTATCGATTCTAGTGTGGCTAAAAAAAATATTATCAATGAGCAAACATTTTTATTTATTTTTTTACTTACCTAACTAAATGGTCAGAAAAATGCTACGAAAAATCAAAACAAAAACAAATAAAACAAAAAGTCTTCGTAGAAGTGGATTTGAACCCGCGAGACCTCTGATTCACTTGTCACGAGAGGGGGGGGGGGGTCGTTTTCTCTGACGCTTACTGTACATAAGTATAATTTATTTTGTAATGGTGTGTAGTTATATTAATAAAAAAATTAATTTAAGTCAAAATAACTTTATAACCGTAACTTTTCAAAACGTTACAAGTAGTAAAATAAACACATCATATGGACATACTCAAGTGGTTCCTGTGGGATAGCCAAGTAGGTATAACCTACCTAGCCTAGCAGGTATGCTTGCTTGCTTGCGTTGCGTCCTTGCTTTGAATGCTTCCTTGCATGCTCGCCGAGTGCTTGCGTTACTTGATTACTTTCTTGCATGCTTGCTTACTTGTTTGATTGATTGCTTGCCGGTTGGGTTGCTAGCTTGCAGGGTTGCTTGCTGGCTTACTTACTTGCTTAATTGCTTGCTTGCAGGGTTGCTTGCATGCTTGCTTACTTGCTTGCTTGATTGCTTGCATGCTTGAGTGCTTGTTTCCGACAAATTATTATGTTAACGTGAGTTACATTGCAGGTAACAGCTAGTTATTAGTAATTTCGTTATCATATCTGTAATTTCGGTGGGCAAAATGCCACCGAAATTAAGGCGCCGAGGATTACGACACTTGCGACAATGAAGTGTTTTTAAGATTACTTGTAAACTATATACATGATTAATGTAAGCTCTATACCGTGAAATAAGAACAAAGTTAACTAATAAATGGAAAAAGAAAAACTGAATCATTATCATTCTTTATCTTTAAAACACGAATCCACGGAAATTATTTTTAAGAGAACCAAAATGCATCGCGCGAATTACTTGCCATGGTAGGCACACAAAATTCCGTAATTGTACGTAAAATATGCATGTCAGCTGGAGCACAACTAACGTACTTTGTCATAAAAATGCGAATATGACCATATGATCCTCCATTAATGAGATATTAGCAAGTATTTGCGGGAAGTGATATTGGTAGCTAGATGTGGGACAAACACAAAAAGGCTAAAGTGCTTTAAAATAATCAATCATTTTGTATAATTAAGATATATAGATCATAGTATTTAATTGTTTAATTAGCTTTAAATTGACGTATATTTATTGGAAATCTGTCACCTAGACACAAAGTTATGGTCAATTGTTTCAACAAATCCGCGAGTGTGACAGGCCTCACAGACTTACTGCAGTTAGGGCTTCTAAAGTTTCGATATTTTTTATGTAACTTATAATGAAGTTAACAATATTTATAATGTTAAGCCACACTGTATTTCATTTCATTCAATGCATAAAAAATAGCGTAGTAGTGTTTTTTAAAGTGGTTTTCTTTTTATTGACCTGGGACGTCCAAAAAAGTTGCTCTGAAAATTCACCCGAGTATTTGATATTAAATTCAGCATTCCTTCACGCGTCCCAAAGAAACACGGTCTTTACAGACAGACAGACAAACGGACAACAAAGGATTTTGTGGAAGAATTTTGTGCATATTGACATGGTGACAATTCAGCATAATTATAATTTAGTGTAATGCCCGCTTTTGAGCAAATGCAATACGCATATAGTGATTAATGTATTGGTATGTACAGTCGGCGTCAAAAGTCGTTTATTGTCATTTTCGTATCTTTTCGCTCTACAGCCGGATACGGCGCGTCATACGCAATTGATAAAAGTGTTATTGCGACAATGTACAAAAGTGACAAGCTACTTTTGATGCTGACTGTACCAAAATTTTGAGCAAATGCGATGCGAAATGCGAGAATGGAGGAAGGAAGGAGGATAAGGATTTCGATTTTAATATAGAGAGTAGGTACGGAACCCTAAAATTACGATAAAAGACAAAAGAAGATGTATGTACGAAAAGTGTTATCAAGGTCAACGTGTAGGTACAGTCAGCGTCATATATATGGTGACATCCAAAGTGATCAAATAGTTCGGTACAACCATACAAAATCTAAATTTTCTGTCAAGATAACAATCACTTTTTAGAAAAGTTAAAGTTATTAATTTTTTTTTTATGCTAAATTATAAACTTGTCCAATCAAAAACGCACGAATTAATACGCATCAATTCTTTCCCGCTGAAAATAGAGTCAATATAATTACTTAACCAATTGTGAGGCATTTATAATGTGAACTTTGAAATAGTATCTTAAGTATATTGTATTTTATCTTATTAAACATACCTTAACAATGTTACAGACACACAAATATTGTCTGACTTCATTTAATTAAGAAGGATTAGCTGGATAATGACTCAAACTGCTATCTCACACACATCATGCGACTTACACGCAATCTTAACTAATAGCTATGTAAATAGAAAAGGCTGAAATATCCAGTTATAGTTAACAATATTTTAATTTGAAATAAGATTAGATTAATAATAAATCTTTCACACGTGAGTTCAAAAACAATAATATTGTTATTTGTTGTGATGTTGTCACTCTGACCACTACCCCTGTAGGGTGGTGGAGTAGTGTCATGTACACCTACTTATTTTTCAAACCCATAATCACCTGCTTCTTTATCTACTACAACCTGCTTCTATTAATAATACACATTACTACTGCTGCTTTTACTAATACACATTTTTTAGATTTTACAAAAATATTTAACCAGACTCTATTTATATTTAACCAGGCACTAAACTATACTTACTGCTTTCTGGCCTCAACGGTTCAAGTATTTAATTCACCATTTAATGTGGTACTTACAACAACCTTATTCATGTTATGCAATAATAAGAATAGTTATATTAATATTTCAACCCCCGTAACTAAAAGCCGGATACAGAGAACCATAATGCTTGAGCACATGTCACGCAGTTCCACAGATCGAGTCCTATTCAACCCTGCTTCCTCCCGGCAGCCAAACGTGGCAAACCTAAATTATTCAAAAGATAGTGGAAGTTATTCATTTACAAGTTACAGTCATTAATTTTGACGGATAAATTGCAATTCCAGAAAAAAATGTGCTGTGGACTTGTGACATGTTACAAGGTGATGTTGTAACAATACTACTTCTTATAATTACATGTATCTTTGCTTTGAAATGTAAAGTTGATCTTTCGGTTTCAGAATCTAGCGAAAAATTACTCATATCGGTTGCATTATCTTCGTGTGGGTTTCATTTTCCGAACCGATGGCAAATCAGACGTTAAATATCGAATTGTGCTTATGTAATAGCCAAATAAAATTTGGATTCGATTGGATTTGCTAAAGATTGCCCACAAATAGAGATTTTTTATCTAAATCTAAAACATATCGCACCGTTATCGATATCCTAAATACGCCCATCAGTAAATTTTAAAACCGAAAGTAATATCAAATCATATCATAAGAATGTCCGTTCAATAAAAAGAGGGTTAGTTATGCGCTTTCTATCATTTTATAAGCAACTCCCACTGAAGGGCGCGCTTGAAGCGATCTAGTCAAGTTTTTTACCTTTTCCATTTCTAATTGGTAGCACGTGCATGGTTTCCGTTCAGCCACGTGGCGCATTGAAATATTAAAATATTCGTTCCGCTCGTTCCTAGCCACTGCGCACTTTCAATGATATGATATGCAAACGAACAAAGGGATAAACAAATGGGAACACTTCGACCTGAAAATAAAGGCAATTTGAAGGTTTTTTTTTAATATTTTTTATCACAGCCTTGATGTTTCCTGCCAGTGTCTGCTATACTAATAAGTAATCAACATCTCAAGGGCCGTGTTTGTTTTGTTATTGATCTGTCCTAAATGTTTTTGTCGTTCTTATTAAGTACGTCTTGTTATTAGTACCTATAGTGCTGTCCCAGTTCCAAATAGAAAAGATGTGTAAACTGAATAGTTTAACGTACGTACACATACCCACATTCAAATTTAATTTAGGTACAAAGTATTAAAGAGAAAATTTATTGGAATTTTTTATGGTATGACTGAATCATTTTATCCAAAGCAAAGTAATACCTAAGTAAACCCTTAAGATATTCTTTATTTACTTAAAGCATGATACAATGCTTTAGGAAATAGTTCTCATCTCATTTCTTAGTCATTGTTAGAATTCTCATGAGTTGTGTTGTTTACTCTGGTTTGACATCCCTTTATCAGTTTTCGTAGTGTTTATATGCTCTTGGAGATTCTCTTTGCTTGTAGACAACGGATATTATTCATCACCGCGCCTTTATTTGTGAGATTTCTCATCATTAGTCAACCTCTTAGTTGTTATCTACCTCCTTCTACTAACTTACTTTAGAAACCAACGTGGGGTACCAATTCTAGGGAATTATTCATTACTTAACATTAAAATTTCATCAATTTAATAATTCTGGTTTTGGTTTTGATTTACTGTTTTCCATTATTAATGTGCTGCTATGTTACCAACAGTTCAGTATTTTACTTTTTTGAACTTTTGGGAAAATTGTATCATGCATTATAGCCTTTTCTGACATGGAAATTACCAACCAATTTCGTAGCTAACAAAAGTTGCCCTTGTTTACTATCGGTAATTTAACTACTGATATATACTTATGAGACTACTCGTAAATACTGTTTTAGCGACTCAATTATTTTTTCTAAACAGTTTACGTCGAGAGGCCCGTAGTACACTGAACTCAATGCAAAAGGTATTTAAATAAGATGCAAGCAATCTTACCAAGGTTATAAAATCAGAACCCAACAAAATGGTGCTATTTTGGCAGTAAGTATTAAATACCGGGTTTTGGAGGACGTTTTTACCGCAATATTATTTCATCTGTTTCAAAAGTCGTGTACAACTACAATAGAACCTTTCTTACGAAAAATAATGAGGCATTCGGTAATTTACCGAATTACCAATAAAATTTATTTTTAACTAGATCTACGTAGCCTGCAAATTCTACACTTAAGTATCTCAACTATATAAGCATCTACTAATCTACCACGGATTGCCATAGGCACCTTCCGCACACTTGCAATGTAACGGGGTTACGAGCAAACGCTAGTTAGTACAGCAACACCCTAGTAAATCATCACAGCGGCTTTACTGTTTGGCTATGTGGAAAGAAGTTCATCACCATCAGTGGCACTTTAATAATCATTATTTGATAATCAATCTCGGGTGGCACCTATCCCTCTGTCTCGCAGACCTATTTCACGGAGCACTCCCTCCACGTATGTCACATTCAATAATAACTTCCGCACACTTTATTTCATAAACACTCAGTCGAGGCCACTCTAAAAATAGCCGAATCCACTCTCCAGATGTTTTCCTGGTCGCTTTTTGTCGAGCGCCGACAAAAACAACGTCGCGTACCAAGCAACGTGGGAACGTGGAAAACGTCCCAGATGGTGCCTGGAGGAGAGGACCACGTGGTACAACACTTGCAAGGTTTCCGGGCTGTACGAACTTGTATGAAGATATTATACCTTTTAGGGCTGTTTCAACCCGCGAGAACGCCGCCTCTTTCAAATCAACATAACATACATGCTCGGCCGTTTGTTTTTGCCGCAAATAACGTACTTGCTACGAGTCCATATCACTGACGTGGTCTGATTCTGATACTGAATGTGTATTCGAGTCTTCTCTCTTCAAAATAAAACAATCACCGATCTAGATGCGCCTAACAATTAAAAGTTGAGTTTGGCCAAATAGTAGGTAATACACACTTACGTAGCTTACCAATTAGTAATTAGATTCTAGTTTAGACTACTGTGTAAACTCTACACAAACATTCTATTAAAAAGAAGTACTGGCAATTTCGGTAGAAAAATGTTACGAAATAAGTGCCACAACATTTAAACAGCTTTCCAGGATGAAACGTGGCATGCTCCTCTCCAGCGAACTGTGAAATGGCCTTCCTTTTACGAAGGGTCATTAGTACAAACCTGCTAATGTGTACTTTATTTTTTATTAGAATTTAACCTGGGGATTGATAACGTTAAACAAACAAGGTCTAGTTGAAATGTATTTTTTTATTAATCTATTATATTATAACACGAGTTCAGAGTTTCATTCAGAATCATACACACATTTATTTAGGAAAGTCCATTATTCAATGAAATTCACACACTTTTAATTTACTTAATATGAAATACTTTAATTGATGGACACTGTCCTCTTAATTGTAACGTCATTGGGTAGAACAAGGACTGTGAGAATAACACACATTTGTTATCACTGACACAATTTGTTATCTGTCTATTAACTTCGTCACACATTGATTTATTTCGTAATTAGCAAGTAATAAAATTTAATAATTAATTACGCCAGTAATATATATACATATAGGTATCGCTGTATTTGACTTGACTTACGATAAATATTTAACTTTCTAAAGAGCTCAAAAGCACAATTAACATTATTTAGTCACTTAAAATATTTGAATTTGTATTAACTACTATACACAGTTAGAGATCTTTAAATTATTCCACTTTTATAAATATTTCAAGAATTCATACTATTGCTACATTAGGATCTGGTTTTGTTTTTCTCTTTTTACTGTGTCTAAAATGTTGTTCTATTTCTAGTAAAGTTTTCCCCTTGGTTTCTGGTAAACAGAAGAACAAAAATACAGTTCCTAATAAAGTTGATATTCCGTAAAATAGATAGGTGCCGTGGTGTCCCATGCTTTTGAACATTGCTGGTGCTGTTTTTATTGTCCCAAAGTACGCCACTGAAGTAGTCATGACACTGAAACCTGATCCTATACCCTTAGTTTCAGTGGCAAATAGTTCACCAACCATGTTCCACGGCAGCGGAACCACGCCGAAATTCGAAACTATTATGTAAATTGCTAATAAACCTAGGGAAATAATTGGTGAAATACGTCTAATAATATCTATCCTGACTAGGTATAAGTAACCAGATAAAACTATCAGAGTTAAACAAGTGGCTGTGCCACTAAACAAAGCCATTGGTCGGCGACCTAGTCTTCGAAGCAGGTAACAAGCTACAACTAAAGAAACACATCTCAGAACATCAACGCTCAACATAGCAGCGTATGAATTAGCATTGCTCCCGATAAGTTCTTTCATCATCTCTGTCGTGTACGCACAGATTACATTGACTCCTGTGAGCTGGGTTAAAACGAAGAATACAATCATTATGCATAAGGGCTTCCAGAACTCTGGTTTCTTTATGTTCGCCAATAAAGTTTTCCACCTGCTTTTGGACTGATCCCTCTGAGACTGCTCAAATATTATTTTATCGAGTTCATTCTTCATTTCGAGGCTGGTTCCGCGATACCACTGGAATGATGTGATGCAATCTTCCATGCGGTTCTTAGAAGCCAGCCACGTGGGAGATTCTTTCACACAGTACGTCAGCACACATCCAATTAATGGGAACAATCCGCAAAGTAGAGCTGCGTATTTCCAGTGCATTAGCGTTCCGAATAAATGTGACATGAATACTCCGAAAGCAATAGCAAGCGACAACCCGGCTAAAAAAAATGACCTATGCAATGGACTGCTGATTTCTCCAACAAACACTGATCCCAGAGGGCCAAGCCAGCCTTGGCAGAATCCTGTTACGAATCTTCCTAGTAGCACTAAGTAGATATTGTTCGCGAATCCAATGATCGCCCAGCCAGCCACAAACGGGAAAGACAACATGATTTGTGAGGTCCGTCTCCCGTATCTTTCCATCAGGTATCCTGATATCAGGTTGCCAAATATAAGAGCAAACGATGCGGCGGCCGCTGAAAAGCAAAAGTAAGATTGTTTTATTCCATTCGACAATAACATGATAATATGTGATTAAGTAATCCGTTCTGAGAAGCGCCTAGATGTGTGTATGTACACAGAATAAGGCTTGTCACTGGAAAGACTTGTCCAGTGAAGGACTTCTTTCGGCTTATACCTATTACTGTCTGTCATAGTGTCTTCATTGAGAACAATGTTGCAGCTTTGTAACAAATGATACGTACCCACCCAAGACTCCATTTCGGTGTTGATCTTGTGACCAAGTCTGTTGTCACCATCTTTAAGCTGCGGGATCAGGATAGCGGAGAAGCCTGCTGTTGCGCCCACGCCGCAGTTCAGCATCACCGTGCCCAAAGCCGCCAGAGCCTGGGGACAGGAGTTGCCCAGTGATAAGACAAATCTGATAAGGAATATCATTCACAGAACACGATAAATTTCGCCTTCCGCGGTTGCTATGGCTTGTTGCTATTTATCTCTAATATACAGGGTGTTTGGTATAACGATGTAGGAACTTTAGGAGGTGATACAGGGGACTATTAGGAATAGTTTGAAGCCTATATGCCTTAGTCCAATATGTGATAGTTTTTTTTTAATCCAGTTTTTCTGATTTTTTTACTTGGTACCAAAAGTTGACAAAAAAATAATTTTTACGCAAACTGTGCAAACTGTGCAGTGTCTTTATTTGCTTTTTTAATTGGAGAACATGCATTGTAAAAAACAAATTATTTGATCTAAGAACAAACTTGAATAATTGTCTACTTCGTACGGGGAGATTTTTTGTTCGATCCCGGCGTTCAACATGTTGACCAGTGACATTTTTTTTATTTGTTGCAATTATGTTGTAATTTTTATTTTCAATTACAGTAAACATATCAAGCATGTTTTTAAAGTAATTGGAAGATTAATATCTTGTGAAGTTTTTTTTCACAGCCCGATAAAAAATATTTTTTTAGCGGAAACCACTAATAGTGACCTACAAAATCGATAATAAAAAAAAAACATAGCCAGTGGGGGGCTGATTTTTTTGTGATTGGTTAATCAATCAATTGCGGTGTTAATTGTAAAAAATAAATTTGATAGTTTGCACAGTTTGTATAAAATTTATTTTTTTATGTCAACTTTTGGTACCAAGTAAAAAAATCAGAAAAACTCGATTTAAAAAAAAACTATCACATAATGGACATATAGGCATATAGGCTTCAAACTATTCCTAATAGTCCCCTGTATCACCTCCTAAAGTTCCTACATCGTTATACCAAACACCCTATATTTACTTAACGATTACACACATAACCGTTTTATGTAAGTGTTTTATGCAACTGAGAGTGCCGGAGGCCCGATCCCCCTCCCCCATTTCCTCTATCCCTTTTCCTCCTTAAAGGCCGGCAACGGACTAGTGACTCTTTTGGGGTTGCTGGTTCTCATGTGTGGCGGTGATCGATTACCATCAGGTGACCCGCTTGCTCGTTTGCCACCCTCTTTCAATAGAAAAATTAAATAACTGTTAATTTGTTACAAATTTCCTTTTATGTAAGTAATACAGACGTTTTTGCACCATTAATGTAGTATGAACGATTGCAAGTAAATAAATAATATTATGTACCTAAGTACTAGCTTTATCGAGGAATTATTTAATTAATTTATATCGAGACTATTATATTACATAGTAATAAACGTCAACAGCACGTGTAACCCGGCGTGTCTTGTAATTTCAATTAATAATTGTTAAATGAAACTTTCTTTATCATCGGTTCATTAAATGTTAAGGGGCTTATGCCCGTTTTCACCAACGACTCCTAAAATTTAAGGGATCCTTTAGCTCTTTTAGGTGACACCTAAGATCAATTTCCGTTTCACCAACGCTTAAGTAACACCTAACTGCTAAGGGGGCCCCCTAAGTTTAGGGGCTCGAATATTGACCCCCTAGCGCTAAGTGACAGTTCGCGCAGTCGCAGATGCGTTTAAATTTTTATAGGTTATTGTGCATTTGTTATGCAATAATTAACTTGATTGATAAGATTTATATAAAATGGAAGGCTATTTAAATGATTTTGTAGAGTTTGGAAGCTGTTGAATAATTGGATTTAATATTCACATCAAACTTATTTAGATCAGACTAAAAATCAGATGATTTATATCAAAGAATGATAGGTACTAAAGATTTGTCATAAGATATACCTACTCGTAGAATGTCGAAAGAAAGCGTGCTTTCCATACTTTCGTTCCATTCTGTATAAAGGAAGGCTTCATCGCAGCCGGACGAATGCCTAATACTTATTCATCATCAGTCTATTAATGACCCTCAGAATACAAAACAAACCAGAAGCCGCGTTCAATCATAACAGAACGCCGCGCATTGTGTCAATTTATTATTGATTTCGCTATCCGTTTACACTTAAAATATAATCCTATTTTGTATTTTTTATATACCCAACGGCATTTCTGCATGTAGGAAACACACGAGAAGCGATTAATTAACATGCGCGCTCGCGGGTTCTGGTCGGTTCTGTATTATACGGGTTTCAAAGAAATAGAATAACACAATACTTTGAAAATATGTACAGTTCATGAATAAATTAATCAAATAACTAATCATTCCAGTTTCAGTCAATGAATGCTAATAAATTTCAATCATCGCACCGAAAGTTCGGAAAAAATTAGATACTTAATTAAAAACTGTCCCCGTAAGTTCTTATTTTTCTGGATGGCAAAGATAATGCCATACAGCCTAGAAATAAGACGTCAATTTAGTATTAACAATATATTTGTCTAGTTTTTCTGTTTTTAAAATGTTGTTTTAATTTTTTATAGACGATTTTTGAAGTTATTTCTAAATGGTTTTAGAAATCACTATACCTGAATCAAACCGTCACTTAGTTAGGTGACCCCTATTAAGGTGTTACCTAGTATGGATAAAATAAAATTAGGTTAGGGAGAGATATAAGGAGCCACTTAGGATAGGGGTCCCCTGACTAGGTAATGACTTAGGTGTCGTTGGTGAAAACGGGCATTAAACTAGCAGAATGTTTTGATTTTCAATGCATAGTAATTATGTGGAGTTGCATCATAAATATACTTTAATTTTAATGTCGACCACGAGCTCTAGGGCATTAGAATCAATAAGTTAATCGGCTTCTGATAACACAATTATCCATATTTGCTCCTATAGCCCAATTGCAGGCCATAGTTCGATTTACTGTTACGAACTAATGACATCTTGATTGCACGGTTAATGAAGAAATTTGAGGAAGTCCGGCCCTACGTTGATTGATAACATCGTTCATGTAAACTTTACATTATAAAGGAACGCAACATCATGAATAAAACCATACAAATTATGAAGAAAACCGTTAAATTACATTGGAATTTTAATTGTTTATCAAAACGCGCTGCTTTGTAGTTTAAAATTTCGCATAATGACGACAAGAAATTATGAAACCTTGGTGTTTATCATTAAGGAAAATAATGTAGAATAGTAAAACTATAATGATTCATTTTGTGTACATAAATGGTCTTATTCTATTATTATAACAACAATATTACGTTTTGGACTAAGCAAATATATAGTTTTACTTAAAATAAAGCACATACAGGACAATTACTTAGTCCAATCGATCGCGCGAGCTTTAATGACGTCAAAAAATATGAATTTATAAAAATAAACTTGAAAAGTTTCCCATTTAAAGGTCGAAACGAAATATCAATTACACATTTTTAAAACATTACAGGAGAATGTTATTTTATTGTATTAACATAATATTAAATTGACTCCTTTGTGTAAGTAGGTATAGGTTACTACCTATAGTAGGTATAGGTTAATACATACATAATACCTACTTACACAACGGAGTTAATTTTTAAAATAAGAAACACCTAAGTAAATATCGGAAAATTGCTGTTTATAAAAATATGGGCGACTTACTTCAATGTATATTTTTACGCATTATGTTTTTTTTTTCTTGACATTTCGCATCTCATCAGAAAAACCACACATTTAGTTAATTTAAACTCAAAAACACACACCTGTCTCCGAAATGGTTTTCTCGCATTATGATACACATCTTTAACGTCACCGTTCTCTTTTTCCGGATCTTTCGTATTTATTTTCTCTAATTCTGACTGTATCGAGTCGCGGGCCATGTTGACGCTACCGGTTAACTCTGCATCGAGAGTCCGAAACAACGACTTGACGATCCCCGATCTCTTCTATAAATGATACCGCACTATCTTATCACTTCTTAAACGCATGATTCTCGTGTAACACAATCATTTATTAGAGAAAGTGAACTTAATCATAATGCAAACAAGCCTGACTATTAAGTGGTTCTAGTATAATTGTAATTATTTATTGAACGGTAATAGTAATTTGTGATACGAGGTTGATAAGGAAGGTTTTACAAATGAGTTGAGCGATAAACCCGAGCCGCGGCGAGGGTTTTCATCGCCACGAGTTTATAAAACTTGCCATCCCTGCATCATACAACGTTTTTCTATGCATTTGTAAGAAATCAAAGGCTAAATAAAAACTTTAAAATCTGAATGCTTGAATTTTAATCAGGGTGTAGCGAGAAATCTCAGTATTACGTAGAATGATGTGGGTAATAATTATGATTTAAAAACATTATTTACTAACTCGGTGCTTAAAAAGTTAAATTTAAAATTTCTCAGCCTTGCAGAAGCTAATAAAATGAGTGTAGAGTTTTTCATGTCCTTGTCCTACAAAGAGGCTAAAATGAAAATAAGGTAGTGGTCGAGAGCCTTTGGCTACTGACCGATCACAAGAGGAATCCACTCGCAAGGCTACTATGCATGCACGTACACACACACACACACACACACACTTAGTTAAATATGTTACTATTATTGTTATTTTTACCTTATTATAATACAACGTCGATTGGTGTCTCCGTTTCTTTCAAGCCGCACTGTTTAAGTTTAATTTAGTATGTTATGACTCTCACGATACAGGCTCAGCCTAGTGCGGGTGTCGCCGAATTATTGTCAAAGTTGTGTCTCCTTTATTGGTAATAAATCATTTTTACTTTTTTTACTTTACTTTACTTTAAAGTGAGAGTGACTGAGCATATAAAATTCTATGCGAAGTCATTTGTTGCGCGCTGTTTCACAACTTGAGTCGAGACTAGATTCCCTTGATAGACGAACTATTTGCCTACCTACCTACAAATTTGTACAGAACCGCTTAGCCGGTTTTTTCATAAAATAAGTATGATAAGTACCATCATTGTTTCAAGAGCAAGTAGCACTAACATTGGATCAATATTGGAGCCAATGAAATCTGCGTGCTGTGGAGAAGTCCACAACTGTTAGTTTACTTGCTTGATGAACCGGTAATTCCATGACAACAATTGTGCAAATTTAGAACGGTGGAACGCGCCAGTATTAGCTTAAAATACAGGAGGTTTCTTAATATATTCTTAAACTTGAAAGTTATTGAAAAGTGCCTCTTAGCAAGCGCCTGTAGAATGTACGACCCTAGCCAACGCTTGTGACTTAGCTTTTAGAAAAACACAGGAGCCAAATATTATTACTTAATCTCACAACTTCTAGACAAAAATACTTGATTGTCAAACGTTTTAATCAGAGCCACGGAGTCTGATTTTGTGTTTGATTGAGTGAGATAGAACGGCATAAAATGAAGTAAGTACTATAATTCCTAAAAAAAAAGATCTGGTTTATTTCTAGCTTAGGTATACCTACTTAGTATTTATAAAAAACGGAAACCTAGAGTCATTGTAAAATGTTAAGGTTTCTTATTTTTAATTGACTGATTATCAGAATTACATAACAAAGAAAAGGTCAGACGACAAAGTAGGTAATTACCGGAATTACTGGACTGGTTATTGGCCGTTTTCATAAACAAAAACGATTATCCTCATTGCTAATCTAATTACCGAATTATAATTTTGTTCCTGTCGGGTTTGAAACTTTGGGTCCATGGGGTCCCAGCGCTTACAAGCTTATTTCTGAGTTACAAAAGCGCTTAGTTGATGCAACTTGTGACCAAAGGGCTGGCAGTTTTCTCTCTCAAAGAATCAGCATCGCTATTCAGCGAGGCAACGCTGCCAGCCTTTTGGGCACTATGCCACGGGGGCCTTATTTAGATTTAATTTAGTTTTAAGTTGTAGTTTATTTAGGTTAA
The DNA here is from genome assembly GCA_963691665.1 of Clepsis dumicolana. NCBI lineage: Eukaryota > Metazoa > Arthropoda > Insecta > Lepidoptera > Tortricidae > Clepsis > Clepsis dumicolana. The sequence goes on from OY829506.1 coordinate 11,989,501, forward strand.
GCTTAGATCTAATTACGAATATCAGACAAATTTATAAACAAACGCTCGAAATAAGTGTATGTAAAAATATGCTATTTCAGTTTCTTTCCTTCGGAGAAAAACGCACAAAACGCAAAATGTAGGTACACTACACGCAAAACACATTTTTTAATTTTTTTTTTTTTATGTCAGTGCACAAATTTAAAATGATTTCGTATTCTTAATATAATATATAACGACAATGAAATCAGTTTAAAAACATTTTTGTTGCAAATAAAATTATGCTACTTATTTCTAATATCGTTAAGTTAGTGGAATCATTGAATCGGCAATATCTCTTATATTTTTTGAGCTCAAGTAAAATGATTAACAATAGCGAAGCAAATATTAAAATTTGTGCGTCTATTAAAAAAAATGTCCAGTATAACCAACAAAATCCACAATACGCAAACACCAAATACACAAATTTGATTACGTAGACCGTTTTGTGCATTCTATGTACGTACTTTAGTGCACATTTTCCGATTTTCACATTTTGCGAATGTACCTACTTATCTTATGCTTTGTCGCGTATTTTATTTACAATAGATATGCGTTGTGTACATTGTGCTTATTGTACATTTTCAGCCGAAACTAATTTCGTTACAAACTATTATTCACTTGGGCATTTGTATATATGCTGAAACCAACGATATATGGTTTATGTTACGGTATCCAACCGTTTTTTTTTTTATTTAATTTTTTCATAATTCGCGGAAAATTCGCGAACATTCGCGATAAGAATCTCCCACTTGAGGGTGAAAAAAATAACGTAAAAAACATGGCCTCTGCCACTTGTCCGCTATGTACAAAATAGTACATGCCAAATGAAGGGATACGTTACGGCGGTTATGTAAAGTGGTGAAGTGTATTTAAGTTTTATGTGAGGTAAGCCGCCCTTTTCCGTAGCACACAACTAGGGTTTGCAATCCAAATATTCGAATATTCAAATTATCCGAATATCCGCTATCCGAATATCATATTCGAATAATATGAATATTTTGAATAGTACAAAAAAAGACGGAAATCATTAAGTATCTTGCTTAAACAAAACGCTAGGGTTAAATTGTTATTCATATAATTATTGCATTCAGTTAAAGTTTTAAAATAAATTCAATAAAGCTAGCTATAATGGCATCAAACAAAATTCAGAACTCAAAAGGTTCAGAACTCACTACCTCGGAAAGCCGTCTTTATCCTTTGAAACAAGCGGGTAAAAACGCATTTTATCCACTAGTGGGGTAAGTAATTTGATCTTGAAGTGGAGCGTGTTTAAGTAGCTTTTGACAGATAACAAAACGTAAAACGCTCTTAATAATGTTCGATATTAATTATCATTAAATAAATGATAAATGGTTTGAGAATTTAATAAAAAATACCAAATTTAGTTTTGTTTAATGATTTTAAGTCATAAACCTTAAAATTCTACAAGGAACATTTGTTTTTTTAATAATGTTGAATATAATAATTCTGAATGCACAAGTTGAGTCGATGCAATTTCATAACGCATCGTCAGAAATGTCAACATTGTCAGCAAACATTTTCTCACCGACTCCGATTCACGTAAAAATACACAACTTCCAGAGTTTTCTGTTAGGCATAATATCGTAAAAAAATTAGTGATTCCAGTGATGAAGATTTATTTTATACTAGCTGTTGCCCGCGACTTCGTCCGCGTAGATTTCGGTTATCGCTATCCCGCGGGAACTATACAATTTTCCCGAATAATAAGTAGCCTATGTTATTCCTCAATATTTAAACTATCTTCTTAGCAAATTTCATCTAGATTAGTGCAGCGGTATTCCCGTGAAGAGGCGGTAACAAACAGACAGACAGAGAGACAGAGAGACAGAGTTACTTTCGCATTTATAATATTAGTTAGGATGAGCTATTTTTTTTGCGCTTTCCTCGCTACACAGTGAGGTAAAAAGTTTTGTATCACACACGGGTGCAAATGTACCTTACTTCTCGTGTCTTGAAACACTCGTGGGTAAAATACAACTTTGCACCATGCACCCTTGTATAACAAATAACTTTTATGTAATTAAGTCCCGAGTGTCAAGATAATGTGTGAAAATCGCGAAAGTTTAAGTCACATAAATAATAAACATTATCATTATACATGGAATAATAAATTGATTGAATATTAAGGTGGGATTCGAGACCGGACAACTTAGCATATAAATCTAATTTGAGTAATTATAACCCCCACACAATGTTTTTAAAACCAATAGACAATAGCGAAACCTTCAATATAATCATGTCTCTAAGGAATAGTAAATCCAGCGGTTATGATGATATTACCACAACAATCATAAAACTATGTGCCCCATACATAACATTGCCATTGACTCATATAATAAACCTGTCTTTCTCAAATGGAGTATTTCCATAAGAGTTAAAATACTGTATTGTTAAACCTCTATTTAAGAAAGTTGATAAATTAAAACCAGATGATCATCATCACGTTAGTATCAATTGTATCGAAGGTTTTTGAAAAAGCAGTGTACAAAAGAAATAATGTTTTTTTTAACTAAACATCGTATACTTAGTACAGAACAATATGGTTTCAGAAACGGCTGCTCGACCACACTTGCATGTTTTGATCTTGTAAAATATATAAAACTGAATGTATCAATAATAAAACTCCTGTAGTGTCAGTATTTTTGGATATGTCAAAGGCTTTTGACTTTGTTGACCATTCGAAGCTCCTTCATAAACTTGAAGTGTATGGCATCAGAGGAAGGGTGCTCGAATGGATAGAAAGTTACTTGACTGATAGAATGCAATGTGTAGAGATTAAATCAATTTTAACATGTGGTTCAGATAAAACTATAATAAAACAGGTTTTTAGATCACAATTTAGAGCTAACAATAAAGGTGTTCCACAGGGAAGTATCCTTGGTCCCTTACTTTTCCTGCTTTACATCAATGACTTGCCTAAAGCCACAACACATAAAACCATAATGTTTGCTGATGACACAACACTTGTCGTTAAATGTGGCGATAGGGAAACATTCGAGTCCAGTGTTACCAGAGGACTGCGTGACATTATTGAGTGGATGAATGATAACAATTTGCATATTAATATTAACAAAACGAAAATTATACACTTCAATTCATATAATTCGAATTCTGTACCCATGAATATTGTTTATGAAGACAAAAAAGTGGATAAAGTATGCACAGTAAAATTCCTAGGTTTGATTATTGATAATCACCTCAATTGGAAAGATCAAATTGAACAAATATGCCTTAAATTAAATCGTTTTGTGTTTGCACTTAGAAGACTACGAGAGACTGTTTCCATGGAGGCTGCGCTAACGGCTTACCATGGATATGAATCCTCTGTACTTGGTTATGGCTTAATATTGTGGGGCAACTCTGTGGAGTTTGAAAGAGTTTTTAAAATTAAAAAAAAGTGCATAAGGGTTATATGTAATGCTTGGAAGGATGATAGCTGTATTCCACTATTTATAAAATTAAATATTTTAGCTTTGCCGTGTTTGTACATTAGAGATGTGTGTGTTTTTGTCAAAACCCACTCGGAATACTTTAAAAAACGCAGTGAAATTATACAGAGGCCGACGAGGGCATGCATTATGTCTCTATTGTATAAACCCCGCTGTCGTAAAGACATTTACAAAAGAAATATTTTTAATATGTGCATAGTAATTTTTAATAATTTGCCGGATGAATTGAAAGTATTACAGGGAAAGATGTTCAAACGTAATCTGACGATATGGTTGATGTAGAAATGTTTTTATAGCGTTAAGGACTACTTAAATTATAAGCAAAATTGACGTTTATAGTAATTGACATTTATATTTGTACATTTTTTTTTCTGTGAATGTAATTATAACTAAAATAATATTATTTAAATAATTACCTACCTATAGTTTATAATAATGAAATATTTGTACGCTTGCTTGCATGCTGAATACCAGGACATCAATAATATTACCTTAAGACCATTGTATTATACTGTATTCTAACAAATAAATACATTTGAATTTGAATTTGAATTTGGGAGATGATACATTTTTAATGTACCTAAGTACTCTTGTTTGCTCTTATACTTAGCCATCTCTAAAGCCGTCGAAGTTATTTTAATTATAAACGAAAAGCACTATGGCGTCATTGCAAAGTTTACATGATCTAGACTAAATCTAAAATGTTGGTATAAAGCAAAAAAAAGAAAAAAGTAAGAAAGAAGTAATAGTGCAGAAAGCAAAAGACCGGTCTGAGTGGAGAGCCTTGGGGGAGACCTATGTCCAGCAGTGGACGTCTTTCGGCTGACATGATGATGACAGAAGTACATCGGGATAGAAGGATTTGTACCGGGAACCGAGCGTATAAAATTTTGCGAAGGTATTTTTTGGTGGTGTTTAAACGGTTAATTATTGAGTAACAAGGTGCCTGTTTTGTTTTTTAAACCTGACGTCGCTATGTAGTGTAAGGTATATATTTCCTATTAGGAAAACATATTTTTAATTAAAATTTCATCATTTTGATTAGTTTCGTACACAAAATCTTTATGTTTTATTTTCTAAAATATCCAAATTATCCGAAAAATCCGAATAATTCGAATTTAATAAACGAAATAATAATAATAATAATCAGTGCTCACCCTGCTATCACTATTCTAAAATTTAGCCTTTTTGTGCCAAAATTCACAAATTTGCTTCGTTGTTGCTTCTGACAGCATCAAAATTCTCTGACCTCAATTAATTCCCTTATAAAAACTTCTTTGGAATCTATACTTAACTTACAATTCAATGAGCAATCTTGGACCCAGGCTTCCCTTCCTATCAGATATGGTGGGCTAGGTATCCGCAAAATTTCTGATGTTGCTTTACCAGCTTTCCTATCATCTATCCACAGCACGTCCACCCTTGTAGGTAAAATCCTAAAGGATTGTCCTTCAAACTACGAGACGACGGGCTTGGTCGATGCTAGGAATGCTTGGCTTATGGCTTGTCCGGGCGAAAATCCTCCCGCTTATCCAAATTTTCAACGGAGCTGGGATGACACACTATCCAAATTAACTTATTCTAAAATTCTCAGTTCCAGTTCAGGCCCAGACCGTGCAAGGCTTTTGGCTGCGGCAAGAAAGGAATCCGGTGACTGGCTTCATGCTTATCCTTCCGTTAACACCGGAACCTTTCTTGAGCCTGAAACACTGAGAATTGCAGTCGGGCTAAGACTGGTATATAAGTAAGACTGGGTGTTGCGTTGTGTTCACCACACCGTTGCCTCTGTGGCACCAATGTAGACGAAACGGGATACCATGGACTTTCCTGTCAAAAGAGCGCCATCCGTTTCTCCCGTCACGCCACGCTCAATGACATAATCCGCCGGGCTCTTGCCTCTGCAAACGTGCCGGCCATTTTAGAGCCAAGCGGCATTGCTCGCGACGATGGCAAAAGGCCGGACGGGATGTCTCTGATTCCCTGGAGAATGGGTAGGGTTCTGGTTTGGGATGCGACCTGTGTCGATACAGTAGCACCCTCACATCTCCAGGAAACCACACAAAAAGCTGGTGCGGCGGCAGAAACGGCCGAAAACAAAAAAAAAAACTAAATATCAATCTCTCGGTCCGAACTATAATTTTGTTGCTGTCGGGTTCGAAACCTTGGGTCCATGGGGTCCCGGCGCTTACAAGCTTATTTCAGAGTTGCAAAAGCGCTTAGTTGATGCAACTTGTGACCAAAGGGCTGACAGTTTTTTTTCTCAAAGAATCAGCATCGCTATTCAGCGTGGCAACGCTGCCAGCCTTTTGGGCACCATGCCACGGGGCCTTATTTAGGTTTAATTTAGTTTTAAGTCTTAGTTTATTTAGATTTAGCTTAGATTTAATGTCATTGTAAATTGCTTTTATTATGTAAATAAAGTTATTTTTTTATTTATAAACGAAAGTATTCATATTACCCGAATTCTGAAAACGGACGGATATTGCAAACCCTACACACAACAGAGCTAAAAGGTTAGATTGGGAAGCCTATTCTGTGACAAATGCTTGGCTTTTTCTATGTTACGTTATCTATCTAATACTCAACTCTCGTGATCATGAGTAAGTAAAGCCACATATGTTGGCTCTTAAAATGAAAAATAGCGACAAACAACAGGCTACGTCTTCGAACTTGTAAATTACCTCCCTCAAATTTAAAAACAACTTGCGATGTCATCACGGGTCTTATCAGACCATACATTTAATCTAAGATAAGATGATCCTTTAAATATTTACACGCTATATATACATCTGCGAAAACTGTCATGTTACAACTATATACAACTGTACCTAACGATGACTTTATTAAAGTAAAAAACCACTAGTCTACAATGTAATGCCATGTCTCCTTAGAAACATGTTAATTCCGGTTTCCTAGCGGGACAATGACATTGGAGCAAAAGGTTTTTAAAAATTTGATTTATTTTTTTAATTAAATTAGTAAAAACACACTAATTATAAGATAAATTAGTACAGATACAGATTTTATGTCCCGCAAATCATATTTCTGTTTTTGTTTTATTTTCACCATAAAGTAGGGTAAATGTAACCCGTAGGCCACCGTAGGCCGAAAACGAGTTCTCACCAAGAATCAAGTAATAACGTTATTGTATAGCCACTGAGAAAAATTGTATGACGTTTGGAACTGCGCTTCCCGTGAGCGTATTTGGTAGATACTTACTACAAATTCAGTACTAAATTTTAGTACTGTCTCGACGACGATTATGGTGAAAACTCCTGCTCACCCTACTTCTCAAGTATAATGAATTATTTCAGAATGGCGCTTTTTTTTAACATTCTCAATCAAATTGACAATCCTGGTTGCAATGATGCAATGAACGGCCAAAAATACGTCTCAATCGCGTTTAACTTACGGGTGTCAAATGGTATGAGAATTGTTTGTTGTCGATGCGTGCTACTAGTACCTAGCTAACTAATACGAGGGCTGTTTGATAAGTACCCGTTTTCTAAATATATTAATATCACTGGCCGCAAATAAGTATACCACCGATGAAAGGGAAACACCAAACTGATTGGAAAACATTTATTGCAAGATTAATGCGTACATTGTCTATCAAAATCACCATTATTTAAGTAAACTAATACAGCTCACCTTAATAATTATCTTGGCAACACTAACTCTCACCAACTCAAGATTACTTTCTATTTGCGTGTTGCCTCGTAGACGTCCAAAACCAGAATCCCCCCCCGTTAATTCCCTAGACCTGTCAGCCCTCAGTATTCCCGCCATTTTGGCAAGCTACTCTGCCTTCCATGGTTGGTGTTTATTCAGCCAATCCTGGGAAGCAGCCAATGAGATAAAAGTTAGTGTTGCCAATCAATATAACGGCTATTGATACAAAAAAATGTTGCCATTTCGATAAAATTAATCTAATAATAATAGTAACGCTAACAGCTATAATAATAGTAACGCTAACAGCTCGGCCATCCTGCCCAAGCGAGTCCCTTCGCGACATAAGTGCAATCAGCCAAACTTTCACAATACCAACAATACACACTTATATGTATAGATAATTCAAATTAGTAATCAAATCGATATATGGAGTAGCTTATCTCTGGACATCTAACACGTATACCTGTGTATAAATATACATATTTTTTAAATTAGGTAATTGCGTAATCGCTTTATTGTATGAAAAATAAGAAATAAAGACAAGTTACAACGAATGTGTTAGAAGAACAACAATGTGATGATTTAACATTATACATCTTCAATATTTTTAACTCACAAGTACCTTTAATAATGTAAATAATAATATGAATTCATATTGTACATTACACACTAAGTTTCGACTACATGATTATCTGAGTCTATCTGATCTTCGGACTCAGATTCCGTCGTTTCAGTATCCCTATTAAATACTAACCAAGGTTTAAGCTTATCTATCGCAACAACATTTTCATATCGACGATGGCCATGCTTGCGCGTCAACGGGGTGTCTTCTATTAGGAAACGATCGTTAGGTAAGACTTTCGAGATTCGGTATGGACCTTGAAATTTATTAGCCAGTTTTTTAGACGTACCATCACTAGGCACTTCTCGTCTTACGCTTACTAGATCATTTTCTTTATAGATGTGGTCTATTTTATGCTTGGAATCAAAACGAGCTTTATCCCTTTCTTGCTGCTGTGCTATACGTCTACCTGCTTCAGTTCTTATCTCTTGTATATTATCTATTACAACTTCTCTAGTATCGTCTAGTACATCACCTAACACGTTTTCTGAGCTACTGTTTATGTTAAAAGCAAAGAGGAGTTCTGAGGGACTTTTTCCTGTTGTTTTATGCACGGTCGTGTTAAGCCCCACTTGAACGTCACATATGTACTCGTCCCAGCTTTTATCATCTTTATCAGTTGTTTTTGTGGATAATGCACTAAGGATGGTTCTGTTGTAACGTTCACATTGCCCGTTTGCTCTAGGAGTGGCTACGGCATTTAGTATGTGCTTTATATTCTTATCCTTAGCAAACGAGCGAAAGTGATTACTAGTAAACGACGTTCCTCTATCAGTAATTAGTCTTGTTGGTGCCCCAAAGCAGCTTATATGTTCCTTTAGAGCCCAAATAGTGGTAGACGCCTTAGTATCTCTTACCGGTTTGATGTTAGTGTATTTAGTGAACCTGTCAACAATTACCAGCAAATAACAATTTCCCCTTTTGCTTCGCACGAATGGGCCTAAGTGGTCCGCATGTACTGTATGAAATGGTACTACCGGTTTTGGGATAGGGTGTAATTGACCTTGTTGTTTGCCAGTTGTATCTTTATTGCGAGCGCATTCTAAGCACGACTTCACGTATTTTTTAACGAATTTTCTCATTCCTGGAAACCAATATGTTTGCCGTATACGTGCTAGAGTCTTGTCAAATCCGAAGTGCCCTATATCATCGTGATTCATTTTGGCGATCTGCCATCGTACCCCTCTGGGGACAACCCATCTAATATCACCATCGTCTTTACCTGTGATACGATAAACCTTGCCATTTTTTATTTTATAGTTATTTACGATTTCTTTTACTTTTTCGGACGCTGAATCACCTAATATTTCTTTAATACGCAATATCTCATCATCACTATTTTGGACCGTGGTAATCCAGTCTTCCGTACCGACCGTAAGCACATCTAATACGTGCGATTCTTCCCTAGCCTCGCCTACTGGGTTCCTACTCAACGCGTCAGCATGCGCCATTTTAGTCCCGGGTCGATATTCGATTTCGCAATCGAATTCTTGCAATTGCACCCACCAACGCGCTATCCTAGGTATAAGGTCTCTCTTGGACAGTGTGGTTCTTATAGCATTACAGTCGGTAATGACCTTAAAAGGGATGCCCAAGACGTAAACCCGAAATCGATTGAGGGATGTCACTACAGCGAGGGTCTCCAGTTCAAAAGAATGGAATTTGCTTTCGTCTGGTGTAGTTTTCTTGCTAAAGTAAGAAACTGGTCTGAACATTCCCGTGTCATCTTTCTGCAGTAGGATACCACCGATACCGAATTTGCTGGCATCGGTATGAACTTGGGTTTCCCTTTTAGGGTCATAGAGGGCCAGGAGTGGTCTTTGGGTTAAATGCGACTTAATAGTTTCGAAAGCTCTATCTTGTTCGGTTCCCCACGCAAAATCGGAATTCTTTCTTAGCAGGTCCGTTAGCGGTTTAGCTAGCGTCGCAAACCCTTGAACGAATCTCCTAAAAAAACTGGCGAGGCCAACGAATTGTTGCAATTCACGTTGATTTTTAGGGATTGGGAACTTTGCGACGGCCTCGGTCTTTTTTGTGCCTGGTTTAATTCCGTCTGCATTGATCTCAAATCCGAGAAAGTCTATACTTTCCATAAAAAAGTGGCATTTCGACATCTTCAGGGTGAGCCCTCCTTGTCTAAGCAGAGAGAGAACTTCTTTTAGCCGTTCCAACCCTTCTGTGAACGTATGTGCCGGAATCAAGATATCGTCCATATATACGAGAGCATATTTAATTTTAGCCTCCGCCAGGATCCTATTAATTGTCCTCTGAAAGACGGATGGGGCATTCACAAGGCCGAAAGGCATTCGCGTAAACTGAAACTGACCGTCAGGAGTTATAAATGCCGTTTTATCCTGGGACACTGGCTCTATGGGAATCTGATAGTAACCAGAAGCAAGGTCTAATGATATGAATAACTTATTGCCTGCCAACCTGTCGAGCTGATCATCTATTAATGGTAACGGGTAGTGGTCCTTTTTGGTGTGCTTATTTAAAGCCCTATAATCTACGCATAGGCGCTTTTCGCCGGTCTTCTTCTTGACCAGCACTATCGGGCTGGCGTATGGCGATGAAGATTCTTTAACGATTCCAGCATCAACCATTTCTTGAACCATACCACTCACTAGTGTCCTCTCGCTATAAGACATTCGATAAGGTCTGTACACTACCGGCTCCGTATTATCAAGCTCTATTACCATTTCACCTGCCGTAGTGTAACCTATATCTTTAAGCCCCGATGAGAAGCAATCTGCGAATTCCGTGAGCAAATCCTTCAGGTGTAGCCGTTCCTCTGTCGCCATTTGGCTGCCACATTGAACAACCTCATCAAGACAGTTCTTATGCAACGACACAGAGCACACATCACGCTCATTAGGACTTACTGGAATAGAGCGGGTAAGTAAGGACCCCTTTTTAAACGAAATTGGATTGTCGCAAACGTTTTGAACGAGCAAGTGTCCCATTCCCTTCACTAGCTTATATTCGCCAGGAAGCAAGTAATGTTTGTGGTCATCTGCACCCCGAACATTGCCATTTATGTATATTTGTCCCGAATGCTTACTTACAGATTCTACTGGGATAATTGACAACTGATTTGCTGCAATGGTCACGTCTGTCTGAACGGTAAGGTATATTTTTTGCTTACTCACTTTTTCAAACGAAATTTGATCAGGTGTCTTAACGATTGTGATGTGTGGTCTCTCTGTGAACGAATGTCCTAAGAGGACAGGATATTTCAAAGCGACGTCCTCTACCACTATAATCTCTATGTTCTCCTGTATACCCTGCACCGTCACGTCCGTGAAACATTTACCTAAGGGTTGAACCAGGTGGCCGCCAATGCCTCGTAATGATGGCAAATTGTCAGTACCTATATTCAATTTTAGTCGTTTAGCTTCAGTTTCTTTAATGAGAGTGCACTGACTACCTAAGTCCACCTGGCAAACAATAGGACTACCATGCACCAATATTTCAATAACGTATTTAAGATTAGTTTCGCCAGGTTGGTCTAGTACAGCTATTTGTTTCTCATTTTTAGGATCATTATTGCAACGATCGGTATTTTGAGAATTAGTACTTGCAGATTTTAATCGACAATACTGTTCAAGGTGACCAGTTTTATTACATGCATTGCATTTGCTAGGAGATTTTTTGCATTGAAAGCTCTTATGACCTTCTTCGTTGCAATTATGGCACTTTATTATAGCACTGCTTGTACCTGGTCTTCTTGTTATTTCCGTCCTAACCCTATCGTTGCCATTTGTCCGAACAAATCTCTTATCCCGGGTTAATCTATCGCCTATTTCCTTAGTACCACTTGTCTTAACCGTTTTGAAATACTTTAGCACGTCTTCCGGCGAGCGAAAGCGTGCTGCTTGCGCGCCAACCCTAACCGCGCGATCGTCTACCCCATTCAGTAAAACATCGACAGCATTACGTCCGCTAATGCCACATCTGTTAATTAAATTTATTTTTGCATAATAATATTGCTCTAACGACTCCCCGTATTTCGCATGCTTGGCCAACATCTCGATCAGTAAATCAGCGTAATCTTGTCTACATGGAAACGACTCAATAAGCTTCCTCTTCCATTCGGTCCAACTGTAAAGTACAGAGTTTAACCCCTGGTACCACAATTTAGCAACGCCGGTCAGTTTAGGTATAGCGAAGTGAATAGTTTCACGTTCATCCCATTTATAAATCTCCGCGCACTCTTCGACTTTGGTTAGCCAAGTTATTATAGTTTGATCATTGGACATTGGGTCAAATTCAGGAACCACATTTGTTAGAGAAAGCTTAGAGGTCGATTGTCCTTTTACATTTGCTAATATATCTAAGAACTTGTGGAGAATATTTTGATTATTAACCAATCAAAGTCAGTAGGCAGCTCACGTTGCGTACGATAAGAGGGCTCACGTGACCGTCTCCGTTTTAATAATCGTTTTACTGGGCTATCATAACTACCACTACCACTACTACTACGACGGCGACGTTGCGCTCCCCTCCTCTCGTTCGCCTCGTCAGAAGAGCTACCGTAAGTACGACTACGTTGTCGTTTTCTCGACTGTCGTGGAGTTTCTCGACGACGTGAAGGTGATCGACTACGATCAGCTTCATTATAACGGGTTCCAGTGAATTCATTAATTTTGGAGTTTTGCCGACGAGAATGAGTGGTCCGTGAAATGACCCACGACGGCTCCCTACTCCGTGACTTATTTGAGCGTTTGCGGACTTGCCTGCTTATCAGACTCCCATCCGCTCCCTCGCTCTGAATGCTGCGCCGCCGCGGAGTCTGCCGCGCCCGGTCGCGACTTCGGCGGCTCGGGCTGATTGGCTCACCCTCCGTATACTCGGCGATGCTGCCACGAGAGCTTTCGCCCTGCTTGTCCATGACCTGGATCACATTTTAGACATAGTGAACGATAAATAATGAAATTGTACATAAGTACATATTATTTTGTTTGTCCGTAGGTACTGAAGTCCTATTATTCAAGTATCTAGTAGGCACGTAGTAACGTATTTAATAATGTTGATATCATTTACAATTAATAACTAATATTAAATAATAGCAAACAATAACAATGATTAAACATCCATCATTTGATCATTATGAAACTCCTTTGAGTAGGCAATGTACGGAAGGTAGCTATGATATGTAGCAACAACCATACTATGGGTAATGATTATAGGCAGGTAATGGTGTGCGCCCCAAGCTTAAAAAGCGCAAGCGGGAAAATAGTCCCAAAAATATGCGAAATTTATCTTACCTTGCGACTTATGTTATACCTACCAGAGTATAATAGTGTATATTCACCAGATAGTGGATGGCAACTCTGCCTTGCATGCTCAACAAATAATTTTCAATTGAATTTGCACAAGAGATTGTCATGCTAAAGGAAAAGAACAACAAATTTGTGGGTACCTGTCTTTTTTTTTTTTTTATATGACCTAACAACAGATGTAGAATAGCTACCTATTCTAATCGCGTTAAAAATGTACGTAAATATCACGTTAAAAATGTACGAGTACCTACTTATGTGCCACTGGCGTTGACTATTATATATGTGGTAGCTCACTGACTCAATCAATCCTACAAAGTTTGATAATTATTGTATTGTTTTACACCCACATCGATACTATGAAAGTATCATGATTAGGTACTTTTCAGATTCCAGCATAATTACTATCGATAACTTTAAAGCGATTTATTTATTTATTCATACAGATTAAGTAAACATTCCCAGACTGTCGCCTGAACGAACAATTTACTAATCTTACGCAGATGTTACATTTCCAGGGAGTACCCTGGCAAAATGCAACAGCTGTTAGTATGCCTATCCCCGTAATACATCTCCAGAGGGTAGCTCTGGCAAAATGTATTTACGAACACGCAAACAACCCCAGGGACTGCCCTGGCAAATTGTTGGCTTGACAAAAATGTAACTACCTACCGATGACAAAATCATTGTAATGCATTTCCAGAGAGTAGCCCTGACAAAATGCATTATGTAACCAAGTAAACAATTCCGGGGAGTACCCTGGCAAATTGTTTACATGTTAGCACTGAGATTTATTTCCTCTTTTGTTATTAACTATGCTGGAAGCTGGAGTATGTCATGCAATCCATCGTTCGCCTCTTACAGGCGTTATTTACCAAAAGAAAAGAAAAAGGAAAGATGTGGGAAAACGAGTACTTACGTTCATCAGACACTAAGAATAGTTAAACGTCAATCAGTTTTTGCGTTTTACCTTTACCTCAAAATGTTAGGGTATGCAATAAAGACAAAAAAAAAAAAATGTTTAATAGGAAAATAAATGACCTACGTGGGCTGAGTTTTAAAGGAAAAAATAATAATCTTTTCGGTATCCCACTTCTGAGATGAAAGGGAAACACCAAACTGATTGGAAAACATTTATTGCAAGATTAATGCGTACATTGTCTATCAAAATCACCATTATTTAAGTAAACTAATACAGCTCACCTTAATAATTATCTTGGCAACACTAACTCTCACCAACTCAAGATTACTTTCTATTTGCGTGTTGCCTCGTAGACGTCCAAAACCAGAATCCCCCCCCCCCCCCGTTAATTCCCTAGACCTGTCAGCCCTCAGTATTCCCGCCATTTTGGCAAGCTACTCTGCCTTCCATGGTTGGTGTTTATTCAGCCAATCCTGGGAAGCAGCCAATGAGATAAAAGTTAGTGTTGCCAATCAATATAACGGCTATTGATACAAAAAAATGTTGCCATTTCGATAAAATTAATCTAATAATAATAGTAACGCTAACAGCTATAATAATAGTAACACTAACACCTTTTTAAGCCATTTTTCAGAGGCAGGAAAATTAAGACGTTTTTCTTGGCCTGGTCGGCGATTACACTAGGCGCTCAGCTCCAAAGGACATATCGTCTACACCGAAGCTTTGACGCACCGTATACCCCTAAGCAAAATGTACGCAGTGTGGGGTCAACTTATATTGGTCTGTGAAATCTATAGACAGACATAAAAATTTAAGATTTTGAGAATTTTGTGACTGGTTATGCTATAAGAGCTACCTTCATACCAAATTTCAAGTTTCTAGAACAACTGGAAGTACCCTTTAGATTTTTGGATTTCGGCAATTTGTATGGAAATAGACTATTTAATTACTGTATGTTTTGATTGCGTTCTTAGAAGTTTGATTTTTTCACAGCTTCAAGGGACCGCAGGCTTGAGTATTTAATATTAATTTCAGCATGCTACCTCCACGCGTTCCAAAGAAAAAGGGTCTTGACAGACAGACAGACAGACAGACAGACAGACAGACAGACAAACGGACAACAAAGTGATCCTATAAGGGTTCCGTTTTTTCCTTTTGAGGTACGGAACCCTAAAAAAGACATTTCACTTTGGAAATGAAAAGTGATTAATTAGCAAACAATGAGAAACGACCACTGCCGAGTGTCAAGGATGTGTATTTATGAATAAATTTAAACGTTTACCGGTAGTAAGAGACGGCTGAATTTTAAAAACGTATGATGGTGATTGATTATTGCAATGTTAGATGGCATTAATTATAATATTCGACCAAGAGTGATGGCGTGCCCCGACTGGTACTTAGTCCGCAACCAAATGCATTTCTTTAGCCGTGCTTTTTATTTGTTGGAATCAGTTAGTACCTAATAACGTTACTGGGAAAAGTACCTACCGGTATCTGTCGGATTTTTACCGGTATTTTTCATAATAAGTAATAACTAACGATACCACAAATATCAAAATAAATCACGATACAATAGAATACAATAGATACAATACAATAATAGCATTATATCTACACACATATCATAAGTCCTCTATAGTGCGTTCAGAAACCGTAGAAAATTACCAGCATTGCAGCACGACGACTTCGCCGCCAGCCCCAGCACCACCACCACCCTAGCAGTAAAGTAATAGTCATTACGACATCGAATTCAATGTTTCAAATTTGAAAACCAACGTAATTTACAATCATAGTGAAATAAAACGGATCACTCACGTATATAAGTCATGTTCGGCCCGACATGTATAAATAGTAATGTGATATTTTTTTTTACAATAAAAAAAAACAGTTTACGAAACGTCAGCTCGGTATATTTGTCTATGTTTAAATAAAAACAGTCAAATTCGTGACAGATATGGGTATGATATATGCCTTCGGCTTCTGAACCCATCTTAGAGTACTTATAATATGTGTGTAGATAAAGTAATGTATGCAACTCCACATAATTAGGCCTTAAAACACTCATTATGTAGCAGTTGCATAAACTTCTATTATGCAACTGTAACATACATGAGTGTGTATGTTTACGAAGGGCGAGTTTTTATAATAAATTACACGAGTGTATAATGACCAGTTATGTACCGTTGCATACATTACGCTTTCTACGACTTCATTGTAGAAATAAGAAATATTTTAAAGAACGTGCTTTCCGATAAGACGTAACACTTTTTCAATTCAACATTTCATGAAGTTTTCCATCAGTATATTTTCCGTCAGTCTGTGCCATTAAGTACGAGATTATAATTTCTTCGGCAGTACACATTTAGAATTGTTTTTACCTATTTAACCGAAACAAATCCGACAACTAATTAAATTTTTTGCATTAACAATAAAACTCGCCAGCTGACTCGTTTTTTTTTATTTGGATTCGTACCACAGACCACAGAGATAGGATATTAGCGTTATTAGGAATTTTGCTTAAAAAAATACTCCTTACTTGGTTTACAGTTGTTCTTACTTATGTTTAAGCAACCAAACACAAGGCACATGAATGTTTAAAAAAAAAACGGTATCAGAATCGAACTTAATATTCTCTTTTTCAAATGTTATTATTTTACTCAATAAGAGTAACTTAATGAAATTAGTATGGGTTATTATGTTACTGAATTTTGACCATAGAGCATAGAACTTGAAACAGTTATTATTGCATGTTTTTTTACCATTTAATTAACAGATTATAGTATAGGAGTAGAAAAAACTCTTTATTGAACACCACATAACAAACAAAACAGAAAAAGGGGCAAGGAAATGCCAGGAGCAATCAGCGGACTCATCGCTACAGAGCCTATTTACCGTCAATGACGTAGGCTAGCCTCTAAAGTGGTTGTTGGCGTATAAGGAACTATGATTTCCCAAGATCATAGAGAAGTGACTGTTACGCTATACAGATATATTTTTACATCGACTAAATTTTACGAATAAATTTTGTTTCAGTATATTCATATGCTAAGACGCTGATTGAATTAATGTTATAAAATAGATAGGATTACAATTATTGGAAAAGACACCATCGTAACAATATTTTCTCAAAAAACAAATATAAATAATACAGATCCGGCGACAGCACTAGCGACCACTTTATGGGCTGTTGGCGTATGGGACACTGACATTATTGCGTCAAATCATATCCAAAGAATAATCCCG